>CM064576.1:10857083-11099583 GCA_032716605.1 Paralithodes platypus | reverse complement strand
GTCACACAAACACGATAGGAAGAAGGAAAGAGAAAAGAGAGAGAAAGAGAGAGAGAGAGAGAGAGAAAGTTAATTTATCCAAAATATCATATATAGAACAATAATATACGTATATATATATATATATATATATATATATATATTATATAGATATATATATATATATATATATATGATATCATCATTTTTTATAGGCGTATATATCACGGTGTAGGATTGATTTCATAGTATGAAATCAACCCTACACCGTGATATACGCCTATCAAATGATGGTATTGATATTATTATTTCGTGTTTGCGAGTTTTCAATCATTTGATAGGCGTATATCACGGTGTAGGATTGATTTCATAGTATGAAATCAACCCTACACCGTGATATATGCCTATCAAATGAATGAAAACTCGCAAACACGAAATAATAATATCAATACCATCATTTGATAGGCGTCTATATCACGGTGTAGGGTTGATTTCATACTATGAAATCAATCCTACACCGTGATATACGCCTATCAAATGATTGAAAACTCGCAAACACGAAATAATAATATCAATACCATCATTTGATAGGCGTCTATATCACGGTGTAGGGTTGATTTCATACTATGAAATCAATCCTACACCGTGATATACGCCTATCAAATGATTGAAAACTCGCAAACACGAAATAATAATATCAATACCATCATTTGATAGGCGTCTATATCACGGTGTAGGGTTGATTTCATACTATGAAATCAATCCTACACCGTGATATACGCCTATCAAATGATTGAAAACTCGCAAACACGAAATAATAATATCAATACCATCATTTGATAGGCGTCTATATCACGGTGTAGGGTTGATTTCATACTATGAAATCAATCCTACACCGTGATATACGCCTATCAAATGATTGAAAACTCGCAAACACGAAATAATAATATCAATACCATCATTTGATAGGCGTCTATATCACGGTGTAGGGTTGATTTCATACTATGAAATCAATCCTACACCGTGATATACGCCTATCAAATGATTGAAAACTCGCAAACACGAAATAATAATATCAATACCATCATTTGATAGGCGTCTATATCACGGTGTAGGGTTGATTTCATACTATGAAATCAATCCTACACCGTGATATACGCCTATCAAATGATTGAAAACTCGCAAACACGAAATAATAATATCAATACCATCATTTGATAGGCGTCTATATCACGGTGTAGGGTTGATTTCATACTATGAAATCAATCCTACACCGTGATATACGCCTATCAAATGATTGAAAACTCGCAAACACGAAATAATAATATCAATACCATCATTTGATAGGCGTCTATATCACGGTGTAGGGTTGATTTCATACTATGAAATCAATCCTACACCGTGATATACGCCTATCAAATGATTGAAAACTCGCAAACACGAAATAATAATATCAATACCATCATTTGATAGGCGTCTATATCACGGTGTAGGGTTGATTTCATACTATGAAATCAATCCTACACCGTGATATACGCCTATCAAATGATTGAAAACTCGCAAACACGAAATAATAATATCAATACCATCATTTGATAGGCGTCTATATCACGGTGTAGGGTTGATTTCATACTATGAAATCAATCCTACACCGTGATATACGCCTATCAAATGATTGAAAACTCGCAAACACGAAATAATAATATCAATACCATCATTTGATAGGCGTCTATATCACGGTGTAGGGTTGATTTCATACTATGAAATCAATCCTACACCGTGATATACGCCTATCAAATGATTGAAAACTCGCAAACACGAAATAATAATATCAATACCATCATTTGATAGGCGTCTATATCACGGTGTAGGGTTGATTTCATACTATGAAATCAATCCTACACCGTGATATACGCCTATCAAATGATTGAAAACTCGCAAACACGAAATAATAATATCAATACCATCATTTGATAGGCGTCTATATCACGGTGTAGGGTTGATTTCATACTATGAAATCAATCCTACACCGTGATATACGCCTATCAAATGATTGAAAACTCGCAAACACGAAATAATAATATCAATACCATCATTTGATAGGCGTCTATATCACGGTGTAGGGTTGATTTCATACTATGAAATCAATCCTACACCGTGATATACGCCTATCAAATGATTGAAAACTCGCAAACACGAAATAATAATATCAATACCATCATTTGATAGGCGTCTATATCACGGTGTAGGGTTGATTTCATACTATGAAATCAATCCTACACCGTGATATACGCCTATCAAATGATTGAAAACTCGCAAACACGAAATAATAATATCAATACCATCATTTGATAGGCGTCTATATCACGGTGTAGGGTTGATTTCATACTATGAAATCAATCCTACACCGTGATATACGCCTATCAAATGATTGAAAACTCGCAAACACGAAATAATATCAATACCATCATTTGATAGGCGTCTATATCACGGTGTAGGGTTGATTTCATACTATGAAATCAATCCTACACCGTGATATACGCCTATCAAATGATTGAAAACTCGCAAACACGAAATAATAATATCAATACCATCATTTGATAGGCGTCTATATCACGGTGTAGGGTTGATTTCATACTATGAAATCAATCCTACACCGTGATATACGCCTATCAAATGATTGAAAACTCGCAAACACGAAATAATAATATCAATACCATCATTTGATAGGCGTCTATATCACGGTGTAGGGTTGATTTCATACTATGAAATCAACCCTACACCGTGATATATGCCTATCAAATGATTGAAAACTCACAAACACGAAATAATAATCAATACCATCATTTGATAGGCGTCTATATCACGGTGTAGGGTTGATTTCATACTATGAAATCAATCCTACACCGTGATATACGCCTATCAAATGATTGAAAACTCGCAAACACGAAATAAAAATATCAATACCATCATTTGATAGGCGTCTATATCACGGTGTAGGGTTGATTTCATACTATGAAATCAATCCTACACCGTGATATACGCCTATCAAATGATTGAAAACTCGCAAACACGAAATAATAATATCAATACCATCATTTGATAGGCGTCTATATCACGGTGTAGGGTTGATTTCATACTATGAAATCAACCCTACACCGTGATATACGCCTATCAAATGAATGGAAACGTAATATATGAAGACCAACACCACAATCTTCAATCGCTTGCAAAAAAACTTTCAAGCAATTTCAGTCACATGCGTAAGGAATGTATTCTACTGTACACCGATATATATGTATTATATAGCCTACGCCTATAAGATAATAAGATAATGAATGGAAACGTAATATATGAAGACCAACACCACAATCTTCAATCGCTTGCAATAAAACTTTCAAGCAATTTCAGTCACATGCGTAAGGAAATAATGAATGGAAACGTAATATATGAAGACCAACACCACAATCTTCAATCGCTTGCAATCAAACTTGCAAACAATTTCAGTCACATGCGTAAGGAATGTATTCTACTGTACACCGATATATATGTATTATATAGCCTACGCCTCTAAATAATGAATGGAAACGTAATATATGAAGACCAACACCACAATCTTCAATCGCTTGCAATCAAACTTGCAAACAATTTCAGTCACATGCGTAAGGAATGTATTCTACTGTACACCGATATATATATGTATTATATAGCCTACGCCTATAAATAATGAATGGAAACGTAATATATGAAGACCAACACCACAATCTTCAATCGCTTGCAATCAAACTTGCAAACAATTTCAGTCACATGCGTAAGGAATGTATTCTACTGTACACCGATATATATATGTATTATATAGCCTACGCCTATAAATAATGAATGGAAACGTAATATATGAAGACCAACACCACAATCTTCAATCGCTTGCAATCAAACTTGCGAGCAATTGCAGTCACATGCGTAAGGAATGTATTCTACTGTACACCGATATATATAATATATATAATCTCTATCAATCTCTCAAATAATATAAATGTACATTGTACTTACCAACACCAACACCAGTGTGTTCATCAAGCTCCTCGTCACTATCTTCACCATCTTCGCCCCGCAAGTTATGGCGTCTGTGAAAACCGATGACAGGGTTATCTTCCAGTTCTTCTTCCTCCTCACTTCCCCCACTGTCACCAAGCCCTTCCATGCTTTCATTCAACGATATTCTAGATACCGCTGAAGAGTTCATCAGCAGAACTAACTCCTGGGCTGAGAGCGGGACCCTACGCCTTGGCT
The DNA here is from genome assembly GCA_032716605.1 of Paralithodes platypus. Lineage (NCBI taxonomy): Eukaryota > Metazoa > Arthropoda > Malacostraca > Decapoda > Lithodidae > Paralithodes > Paralithodes platypus. The sequence continues at coordinate 11,095,314 of CM064576.1, read as the reverse complement.
GGCGCGACGTACTAGGGGCGGGCACCGAATCGAACACGGGCAAATCTTGTCTCTCCATTGTGGCGGCTAGAGCGGTACTGAGCCAAGCTCACGTGATGGGGATGTGTGGGTGGGACTTACTAGTGCACTGCCTGACCGCTAGATTTTGCTTTCCACTTAAATTACGGCGGGAAATACCAACTCGACCTATGTAGCGCGCCGCCACATAGTCCAGATTTATTATACTCGACTTATGTTGCGCGCCGCCATTTAAGGGTTAAAACACCCCACTGGCACTCAAAACATTAGGTGATTAGGTGAGATCATTCCCCTCAATTATTTGCTACAGTTCCTACATATGTGTCCGGGTATTTTTTGGCGCAAATTTCCTTCACAGGGTCTCTATAGCATGGGCGAGGCATTTAGAGATCATAGCAACAGAGAGACATCTACTTAGAGCTGTCAGTGTCGCTTGAGAACTCGGGAGGAGAGGACATAAGCCGCAGCGGCTCTCCCCTCATGAATGGACAGGTCGGCAATAATACGTCTTTTTCACCCCCCAAATACTATTTCCACTTGTTTTATTGCTCTAAAATGTTAATATCTTCATATTAAATATAAAATAGGTGCGTATGAATAAGTAATAACGATATTTATAGTAAAATTATGATTTTTGTCAGGAATGAACCAAAATACCTTTGCATGGCAGGACGTTTCAAATACCATAGTCTAGTCTTTGCTGGGTTAACTTTTCACCTTATTGTGCTCTGAAATGTATATATTATTATACCGGTATAAATTATATGTAGTAACCATTTATATCATTCTATGTGCAAAAACTCTAGTCCAAATATTTTGTGTAATGACTCAACACTCCACAGTTCCTTCACATTTACCAATTCTTTCACCCAACCCGATCTTATAAATTCAAAAATAAACACTGCAATTTCTCTGAACCAGGACCTTTCTAGAATTAATGGATGGGGACAAGAGAATCTAGTTTCCTTTAATGCACAGAAGGCCAAGTACATTCAATTTTCTAACCGACGGAATCTCACTGGCTCCCATATATTTTTTAATGATGTAAATATTCCCACTTCCCCTAGTGTTGACATTCTCGGTGTAACATTGGCTACTGGCTTGAGCTGGACACATTGTGTTGGAAGCGTTGCTGGGAATGCCTCTAAAAAGCTGGGACTCCTGTACAGAGTTCGAGAATTCTTCACTGACGAGCAGTTGGCCGTGATATATAAAAGTCATGTGCGTTCTCAGATGGATTACTGTTCACCTCTGTGGGGTGGAAGTGGAGTGGTTGCATTGAGGCAGTTGGACGAAGTTCAAAATAAAGCTATTAGATTAATCAATAACCCTGCAATCACACAGGACCTTCCTACATTATCCATACGAAGAGGCGTTGCATCCCTTGCATTATTCTGCAGATATTTTCACAGCAATTGTTCCGAGGAACTTGCTTCAATTGTGCCGCCTCTCCACATCTTTCCCCGTAGAACTAGGGCAGCTGAGAGCGCCCATGAATTTACACTTTCTCCTCCACAATGCAGAACTTCTGCTTATCAGAATTCATTTATCCCCAGAGCTACTACTCTTTGGAATTCACTTCCCTCGAATTGCTTTCCACAAACTTACAATCTACAAATGTTTAAATCCAGTTGTTACAAACATTTTATGAATGGAGGATGCCTTTAGGCACATGGACCTTTTTGTTTTATCTGTGTTTTTCCTTCCTCCGTTCATTGTCTCTTAAAAAAAAACAAACAAAAACAAAAAGTAATGATCTTGCATTTACATATTTCTGTATGTTAATGTAATAATTGAACATGTTCTTTAATTAAACATAATTTTCCTTTTATTTCTGGTAATAGTAGGCCTATTTGTTGTTATGCAGTATATAATGTGCCTTTATCAATTGACATAGCTAAGAGCTCACATTCTTTATGATAGCCTGACTCGCATATAATTAACCTCTTGTATACCGTCGACGTCTTTTCTATTTTATTCTAGCTATATTTAGACGATTTTGTGCAGTTTAAGAAGGATCTGTGGTGGTAAAAAGGGTTATGAGAATCCTGTTAATAGCTGGAGGACCTTTTTAAGCTGAATACAGAAGTCTAATAGTAGCCAGAAAAATGTGAAAAGGATGTCACCGGTACTGTATAGGTTAAACAAGGGTTTGACCAATCAGTTGTATTGCCAAATTTCAATCTATTATATCCAGGTTACTCATACAGTATGATATCCATGCAATTAACCACATCTCTTACATATATTATCTTTCAGTTTACTCATTTAACATATTACATTCTTCACAACAAGCTACATATTACATTCTTCACAACAAGCTAAATATTACATTCTTCACAACTAGCTACATATTACATTCTTCACAACAAGCTACATATTACATTCTTCACAACTAGCTACATATTACATTCTTCAAAACAAGCTACATATTACATTCTTCACAACTAGCTACATATTACATTCTTCACAACTAGCTACATATTACATTCTTCACAACAAGCTACATATTACATTCTTCACAACTAGCTACATATTACATTCTTCACAACAAGCTACATATTACATTCTTCAAAACTAGCTACATATTACATTCTTCACAACAAGCTACATATTACATTCTTCACAACAAGCTACATATTACATTCTTCACAACAAGCTACATATTACATTCTTCACAACAAGCTACATATTACATTCTTCACAACTAGCTACATATTACATTCTTCACAACTAGCTACATATTACATTCTTCACAACTAGCTACATATTGCATTCTTCACAACTAGCTACATATTACATTCTTCACAACTAGCTACATATTACATTCTTCAAAACTAGCTACATATTTCATTCTTCACAACTAGCTACATATTACATTCTTCACAACTAGCTACATATTACATTCTTCACAAGCTACATATTACATTCTTCACAACAAGCTACATATTACATTCTTCACAACAAGCTACATATTACATTCTTCACAACTAGCTACATATTACATTCTTCACAACAAGCTACATATTACATTCTTCACAACTAGCTACATATTACATTCTTCACAACTAGCTACATATTACATTTTTCACAACTAGCTACATATTACATTCTTCACAACAAGCTACATATTACATTCTTCACAACAAGCTACATATTACATTCTTCACAACAAGCTACATATTACATTCTTCACAACAAGCTACATATTACATTCTTCACAAGCTACATATTACATTCTTCACAACAAGCTACATATTACATTCTTCAAAACTAGCTACATATTACATTCTTCACAAGCTACATATTACATTCTTCACAACAAGCTACATATTACATTCTTCACAACTAGCTACATATTACATTCTTCACAACTAGCTACATATTACATTCTTCACAACTAGCTACATATTACATTCTTCACAACTAGCTACATATTACATTTTTCACAACTAGCTACATATTACATTCTTCACAACAAGCTACATATTACATTCTTCACAACAAGCTACATATTACATTCTTCACAACAAGCTACATATTACATTCTTCACAACAAGCTACATATTACATTCTTCACAACAAGCTACATATTACATTCTTCACAACAAGCTACATATCACATTCTACACAACAAGCTACATATTACATTCTTCACAACAAGCTACATATTACATTCTTCACAACAAGCTACATATTACATTCTTCACAACTAGCTACATATTACATTCTTCACAACTAGCTACATATTACATTCTTCACAACTAGCTACATATTACATTCTTCACAACTAGCTACATATTACATTCTTCACAACTAGCTACATATTACATTCTTCACAAGCTACATATTACATTCTTCACAACTAGCTACATATTACATTCTTCACAACAAGCTACATATTACATTCTTCACAACAAGCTACATATTACATTCTTCACAACAAGCTACATATTACATTTTTCACAACAAGCTACATATTACATTCTTCACAACTAGCTACATATTACATTCTTCACAACAAGCTACATATTACATTCTTCACAACAAGCTACATATTATATTCTTCACAACAAGCTACATATTACATTCTTCACAACAAGCTACATATTACATTCTTCACAACAAGCTGCATATTACATTCTTCACAACTAGCTACATATTACATTCTTCACAACTAGCTACATATTACATTCTTCACAACAAGCTACATATTACATTCTTCACAACAAGCTACATATTACATTCTTCACAACTAGCTACATATTATATTCTTCACAACTAGCTACATATTACATTCTTCACAACAAGCTACATATTACATTCTTCACAACAAGCTACATATTACATTCTTCACAACAAGCTACATATTACATTCTTCACAACTAGCTACATATTACATTCTTCACAACTAGCTACATATTACATTCTTCACAACAAGCTACATATTACATTCTTCACAACAAGCTACATATTACATTCTTCACAACAAGCTACATATTACATTCTTCACAACAAGCTACATATTACATTCTTCACAACTAGCTACATATTACATTCTTCACAACAAGCTACATATTACATTCTTCACAACTAGCTACATATTACATTCTTCACAACAAGCTACATATTACATTCTTCACAACTAGCTACATATTACATTCTTCACAACAAGCTACATATTACATTCTTCACAACAAGCTGCATATTACATTCTTCACAACAAGCTACATATTACATTCTTCACAACTAGCTACATATCTTATTATGGAAATTAGGTTAATATGGTTTCGTATCATATATTATTATGCATTCCTTTCTCATTGAATACATGTATCAAACATAGTTTACATCGAGCTGGTAAGAGAGAGAGAGAGAGGGTACAGTTAGAAATGGTTCTATATACAGTATTAATATATAAACTCAAGAAGTCCTGAATATAGCGAACGGTGTTTAGCCTTGCTATAGTACAATTCATTTAATATTGATAACTATTACCATTTAGGAATTGTGATAAATTCAGATAATAAGGCTTATAGATGAAAGCATGTAGTTGATAAATGTTAAATACAGAGGTATAAGATGAAAGTTGTTGTTGGGCATACGATAACTTCCCAAACTACAGTATGGGACCAGGAGGCTAGGAATCATCCTCCCTTTGTATAGTTCTCCTACTCGACGAGGCAGAGAAACGGGTGAGGGAACGCGAAAGTCGTCCCGGACCCTGTGAATAGGAAGTTTAAATTTTGTTTCTGTTCGGGCTCTGTCTCGTGTCGGCCACCCCCAGCAATGGGGTATGTGCCTGAGTATATACATACATACATACATACATACATACAGTATTCTTATGTTCCTATATATGTATGTATATGTATGTGCGCACGTACGTGTATATACGTATGTTCTGTATATGAGTAAGTAAATAAATGTGTATATGTACTGTATATCACTTACTCTCATGGTTATTTTATGATAATTTGTATTCTGCACATGCATCATTATTGTATTTATTTATTTTGTTTGTAAACTAAGCTTACCATCCTCATATCTGTACATCTCATGTTCATCCACTAAATTGTAAAATGTGTATTTTCAGCTCATGAGGCTGCCATTCTTTAATAAACCGTTTATTATTATTATTATTATTATTATTACATGGCAATGAGATTTGAAATATAATTTAGTTTATTCGATAATATGGAACAAAAATACAATTACTGTTATGCCGGGTTGTAATCCAACAGGCGGCTTCAGTATTATCTATTATGAATCCGGGTTTCGGATATTTAGATTTGGAATATTGCTCAACAGGAACACATCGAGCACAGTAGATATCATAATTTTATTCTCAATCAGGCAACAAGAAACACAATAAACACACAAGGTAAATTACACTCTTATTTATTTATAGACATATAGTAGAATTATACAGATACTATACTCGACTATTATATAAAAATAGAGAGTAAATAATGAATAGTAGGTGATGAGAGTTAATCAAGGTGGCTCTCAAATGAGTTTCTAGTCACTTACACAGAAGTACAGGAATGAAAATACTCATAGCATAACAGATACATACAGTATACTGTATACACAGGATAAGAATCATTGATAATAATACTTATCAAAGTCAAGCGTCTAACGTGAAGTATTCTGACAATGATGCGAGAGACTGAAACGTATCGTTCACTGCGCGGGGTGACTGCGTGGCTAAGGGTAGGAAGCCAGGCCGCGTTCAGGTGAGAGATCAAAGAGGCCACCCTGAGGGGTATAGCTCAGGTGGACTGCAGTCACCGGAAATAACAATTGGTTTTAATGCGATATTAAATCAGGGACTAAAATTAGGCAATTTATGTTGTTCTAGGGAGAAAGACAAGTTAAATCTTAATTCAACTATCTAAGAGTTTATTGCGAATAATCTCTCACACGAGACACAAAAACTAATATTCGATCATAGATGAGGTCAAAGCACATGGGTGGTGGAACTCAGATTCACAATAAATATAGTGACTGAATCGGAATAGATAAAATATAATTTAATATAGATTGGGATAAATTAACCAACAAATTAAGGAACGCAGATGAACGAGCGTGAGAAAATAACTTAAACAATAACTATTTCGACTGGGCGTACACGACGAAGTTGCACTTATGAAAAACCAAAACTGGCATGAAAGGAATGTTGAATAAATTAACAAATTCCTAAAATGCCACGGAACTACTAAAAAAGCAAAATAGTAGGGAGAATCGATAAAGGAATATAAACTCTGAATTCCTAAAATTGGTGTGAAAAGAATTACAAGACCTGAGTAACGTATAATATTAGATTATTGACAAGAACTAAAAGAGATCAGGTATCTTGATAAAGAATTAACTCAACGGAAAGGGGTCTTGACTTTCAAATAAGGTAAAAGGAATTATAAATCTCTGGTAGGTGATTAAGTAGAACAAATAATCCTGAAAATGGGCGTAGGTTCTAGGTAGATGTAAGGTTTATGAAGGGAATTAGTTTACGTTATACAATTTGACTTCGACTTAGATACACAAAGAATAATAAACACATATGAAGAAAATCTGAGAGTAAACCGACTAATTAACATGTAGGAAATATGAATATGAAGCGTGTGGGTAGTTTAAGTTTCTGAAGGATTTAACACTGAGTACTTCAATAATCACTGTACGGATCAAAATTTATTATTTCACACGGTAACAAAGATTCACGATAGATCTTGGGCACAGATCTAGAGTTAATTATACATGGTATATTCGCATATTTTACCTTACCATCACAATGAATTGCCACAACTTAACTCCTTCAGTCATATTATGTTCCAGTAAGTCTACGGAGGCGGGAGCCCGGTATCATTGCCACTGCACCACACAACTGTCAAAACCACACTGCTGACCGGTTAGAATTGTCGGAGAAACCTGGGGTTGCCACCAACCGACAGATCTTCATCTAACTTACCGGACTTACTGAGCTTTTTATGACGCTAGGGCGTCATATAACTTATTCTAGAATTATGAAGATAAGTCCATATGACACGGTAGCGTCATATGAGTTTTTGGTTCACCCTGTCATATGACGCGGTAGCGTCATATAAGTCTGAAAGAGTTAATACACTCAGAGACACTTAGGGTAATGGGTAGAGGGAGCCTTGAGCGAGAATCTGGTCGACGGGGACTCGTGTTTCCACAGGGCTAGACGTCAAGAGGATCTGCCTCTCGTGGTACGGCAGGGCTGGACGTCAAAGGGAACTGCCTCTTTCCCTTGTGTAGGGGAAGGTGGTTCCAGGCTGGACGTCGGATGAAGCACTCAACTAGATTGTTTTTACCCGCTACCGGCTTTACCAGGAGAGAGATACAATAGGAGTTGCTTAACTTCCTTCACTTATAGTTAGGATATATTTAGTTTATTTTGAGGGTTCAATTTGGTGTTTTTCAATTTCAGAGGGACATGTGGATATCGTTGTTTTGGCTATGGTGAAGGTAATTCTTAATCTAAAAATACATGGTAGTTACTTATTTATACATATGGAGATTCTTAATCTCTTGATATTGGCCCCCTTTTTTTAGAAGGCATTATGGTGATGAAATAGATGATTTCCGGTCCATCGTGGTATTTGGCTTTTTTTACTCTGCAGGCCATAGATTTCTTCCTGGTCACTTCTTCTGCATTATTTCCAGTCTTCCCGGAGGGTACTATAGGGGGGGTAATGAGATTCCCACTTGTACCGATATTGGGAAGGTTCTTAATGCTCAACTTGCATAAACATTTCTCCACTATACTGCAGGTCAGGCTGGAACCAATTATATGCCTCGGGCAGAGGTTCCGGCCTCTGCCATTGGAGAAGCTAGGGCCCCTGTGAGTGGCCAGGGCTCTAACTCCTTTCTCGGGCAGACTGACCTATTTCCCCGGAATTTACGGCATGGGCAGATCCGGAAAATGGGGTAGACTGGCTTATCTCGGCAGGAGTTAAAGCCTGAGAAGCTAGTCGGGTCTTGTGTTTTCTGATTTTCTCCTGTTGTTGTCTTCTCCTATTTCTCCTGTTGTCCTGGATGGCTGCTATTCGGAAGTTGGTCTGGGGGGGGGGGGGGGGGGGGCTGCTCAACCCTGTTATTTCACCACCCTCGTCCAAAACGAAATCTCGACCTCGAGATCTCAAATTATAAGTTCTGAAGGTGCGGGTAGTGAGAGAGGGTGTCAGGTGTTGGAGTATGAGACCCCAGATGGTTGAGGGATGTCGGCAGGGCTGGTGGTGTCTATGGCCAAGGTTGACTGAAGAGGGGTTTATGAGTGCTTGGCTACATAGAGTAGATAAGCAGAAGACTTTATGACAGTGTTGGTGTCGTCGGAAGACACAACCAGGCTGTTGATTTTCATCTTGGGAGCAGGGTCAGTAGGAGCTGTGGTTGCTGGAGGAGGTGATGATGTACTGTTATCTTCTGATTGTGTAGAGTTGTTAGGCCCAGGTGGGAGGGGCTCATTGTGTAGGAGGTGTGTATCCCTGGTCATGGCTGGAGGTGCAGGTTGAGGAATTGACCTCACACTAGGTGTGGCGGGGTCCCTTTGAGGTGGCGAGGTGGTGGTTTTGGTGGGAGCCTGCCTTTTGTAGGTCGGCTTGAAGGTAGGCGCCCACCTTTCCGGTGGTGTCACACGTCGGCCAGATCTTCGACATGGTGGATTAGAAATAGGTTGCATTAAAGATGGTGACTTTAATGGTATTTTTGGCAATTTTGGAACAGGATGAGGGGGAGCATAGTGAGACTTAGAAATGAGGGAAGGATTAGGTGACAGGGTAGGTGATTTATGAGAAGAGGTAGAAGGTTTAGGAGGTCTAGTGAGAGGTATAGGTAGCTGAGTAGAAAGTTCAGGACTGTTTATAGTCGGTCTAGTGGTTTGATTTCTAGGAGAAGACGTAGAGGGTTTAGGCTGTTTAGTGAGTGGTACAGGTAGCTGAGCAGACAGTTGAGGACTATTTATAGTCAGGCTAGTGGTTTGACTTATAGGTGGGTTATTGGCGTGAGGGGATAACGTTGATGACGTTTTGGACAGTGAAGGAGAAGTTTGACATTCTAAGGAGGGGATGTTATGGATGGCTGGAGTGGTAGGTAAGGGACAGGGTGATTCAGAAAAAATATGTAGGCTGAAGGCAGGTGAGGAAATGGGAGGATTTGATTTTAAGTTGGTGACAGTTTTGTTATATTGAGTAGGGAGTTGAGGAGGTGCAGAGACAATTCGTGTAGGTGGTGGAAGAGAAATTTCAGGAGTAATGTTGTGTGAGGGTGTAAATAGTGCCAGCGTGACATGAACAAAGTACAAAGGAGTACAAATGAGTACAAAGGAAATCAAGCAACAACATATCTAGTGACCCTTCTAGGTTGCATGTGCTCCAAAACACTGAGGATCAAGTGTCCAAACAGTGGTTTAGAGTGGGTAAGGGAACATTGGAAAGGGAATTACTGCCCTGGAACTAATGTCCGTGGCAGGATTAGGAAGTTAGTAGGGGACAGATGGGTTAGTAACTGAGGGGGGGATAAAATAAAGTTATTCATTTACAAACGCAGTCAGTCGCGGGTTTGATGCGAGATATATGTCTAGGCGGAGTTTAAATGAATCAACGGTGATGCAGTCTATAACGTTTCGGGGAAGCCCATTCCACAAGTTGACAACTCGATTGAAGAAGAAATTCTTAGATTCGTGTGAGTTAAAAGATTTACCAATAATTTTGCAACCGTTTCCCCGCGTGTAATTAGATTGGTCGATAGTGAAGTACTTACTAGAGTTCATATTGTCGATGCCTTTGATGATTTTGAACACTTGAATTAAGTCACCTCTTAATCTGCGCTGGGTTAAAGGAAATAGATTTAATTCTCTAAGACGCTCTTCGTATGGTTTGTTCTTTAGGCTAGGTATCATTTTGGTAACTCTACGTTGAACTCGTTCTAGCTTGTTTATATCTTTTTGGTAATAAGGGCACCAGGATTGAACGCAGTATTCCAGAAGAGGGCGGACTAAGGAATTGTAAAGGGTTAGGATAACTTCTTTGGATTTATGCTCAAATGACCTGCCTCTAAAGCCAATTATTTTGTTTGCCTTCTTAACAACTTCTGAACATTGTTGACTCGGTTTTAGGTTACTCGATATTGTTACTCCCAGATCGGTTTCTCTGTTTACATTCTTAAGCTGAGTGCCATTCATCGAATAGTTTGCTTTCTCATTTAGGTATCCGATATGAAGTACTTTACATTTATCCGCATTGAAACTCATTTGCCAAATTTGGGCCCAACATGACAATTTATCTAGATTGTGTTGCATATCGTCAACTTGTTCTTTTGAGAGTACGCTATTTGCAATTTTTGTATCGTCAGCAAATTTTGAGATTGTACAGGTGAGACCCTCATCTATGTCGTTGATGTAAATTAGAAAGAGAATTGGTCCTAGTACCGATCCCTGGGGTACCCCGCTACTTACATTGGTCCATTTAGATGCCTTACCGTTTATGACTACTCTTTGCTTTCTGTCGCTGAGCCAATTTTCTATCCATTTCAACACACCGTCTTGTATTCCATGCGCTTTTAGTTTTAGCAGTAAACGTTTGTGGGGAACTTTGTCAAAGGCCTTTTGAAAATCAAGGTATATAATATCTACAGCTTTACTCTCATCGTAGAGGTTGAGGATATCGTGGAAGAAGTCTAAGAGGTTTGTTAACACCTTACGAGCGGCCTATGCGGTTTATTTATGTGTACCGCACAGCGGGGTGTTTTTAGCCAAAATAGGGCTGTTTACGTGATCATTTTCATGCCTAAATAAGACCCAGAACGTAAAACAAGTACCTATCCCTGAAAGGGCATAAACAGAGCTTTCGAATGACACCATAACGATCCTTGTATGATGGATAGTTTTCTTGCAATAACCGTGCAACGCGAGTGCAAAAAGCAGGTAATTCGGTACTTTCAGTACATAATTGAGTATGTAGCGAGTGAGAGAGGGAGGAGGGAGCTGAGATTTGTGTCAGTAGGTTCGCCGCGGTGGTCTGGAGCAGTCATACGCTCGCTAGTCTCCTGCCACCACTTGTCTCTCTCTCTCAGCCACATTACGTGCTGAAATTGCCACTCGAGTTATGTCGAGCGCCGCCACATAGTCCAGCTTTTTTTAACTCGACTTATGTTGCTCGCCGCTAAATAAGGGTTAAACAGGAACGTTTTTTACGAAAGCCGTGTTGAGTATCTTTAAGTATATTATTTTCCTCTAAGTGATTTACGAGTCGGTCTCGTATGACCGTTTCTAGCATTTTACATACAACTGAGGTTAAGCTAATTGGACGATAGTTACTGGGTAGGGATTTGCTGCCTTATTTTAATATCGGTGTTACGTTGGCTAGCTTCCACTGATCGGGCATAGTTCCAGACTGCAAGGATTTATTGAATAGTAATGTCAGTGGTTTGGAGAGCTCATCCTTAGCTTCCTTTAGAACTCTAGGCGAGATTGTATCAGGTCCAGGCGTTTTATTTACCTTGAGTTTATCTAAACAATTCAATACTTCTCTCTCTGTAATGGTGATATTGCTTAGAACATCTGAATTATCAATCTGAATCGGCGATGGTGTAGGGATATCACTGAGGTCTTCTGTTGTAAAAACTGATGCAAAGAAGGTATTGAGGGCATTACTCATTTGTACTTCGTCTTTGGTGTATTCTCCATTGTCATCGACTAACGGTCCAACAGTTGATGAGGTGAAGAGGTGGTGTAACAAGATATGGCTTTGTCAAAGGTGGAGGAAAAAGGGGCGGAAGAATGAGGGGTGTCAATGGTTCTGAGGATCCTAAATTCTGGTCATTTGATGCAGGCAATGTGGGATCTGTAAGCATAATCATATTCTCATCAGTGGGTTGGAATCTACGTATATATATATTTCGGTATGTGCGTGACTCACCAAAATAGTTAATTGTAACCTAGTAACAATTCGGAACAGATAGGATCTCGAAAGGACCTTGGTGTCTCGGCTTGAGTTTGGACGGCACTGGTAATTGAGCAACCATGACAAGATCGCCGACATGACGGGGATTAACTTTGGCAGTTTCGTCAGATTGGAGGTATTGCAGTTGTCGGAGGCGGTTCTTTAGATGGTCTAGGGCTTGGTCGAAATTGGAGGAGGGCTCATATAGGAAAGATGGATGACGTAGAGGTAGGAGTAAAGGTGGTACTCCAAATACACGTTCGTAGGGTGATATTCCGTCTTTTCTGGGGCAGGTATTTATCCCCCATTGGACTATCTTTACTTGGCTGGGCAAATTCCTTGGTGTTCATTTGTTGCAGTCGTGCTCTTATTTGGTTGGCAATGGTTCGGTGGCTTCTTTCACAGATGGAGTTACCTTGAGGCCAGTATGGGGAGGAGTGGCTTATTTTAAAGCCACACATCTGACAAATGTGACTGGTAAATTCAGGGGCATTATGTGAATGGATGGCTTCCGGTAATCCAAAGTACGGAAACACGTGTTGTATCAGTGCTTCAGCTACTGCTAAGGATGAATGTTCTTTTGCTGGACAAGCAATTACATATTTTGAGTATGTGTCCACAAATGTGATGATGTATTTATAGCCTTCATTTCCCTTCATTGGTCCCATTACATCTACTGCAAGAAGTTGCCACAGCTTGGACGCTACTAACTTTCCTGTAGGTCAGGCGGTGCGGGTCCTATCTTTGCCCAATGCACAGGCTCTGCAGGCTTCTGTAACCCTTTTTGCTGTTATATAAGGAGAAGGAGTCCAATAGACTTGTTGGAAAGTAGCCATTAATTTCCTTTGGGCTAGATGGATGCCATTATGCATATGAATGGATTGCATGGTGGAGAGTGCTGCCTTTGGTGTTATGACAATTTTTCCATCTGGGGTGAATAAATTATATCCTCTTCTATTGAGTTGAGAGAAAATACTTCTCGGCATCCAGTCTGGTTTCTCCTGTCGTTGAAATTGTTTCAGCAGTTCTTGTTGGTCTTGATTTAAGGAATCTTGATGATGTATTGCTAGTATTGGTTGACTTTCGATATCCTGGGTTGAGATGTTTTTGGCTGAAGTCTTGATAAAGCGTCAGTGTTGGTATGGAGTTTTCCTGGTCGATAGGTAATTTCGAAGGTAAACTCTTCTAATGATTTTCGCCATCTGACTGTCAAGGAGTTTTTGGTGTCGGATTTCCGAAGCCATTGGAGGGCGTGGTGATCAGTGATGATGGTGACCTTGACAACTGCTAGGTAAGCTTTGAAGTGTTGCAAGGCCCAAATGATGCCTAGACATTCCTTTTTTGTCACATCCGTATATAGGTAGAAAGGCTGGGTGTAGTCTGGGAATGATACTACGGGAGAGGCTACTAGTAGTTCTTTTAGGTTGTTGAATGCTTGTAGACGCTGTTTTGTCCATAAAAATGGTTCATCTTTTCTAGTGAGATCATGAAGGGGTGGCGAAATTCTTAACGAACCTGCAGTAATAGGAAGTCCAACCGAGGAAAGCTTGTACCCATTTTACATTTGTGGGAGGAGTTATGTTGCTAATGGCATCTAGTTTATCAGGGTCTGGTGCAATTCCTTTCTCTGACATGATGTGTCCTAGAAATTTAACTTCCTTTTTGGCCCGAGTACATTTGGATGGTTTGAGTTTTAAGTTGGCTTCTCGAATCCTCTGAAACTCTTGTTTTAATCTCTGTAGGTGTTCAGCCCAGGTTTTCCCAAACACGATTATGTCATCTAGGTAGGCTAGGCATGTTTCCCAGGTTAATCCTTGTAGGACATATTTCATTAACCTGGAGAAAGTGGCAGGGTCGTTGCATAGGCCAAAAGGCAATACTGTAAGTTCATACAATCTCCCTTGACTCATTGCAAAAGCGGTCTTTTGTTGATGTTCTGGGAGGACTGGTACCTGCCAGTATCCTGCTTGCAGATCCAGGGTAGTGAACCATTTAGCTCCTAATAAGGAAGCTAACGAGTCGTCTATCCTTGGTAGTGGGGTAGCGTCCTTGATGGTGATGTCGTTCAACTGTCGATAATCAATGCAAAAACGGGTGGATCCGTCTTTCTTCCGGACGAGTACTACCGGAGAAGACCAAGGGCTGGTGGAAGGTTTTACAACTCCAGTTGCTCGCATATGTTCGACTTGGGACTCTTCCTCTTGTCTTTGGATCAGATTTTTCCTCCGGATGGGTTGTTTGATGGGTTGTCCGACAGTATGAATAGGGTGGTGAAGTACGTTGGTTTCCCCGACGTCTCGGTTGGAAGTAACGACTATGTCTTGGTAGGTGGTCATTAAATTTGTCAGATCGATTTGTTGGTGAGGGGTAAGATTGGAAGGGATATCAGGTAGGGGAAAAGGAGTTTGGGAGGTCTTGTCTGCAGGTACAGAGAATTCTTCCTCGTAAGGTTCAAGTTCCCCAATGGCTAACCCTTTTGGTAAGGTAATTGGTTGATCAGAGATGTTTGCTATTTTTATGCAATTAACTTGACTTGATATGAGGCTTGGAGCGGTCAGGCAGTCCCTATCAAAGGGGCTTTGGAGGTGAGGGGTCATAATGGCATCCCCAGGTAAGGTGGGCACAATGGGTACCCATCTTTCATATGATGGGGGGGGGGGGAGTGTCACTAATTCGGATGTGACAGCTTGAGTGGTCTGGATTAGACAAGTGGTACGTTTACTTAAGTTCTCTTGACCGATCATCACTTTGTTTTTAGGGTTGAATCCTTGGGTATTTGAGGGGAGGTGAAAACTGTGGCATTTGGTATGGGTTGGTTATTCTGGGTAGCTCGGATGAGGCGAGTGGTAGGGAGGGGTGGGGTTTGGTTTTCATGCTTTTTCTAGGGTCAATTGTTTCTTTTTTTTTTTTTTTTTTTTTTTTTTTTTTGTTGGAGGGGGGTGAGAACGTCAGTGTTCTCTTCCCACAATCGATGGAGGTGTTCAGTGAAGTGAGCAGATCGAGACCTTAAGTATCCATCGTACTTGGTATCCTTGGAGTCATAAATCATAAATGAATGATCAATTCCCATGTATGGGAGAGGGGTGCTAACATAATAATGGAAGAGTTTGTCCAAAGTTTGGAATTATGTCATCATTGGCACTCACTAAAACTATGGAAGAAGATTGAATAGGACCTAAACCTTTTCTGTGTTGCCGGAAGAAAGGAAAAAAAAACAAGAACGGGAAGCTCCCGTATCAAATAGAAGTCGGACTTTCACACCGTTCAGAGTGATTTTTCGATATTTGGGAAGATTATCTGGATTTGTTCCCTCATGAGCCCCCGCCATTCTGACGACTATTTGTGAGCGGGGGCGGCTTAAAAATCCAGATCACCTGTAGTTTCCACTACTGGTTCTTGTTCTTCACAGTCTTCTTCCTCATTGCAGCTTCCAATACCTGCAGTTCCGTCTTCTGTTATGGTCGCTACTCGTCTGGGCTTGATCCAGGGAATCTGGGCCCACCAACTAGGTGACCGGGTCCTTCTCTTAGTTAGTTCCGTGAATTACTTTTTTAGGGATGTCAACACTCACTGTCCATTGCAGGGTTTCCAGTCGGCGGGGCGAATCCTGTCCCATTCCTCAGCTTTGTCACTGGCTCTTGGTGCCGTAGGACCAGCTGTAGGTACTGTCGACGGGGGGGTTGTGACTTTACTGACGACGGCGATCTTGTCCTGTTCCTTGGTTTTCCTCTGAGCCATAATACGCCTTATGACTGGCATATCATCATCATAATTGGTAAGCTCAATGATGGAACCATGATCCGCCACTGGTTCAGGCAGAATTCTCACTAATGCTTTGGATACTATTTTCTTCCTTTGAGCTACGGTTTCTTCAGGAAAAGCGGTTTTGGCTATTTGGGTCAGTTGGTTGATCGTGTCGTCCAAATTTCCCGAATATTTAACTTCGTGAAAATTACGGTCCACTATTGTCTGACCAAGGACTGGGTTGATAGCTACTATAACGTAACTCTCGAATTGTGCCCAGGTTAACCCAGCCATATTGTCACGCACATACCCTGACACCTTCGCTGCGTATTTCCCTAATTTCATCACCACTGTGTAAATCTTGGAAGCGTCTTCGTCCCTGAACGTCATGTCCAGGACCGGTTTGACTATTACCATATATGTATTAATGCCATATTCCTCTGGCTTGAATGCCGGGATATCGAGCGTTTAGGTTGCCATGATGAATGTTGTGAAAGCTGATATGCCGTATCGAGACACCGCTGCCACCAGAGTTATGCCGGGTTGTAATCCAACGGGCTTCAGTATTATCTATTATGAATCCGGGTTTCGTATATTTAGATTTAGAATATTGCTCAACAGGGACACATCGAGCACAGTAGATATGATAATTATATACTCAATCAGGCAACAAGAAACACAATAAACACACAAGGTAAATTACACTCTTATTTATTTATAGACATATAGTAGAATTATACAGATACTCTACTCGACTATTATATAAAAATAGAGAGTAAGTAATGACTAGTGGGTGATGAGAGTTAATCAAGGTGGCTCTCAAATGAGTTTCTAGTCACTTACAGAGAAGTACAGGAATGAAAATACGCATAGCATAACAGATAGATATATACACAGGATAAGAATCATTGATAATAATACTTATCAGAGTAAGCGTCTAACGTGAAGTATTCTGACAATGATGCGAGAGACTGTGAAACGTACCGTTTACTGCGCAGGGTGACTGCGTGGCTAAGGGTAGGAAGCCAGGCCGCGTTCAGGTGAGAGATCAAAGAGGCCGCCCTGAGGGGTATAGCTCAGGTGGACTGCGGTCACCGGAAATAACAATTGGTTTTAATGCGATATTAACTCAGGGACTAAAATTAGGCAATTTATGTTGTTCTAGGGAGGAAGACAAGTTAAATATGAATTCAACTATCTTAGAGTTTAACACCTAACGAGCGGCCTAGGCGGTAATTTATATGTACCGCCCAGCGGGGTGTTTTTACCCTAAATAGGGTTGTTTACGTGATCATTTTCATGCCTAAATAAGACCCAGAGCGTAAAACAAGTATATATCCCTGAAAGGGCATAAACAGAGCTTTCCAATGACACCCCAACCATCCTTGTACGACCGCTAGTTTTCTTGCAACGATCCCGCAACACGAGTGCAAAAACCATGAAATTAGGTACTTTCCCTACATAATTCCGTGTGTAGCGAGTGCGTGAGGGTGGGGGAGGGTGGGATTCATGTCAGTTGGCCCACCGCGGTGGTGTGCTACGGTCATAGCCTTACTACGCTCATCACACCGCTCAGCTCTCTCTCTCTGCAACATTACGTGCTGAAAATGGCACACGACATAAGTTGTGAACCGCCACTTAGTCCAAATTTCTTTCACAAGACATAAGTTGCGCCCCGATAGACAAGGGTTAATGCGAATAATCTCTCACACGAGACACGAAAACTAATATTCGATCATAGATGAGGTCAAATCACACGGGTGGTGGGGACTCAGATTCACAATAAATATAGTGACTAAATCGGAATAGATAAAATATAATTTAATATAGATTGGGATAAATTAACCAAGTAATTAAAGAACGCAGATAAACGAGCGTGAGAAAATAACTTAAACAAGTAACTATCTCGCCTGGTCTTAAACAACGCAAATGCATTTATGAAATACCAAAACTGGCATGAAAGGAATGTTGAATAAATTAACAAATTCCTAAAAGGACGCGGAACTACTAAAAAAGCAAAATAGTAGGGAGAATTGATAAAGGAATATAAACTCTGAATTCCTAAATTGGTGTGAAAAGAATTACATGACCTAAGTAATGTATAATATTAGATTATTCACAAGAACTAAAAGAGATCAGGTATCTCGATAAAAAATTAACTCAACGGAAAGGGGTCTTGACTTTCAAATAAGGTAAAAGGAATTATAAATCTCTCTGGTAGGTGATTAAGTGGATAAAAAAAATCTGAAAATGGGCGTAGGTTCTAGGTAGATGTAAGGTTTATGAAGGGAATTACTTCACGTTATACACTTTGACTTCGACTTAGATACACAAAGAATAATAAACACATATGAGGAAAATCTGAGAGTAAGCTGACAAATTAACACGTAGGAAATATGAATATGAAGCGTGTGGGTAGTTTAAGTTCCTGAAGGATTTAACACTGAGTAGATTGACAATAACTCGTACTTCAATAATCACTGTACGGATCAAAATTTATTATTTTACACGGTAACAAAGATTCACGATAGATCTTGGGCACAGATCTAGACTTAATTATACATGGAATACTCTCATATTTTACCTTACCTTCACAACGAATAGCCACAACTTAATACACTCAGAGACACTTAGGGTAAGGGGTAGAGGGAGCCTTGAGCGAGAATCTGGTCGACGGGGACTCGTGTTTCCGCACGGCTGGATGTCAAGGGGAACTGCTTCTCTCCCTTGGCTATGGTGAAGGTAATTCTTAATCTAAAAATACATGGTAGTTACTTATTTATACATATGGAGATTTTTAATCTCTTGATATTGGCCCCCTATTTTTAGAGGGCATTATGGTGATGTAATAGATGATTTCCGGTCCATCGTGGTATTTGTTTTTTCTTACTCTGCAGGCCATAGGTTTCTTCCTGGTCACTTCTACATTATTTCCAGTCTTCCCGGGGGGTACTATAGGGGAGGTACTGAGATTCCCACTTATACCGATATTGGGAAGGTTCTTGGTGCTCAACTTGCATAAACATTTCTTCACTATACTGCTGGAACCAATTATATGCCTCGGGCAGAGGTTCCGGTCTCTGCCATTGGAGGAGCTGGGGCCCCTGTGAGTGGCCACGGCTCTAACTCCTTTCTCGGGCAGACTGACCTATTTCCCCGGAATTTAGAGCATGGGCAAATCTGGAAAAAGGGGTAGACTGGCTTATCTCGGCAGGAGTTAAAGCCTGGGAAGCTAGTCGGGTCTTGTGTTTTCTGATTTTCCCCTGTTGTTGTCTTCTCCTATTTCTCCTGTTGTCCTGGATGGCTGCTATTCGGAAGTTTGTCGGCGGGGGGGGGGGGGGGGGGGGGCTGCTTAACCCCGTTATTTCTATTACAATGTTAAAATGAGAATATTTAAGGTACCTTGATAACTTCTACACAAAGGAATATACAAATGAATTTGAACAACAACAAACAAATTAGTCAAAACCGAGCTGGGCGCTTTTGAGTATATTGAGTTATAAACACATTTATGTACACGACACAAATAACTTGAATTGTAAATTTAATAAATGAACTATAGGATGTGTGTTTGATTAGCCAAATTTTATTGATTCATTTTTGACAGTCGATAAACGTTTCATATTAACATCCCGTGGTAACCTATTGCAGATATTTAAGACGTGGTTGAATAATTTATGTTTTTCGGGGTATATCTTGATATGTTTTCCAATACAATTGAGGCCATATTTACCTCCGCCAAAGGAGTTGCAAGGAGATTAAGTTTCTGTCGCCGTGTGTTTGCCTTTCTGTTTATTATTTTGTTTTTGTTATGTGCATGAAGGGGACAAAAGGCAAAGCTGCCTATAACAAGTGTCCCCCACAAGTTTGAAAGAGTGATAGTAGGCCAAAATTAAGGTACGTTAGAGGTAAGTTAGATATTGTTATGATCCAGGTTCTCAAAGACACAGGGCTCTTCAACATTGGACTAGATAATGGCAAAATGCAACAACGGTAACACTAGATCCAACCCCTGCCTTAACCCTTAATTAGCGGCTCACCACATAAGTCCAGTTAAATAAAGCTGGACTATGTGGCGGCGCTCGACATAGGTCGAGTGGCAATTTCAGCACGTAATGTTGCTGAGAGAGAGAGACAAGTGGTGGCAGGAGACTAGCGAGCGTATGACTGCTCCAGACCACCGCGGCGAACCTACTGACACGAATCTCAGCTCCCTCCTCCCTCTCTCACTCGCTACATACTGAATTATATGGGGAAAGTACCGAATTACATGCTTTTTGCACTCGCGTTGCACGGTTATTGCAAGAAAACTAGCCATCATAAAAGGATCGTTATGGTGTCATTCGAAAGCTCTGTTTATGCCCTTTCAGGGATAGGTACTTGTTTTACGTTCTGGGTCTTATTTAGGAATGAAAATGATCACGTAAACAGCCCTATTTTGGCTAAAAACACCCCGCTGGGCGGTACATATAAATAAACCGCATAGGCCGCTCGTAAGGTGTTAAACACTGGAAAACAAAACACCATTACCGCCCTGAGTCGTGCCTGGACAACGAGGTATCCTATGACTCGGTAACTGGTGCACACACACTAGGCTGATGCTCGATGAAACAGCCTATTCTCAAACAGTAAAAGATTACTCGATTAGGTTACACAAAGAAAAGATAGTTAACGTGATTAATTAACGTTATGGTAGATACTCAAATAACTGGCACTCCTGTATTAAAGAAAGTGCAATGCTAGTCCTGCAACATCAACTGGAAACTTCTGTAATTAGTCTGATGCTGGGAAGATGTTCGTAAAGAATCTTGAACAATTATAATGCAGAATACGGGTCACAATAAATGCTAGGACATATAGTAATAATAGGCAGGTGAATAATAAAAACTGCACAAAGGTAGTAATGCTCGACAACTAAAGAAATGCTACGTGACACAACGCAACAGCCTACTAGGGTTGTGCAACTCAACAACAACCTCGGCTCAAAAGCGCAGTGAATAATAATGCTGCATACATATAATAATGGGGGCTTATCTCTAACCAGTGTCTGCTCAGTAAATAAAGTGTAGCTGGGGTATCAAGGCTGGGCAACAATGGGCGAGCATGCGGCTCGTAGCCTAACGTTGTCCGAAGGTGGTATAATGACGATTACGTTATATGACGGGGATGCTCTCTTGATAAATCTAGGTATCTAGTACCTAGTTCTATCCTGGCGATCCCTCAGAAGTCAACACAAAGAGGCAGCACTATGTTGTGAGGGATAGGCTATGGCCCTCTCACACCACAGCGCTGTGCTCGCAAAGTACCCCCCCCGAAAACAACCTAGGCTCCCACAGTACCTGTCGATGTCGTGCAGGGCTTAGCTAACACTGCACACATCGGAGACAACGACACAGTAACCTTACCCCTAGTCTAGCTTAGATAACCAAGCAGAATCACTTCAACACCTTGCCAGGGAGACATATACCGGTCTACAACCTTCCCGAGAGAGGACACACACGGAAAAGTCCGTCTTTCCAAACCTCATACATAGAAATATCTGAGAGCTTCGCGTACAATACGACTGGCCGACGGTGAACGTCTATGCTGAAACCAGAAGGGATGTTGAGTTTAATAAAGATTAGAGAATGAGAAAGGAGAAGTCGAGAGAGAGAAATAGTATGCAAAGTGGCGAGTATGGGGGACAGAATTGCAAAGGATGTAGACGATACGCGTGTCAGGCAAGCTCTGAGCTGGTAAAGAACGCGCGGCCGCCGATGGGCAGGGACTAGTTGACCACCCGGCCGCCAACGCCGTCAGCGCCCAAGAGAGCCGGGCCACAGCTCACCCCGCTGCCAGGTGTACTCCCTCACCCTCTCTCGCTCGCCTCCCACACAAGCAACATTTATATTATAGCGAATATAAAATATAAGGCGCGGTCACAGACCAAAACAAAGACCATTTCTAGACTGTCTGTGGCAACACGACCCTAATGAAATAAAGCAGATCATTCTAGGACAACTGTAGCCCATCCCCCCATCCTGGCGAGCGCTAGCGAGCTGCAATGCCCCACGCAACCATTCTGTTATCTCCGGGAGGCGTAACACCCCCCGCAAGATATGGGACACTCAACCATGAGCCCATATCTGAACAGGCAGAATGTCGCTAGAATCTGCCACTCCTAACCACTCTGCCACTCATGGAATGCAAGCTCAGTCTCCTCAAAAAAAAAAAATACAACAACATTTTTATATAAAAAAAATCTTATCGCCCTTCCCAAATATAATACATTAATTCATAACATTGTGCTCCCAGAGCGAGCTTTAAGAAGCACAGCCTACTGAGGGAAAACATCTGCACTCAGTACTCAGCTACAATATTATCTTAAAATTAATTATTAAAAGAAAGAGTTTTTTATTTAATTTTTCATATTTAATTTTAATGTTGTTTTTGGCGGCTACTATAGATGTAGCCTAATTTTCTTATAATCAAAGCCAACAACTCCTGCCCTGCGACCCTACGCTGATGCTACACATGCGAGCCACCAAGCACCAGCGCAAAAATACACCGCGAGCCAAGACAGGAGGCTATACCAACATACTGTGGTAGCCTACCCCGGATCCTCCACCCACGACAGACACTGACTGAACAGCGAGGGTTCTCCTGCAAACAAAGCCAACACATTATCAGTGCCCTTAGCATGCCACACATCCAACTTGTGTTCCGGCAGCACAACAACACCTGACACTGACAAACTGCCCAGTCCATCGCAAGACTGGCACTTCTCTTCGCTCCTTCCGGCAACGGGGCCTGCCAATAACCCTTCACTAGTTCTACCTTCGTGATGAGCGAGGCAGCCCCGAAGCGGTCTATGGTGTCGTCAACTCTGGGTTATGGATAGGCGTCTGTCAGGGATAATGCTTCCACACTCTTGCAATCAACATACACACGGACTCTGCCACCAAACTCAGATTGCAAAGCCACTGGCAACGACCACTCACGATATCCCTCATCCCTCAGACCCCCTCTCCACACGCTGTCCAGCTCCGCCTTCACAACAGGCTGTCGAGCAGGATTCACACGGCAGGGAACCAACTCGAGCCTTGCACTGTCTCCAGCCTCCATGTCGGATTCTACCCCGTACATCAGGCCTGGAGAAGCAACAAACAGGCGGACGGACTGCTACAGCCTAGTAAACAACTCCTCTTGTCGCTCAGCAACAAGAGGTTGCAATTTATCTCGCAGAACAATATGCCTAGTGCCCTCCCACATCTCCTTCACCATGTGGAGAGGACCCCTCACCTGATGCCCGAAAACAAGCTCATTCGGACTGAAACCGAGACTCTCTCCAGGTACTTCTCTTGCCGCGAACAAAACATACGGCAGACCAAGGTCCCAATCCTTTCCGTTCTCTGCGCAATAACATCGAAGCATGCTTTTCAGCGTGGCGTGCCACCTCTCCAACACCCCTTGACACTCCGGGTGATACGCAGAAGAGACGACAGTGCTGATGCCATGCTGAATCATAGTTTGTTTGAACAGATTAGAGGTAAAATTAGAACCTTGGTCCGATTGCACCTCTTGCGGGTAACCATACCGCGAGCAATACAAGAGCAGGTTCCGGACAACAGTTTTCGCCGTGCCATTTCTCATTGGATATGCATCAGTATAACGAGTGGCCACATCCATGATAGTTAATAGAAATTTATTACCGGCACTAGTAGGGGGTAGGGGTCCGACCATATCAATGATGACCTTACTGAAGGTCGGTCCACTGACAGGAATGGGGTGCAACGGGGCTCTCGGAATTGTTTGGTTAGGTTTTCCAACCCTCTGGCACGTATTTCACCTTGCTATCCAGGTTACCACCTGCCCCTTCAACCCCGGCCACCAAAACAATTTTTCTAAAGCCGCCACCGTTTTTCTCACCCCTAGATGTCCTGCCAGTGGTATGTCATGCGCCAACCTCAGTAGGCTATCCCTGCACTCCCGTGGCACCACCAACTGGTCCACTACTCCGGACCCCTCTTGCCAACTACGTTTAGGGTCTTGAAAACGCCTATAGAGGATGCCTTCTAAATAAACAAAATCTCCTGGCTGTGCATCGCCGTCCTCGTCGAGCTCTACAGCTCCATTAGCACACGTTTGGAGCTCAGGGTCCTCTAGTTGCAACCGACGTATATCTGAGGGTGCCAAGCGCTCTAACTGCTCCCGGAGCAATGCATGACCTTCCCCGATACTGGGCTGCTCCCTCTGCCTCTCTCGATGTACATAACGTTGCTGTCGTGGAGACTCGTCATGCCCAGCCTCGTCACTCTCGATGACAGGCCCAGGGGCTACTCCAGAATTAAGTAATGGTGCTAATACTGAATCACCCAGGAGAGCCGCCGAGTCAAAACTCTTAAAACCAACTCCAGCTTTAGCCTCCTCCTGTTGATCGTTCCTCCGCTGGTCTGAAGACGGAGGACTAGGCTGTGACACTTTAGCTGCCCGAGCTCGGGTGACAACACATGCCATGGGTTGTGTCTGGCACCGCTCGACCCACTCTTGCTCTTCCCAACTCACGTCGGCCGGCCTCTCGGCAACGACTAAGGGTAGAACCTCAGAAGCGGGCATTGCAAAGTCGTTGCCGAGAAGAAGGTCGACGCCCTCCACTGGCAGTTTCTCCACAATCCCGACATCCAATTCACGTGCCACACCATCCACCTCCAACTCCAACCGCACCAGCGGGTATGACCAAGTTGCATTAATACCCTGCACCACCACCACCCGAGCCGCATTTATAGGGTAGCCAGTCAAGTTTTTCATCAGAGTCTGGGAAGCACCTGTATCACGCAAGACCTCTACTCCATGCTTGCTCCCCGCCCACATCACGCAACCCCGCCCTCTATGGTCGCAAAAAACATCCTGAGCAGGGTTCGAGCCTCCCAGGTGCTTCTGCATTGGCTGTGCCTCAGCCTCTGACGAACTGCCCCGGGCAAACTCAGATGACTTCGGAGACACACCAATGTTGCAGGCCAAAGACACAGCTGCTGTAGGTGGTTTGCTAGGACAGACTCTTGCAAAGTGCCCCTTTTTATGACAATGATAACACTCCAACTCCCCTTTGGGCTTCCCTTGGTACTGGGAAGGGCCCGGTCCCTTCTTAAATGGGACGGTGCTAGTCTTGTGGTCAGTCTTTGTATCATGGCTCTTGTACTTGTTTGCATAAGGTATATCACTAACTCGGGGGGGTGGGGCGTCACGCCCCTTGTTACCTGCCTCACTACGCTGGGCAGACCCGCACCCACGAATTAGTGATAGCCGGAGGTCAGCCATCTCAGCTGCCTCCTGTAGAGTTTTTTGGTTGCTTTTCTTTAAGGTTTAACGTCAGGTCGCCGCCCGTGCATTTGAAAAACTGCTCTAAAAGCACCAACTGTTTAATGTCGTCAAACGTAGTAGCTTTCTCCGACCTCAGCCAATTCCCAAAAGCATCGGACAGCTCCCGGGCATGCTCCAAAAAGGTGCTCTCCCGACCCTTGGTAACACCCCGGAACTTCAACCTGTACGTCTCTGGTTGTAGTTCGTATGCTCTCAGGACAGCCTCCTTGAGTTCCTCATAGATAATACAAGACTCTATAGGCAACGCATCGTAGGCTTTAAGACCCTTGCCTATTAATCTAGAGGATACAAGTGCTGCCCATTTATTCTCTGGCCACTGGTGTTCCTGGCACTTCTTCTCAAAGCGTGTGAAAAATTCTGTTACACCACTCTCATCAAACACCGGAACCAGTTTCAATAAGTGCGAGAGAGACTGCTCATGAACACGGTTACCAGCCCCAAGTCGCTGT
Source organism: Paralithodes platypus (assembly GCA_032716605.1). Taxonomy (NCBI): domain Eukaryota; kingdom Metazoa; phylum Arthropoda; class Malacostraca; order Decapoda; family Lithodidae; genus Paralithodes; species Paralithodes platypus. The sequence goes on along the minus strand of CM064576.1, from coordinate 11,069,282 downwards.
CCCGTTGTCTCTACTCGCGACTTCTCTACATCCATGTCGGCACAGTACTTAGTCGACTCAGCTTGGATTTTTGCTAGCTCTATTTGCTGCTGAAGCTCACCTGCCCTTTGTTGCTGGTGACTTTTTCTCTCTTCTATCTTGGCTAATTCTATTTACTGCTGAATCTTAGCTAATTCGAGCTGATACACTAATTCTGGAGTTAACCCTTGAGGAGGTGAAGGTGCTACAATGTTTGAAATTACCGGTGGTCCCCCTAGGGGCAACCCACCCTGCCAGTCACCACCCAACTGCGGAAGCGTACCCGGGGTCGGCAAACTACTGGGATGGCTGGGAGTCGAGTGTAGGGGAAGCATGGCCGAAGGGCTCTGAGCACTCAAACCATCTCGCTCACCAGTCACCCTGCCCAGTACACACGTTATCAAGTTATCCTTGGTCATGCTGCTAGTAACCGCATGACCGATAGCTGTGGCCAGGCATTGAAGACCGTACCGATCCATACCCTCCAACCGCTCGGCAGTAACAGGCCTTTGCAAAAATATCCTAGCATCCTCCTCACAGTTCACCCGATTAACCCTTTCATCATACTGTTCTTCCTCAGTCTCGACATTACGTACTGTGTCTCCATTCTCCTCTGACCCGGTATAAGACATGATGCTCACAAAGATTTCTCACCACAATATTCAGAAAAGAAGTACCCCAAACTCTTATGTAGCACTATTCACTTGCCAAAAATGTCTGAAGACTCTCAAGTGCTATACTACTTTGCCAAAAAAAATTAACGTGCCCACTATATTCCTCAATAAAACAAATGGCCACAACAATCCTGCAATTATCTCTTAGTTCACAAGATCCTGAGCTAGGTCGCCATTTGTTACGATCCAGGTTCTCAAAGACACAGGGCTCTTCAACATTGGACTAGATAATGGCAAAATGCAACAACGGTAACACTAGATCCAGCCCTGCCTTAAACACTGGAAAACAAAACACCATTACCGCCCTGAGTCGTGCCTGGACAACGAGGTATCCTATGACTCGGTAACTGGTGCACACACACTAGGCTGACGCTCGATGAAACAGCCTATTCTCAAACAGTAAAAGATTACTCGATTAGGTTACACAAAGAAAAGATAGTTAACCTGATTAATTAACGTTACGGTAGATACTCAAATAACTGGCACTCCTGTATTAAAGAAAGTGCAATGCTAGTCCTGCAACATCAACTGGAAACTTCTGAAATAAGTCTGATGCTGGGAAGATGTTCGTAAAGAATCTTGAACAATTATAATGCAGAATACGGGTCACAATAAATGCTAGGACATATAGTAATAATAGGCAGGTGAATAATAAAGACTGCGCAAAGGTAGTAATGCTCAACAACTAAAGAAATGCTTCGTGACACAACGCAACAGCCTACTAGGGTTGTGCAACTCAACAACAACCTTGGCTCAATAGCGCAGTGAATAATAATGCTGCATACAGATAATAATGGGGGCTTATCTCTAACCAGTGTCTGCTCAGTTAATAAAGTCTAGCGGGGGTATCAAGGCCGGGCAACAATGGGCGAGAATGCGGCTCGTAGCCTAACGTTGTCCGAAGGTGGTATAATGACGATTACGTTATATGACGGGGATGCTCTCTTGATAAATCTAGGTCTCTAGTACCTAGTTCTATCCTGGCGATCCCTCAGAAGTCAACACAAAGAGGCAGCACTATGTTGTGAGGGATAGGCTATGGCCCTCTCACACCACAGCGCTGTGCTCGCAAAGTACCCCCCCCCCCCCCCCCCCCCGAAGACAACCTAGGCTCCCACAGTACCTGTCGATGTCGTGCAGGGCTTAGCTAACACTGCACACATCGGAGACAACGACACAGTAACCTTACCCCTAGTCTAGCTTTAGATAACCAAGCAGAATCACTCAACACCTTGCCAGGGAGACATATACCGGTCTACAACCTTCCCGAGAGAGGACACACACGGAAAAGTCCGTCTCTCCAAACCTCATACATAGAAATATCTGAGAGCTTCGCGTACAATACGACTGGCCGACGGTGAACGTCTATGCCGAAACCAGTAGGGATGTTGAGTTTAATAAAGATTAGAGAATGAGAAAGGAGAAGTCGAGAGAGAGAAATAGTATGCAAAGTGGCGAGTATGGGGGACAGAATTGCAAAGGATGTAGACGATACGCGTGTCAGGCAAGCTCTGAGCTGGTAAAGAACACGCGGCCGCGATGGGCAGGGACTAGTTGACCACCCGGCCGCCAACGCCGTCAGCGCCCAAGCGAGCCGGGCCACCGCTCACCCCGCTGCCAGGTGTACTCCCTCACCCTCTCTCGCTCGCCTCCCACACAAGCAACATTTATATTATAGCGAATATAAAATATAAGGCGCGGTCACAGACCAAAACAAAGACCATTTCTAGACTGTCTGTGGCAACACGAACCTAATGAAATAAAGCAGATCATTCTAGGACAACTGTAGCCCATCCCCCCCTCCTGGCGAGCGCTAGCGAACTGCAATGCCCCACGCAACCATTCTGTTAACGCCGGGAGGCGTCACAATATGTAGGAAAGAAGTGTGGTGTGCTTGTTAAATGTAGTTAAACTAATTGGAGGAGGAGGTGTGTGTGAGAGTTACATGGATTACTCTCTGTGTGAGTGAGGCACAAATAGAAGTAGTGGGGGAAGCCAGGCAAATGAAACAGGAGTTCCAGTAACTCCTTATCGTATGCATATGTGGCTTCCCCTTTGTACTGCCCTGCTCGATTAGTGCCTACAATCTATTTGACTGTGGACAAGATATTTCACAACGCTCAACATTTATTATCGCGAAATTTGATGGCGATATAGGATATGGGCCAAGATAGAAGTGACTATATTAAATTTTAGGAGGCGATCCGGATCATATCCTGGAACCCAGATTCAGATGACAACTTAGGGCTATGATATTTATGGTAAAGAACAAGTCAGCGTAGGCATGCGTTTTACCAAGTGCTCCTCTAGTCTCTTGTGTGATTATACTGGTCAACTATAAGGTACTTGTCAACATCTAGATGATCATGGGCATTTACAAGTTATTTCTTCTCAAATATATCTGACCTTATTTTGCCCTTAAAACACTGCTCATATGGTATATTTTCAAACTGTGTTATTATTGTTGTAACCCTCCTCTGTATCTGTTTGTTTTGCAATATCCTTTTAATTGTATGGTAACGAACACTGCTCGTAGTACTCGAAGAGGGACCAACTAAATTAGTTTATAACGGTAGATTTTTGTTTTGTTTCTTATTTGTTTTTCCAGACTTGACTTCGGGAGTAGATGTAAAAAATTTCAAATCCGCCAATGCCTAATACGCCAGATGCCAAATACGCCAATGCCAAATACGCCAGATGCCAAATCCGCCAATGCCAAATACGCCAGATGCCAAATACGCCAGTGCCAAATACGCCAGATGCCAAATACGTCACTTGCCAAATACGCCAATGCCAAATACGCCAGATGCCAAATACGCCAATGCCAAATACGCCAGATGCCAAATCCGCCAATGCCAAATACGCCAGATGCCAAATACGCCAATGCCAAATACGCCAGATGCCAAATACGCCAGATGCCAAATACGCCAATGCCAAATACGCCAATTGCCAAATACGTCAATGTCAAATACGCCATTTCTCCACATGGTGTAATATCCTAACCTAACCTAACCTAACCTAACCTAGCCTAACCTAACCTAACCTAACCTAACCTAAACTCGCCTAGCCAAACCTAACCTAACCTAACTACCCCATATCAGTCTGACAGCGACCCTTTCTTTCTTTCACCATATTGTTTAATAGTCCAAATATTTTCCAGCTCATAACCTAACCTAACCTAGCCTAACCAAGCCTAACCTAGCCTAACCTAACCTAACCTAACCTCACCTAGCCTAACCTAACCTAACCTAACTACTAATCCTAATATCTCTAACCTAACCTAGCCTAACCTAGCCTAATATCTCTAACCTAACCTAGCCTAACCTAACACCCTGTTCCAAATAACTAGGCCAAAACACTTGAACAGAGTAATCCAGCTATTATTTCTTCCAATTGGGAAGAGTCACCCAGGAAATAGATGTGGAAATGTACAGTCCATTTGCTCTAGGCCTTTTTGAGTAAAGAAAACACTCTGTTGGTAACACACACACACACTCGCTTCGGACCTTATTCGTGATTAATCAACAAGAAAAAAAATTCCTTGCGCCAATTGCCAAATACGCCAATGTCAAATACGCCATTTCTCCACATGGTGTGTTACGACCGGGACTACGAATAAAACAAGGGCACTTAATGATTGGACTAGTAATAGGGCACTATGCAACAACGGTACGCTAGATCCAAACCCTCGAACTTATATGCCGGCGAACAAAACACCTATACCCTCCAGGGTTAATCTGCTATAGCGGGGTATCCTTAACTGGGCATAAATGTACTCTACTTCAGGCTAACCGGCACTGGTATAGCCTGATAACAAACAAGATGCAAGTTACGTTAAAATGCATAAAATGGAATCTATGGAAAGATCAATTAAATAACTGCAAGATTTAATACAATAAAAAGATGCTTCAATACAGTTACTCTAAACAACAATAAACTCTTCACTCATATCTGAAAGAAAGTGAAGTATAGTCCTACAGCATAGATCTGGAAACTTCTGAAGAAAGTCTGATGCTCATAACATGCTCGTACTAATCTTCGAACTATATAAAGGCAGGAGGCAGGACACCACACGTGTAAATCGAATACACTAAAAGATAGGACATATAATGTTAACTGACACGAGAATACTATAAATGCGCAACGGTAGCAATGCTCGACACTAAAAGAAGTACTTCCTCATCAACGAAACAGTCTGCTATGGTTGTGCGGCTCAACAACAACCTAGACTAATAAATACTGTGAATAATAATGCGTACATATCAAAGAGCTTATATTAAATACTAACAAGTGTCTACTCGATTAATAATGTCTAGCTGGGATACTCTAGGTAAGGAACTGGGGTTGAGCAAGACAGGCTCGTAGCCTAGCGATGTCCTTAAGACTGCATCCTTTAAGTTACGTTAATTGACAAGGGGGCTCTCTCGATAGATCCAGATCACAAGTATCTGGTTCTATCCTGGCGACCCTTTAAAGACAAGCAAAGAGGCAGCAAAGTGTGGAACTGGTTCAGGCCAAAACCCTCAGTCAACACAATGCTGAACTCGCAAAGGACGCAACCGAAAAGACAACCCAGGCTACCATAGGACTGGTCGAAGTCGTGTAGGTATAAGCAAACCGTACACACATCGGAGACAACGACTACAGTTACCTTATCCCAGTCTAGCATTAAATAAAAGAGCAGAAACACTAAATCAATAATGGAGACACACAAAGTTCTTAACCTATACTAACTAAGAACCCTCAAACCTATTCTAAGTACATGTAAATATCTCTGAGGACGGCACATGCAATACAATGGGCCGGCTATGAAACCCGTATGCAGAACCCAAGGGGAGTGTTGTGCAGTTAATAAAGGTTAGAGTATGGTAAGAGAGAATCGAGTGAGAGAAACAGTGATGAAGGGGGTGATCGGGAGAGAGTATGCAAAGGGATGTTAGAAACACGCGCGCCAAGCCTGTCCTAATGAGGACAGCTCCTGGGGACCCTCATGGAGGAGGTAAGTTACACTGGAGACCGCAAAGGCGCGATGGTCGGCCAATCACAGGCCGAGACGTCACAAGACAGCAGGTGTCACGTGACACAGCAAGACACAATGGCGAGCGAGAGGCAGGAATGCATCTACAGACACTTACTACCTCCTCACTCTGAAAGTCTTTCTCATTCACACGCTGGTACTATTATCACTACTGTTGATATAAAATATAACCCGTTGTCACAGACGAAAACAAAGACCACCACTGGACTGTCTGTGACAATGCGATTACTAGGAAAGAAAGAACAACATTCTCTGATAACTGTAGCCCATTCCGATGTCCCTGGCGAGCGCTAGTGGCTAACGAGAGGCGATTCTGCCAACGCTGGTAGACGTCACACCCCGCCCAAGATATGGGACGCTCAACATTAGGCGAGCACCATATCTGACAAGGCAGAATGCCGACAAGACCCGCCACACCTAGCCACTCCACCAGAAATGAAATGCAAAGCTCAATCTTAAATAAAACAACATATTAGCATAAAGAAAATCTTACAACCCCTCCCAAACACAATAGTATAATTTAGCCTGCTATGCTCCCTGAGCGAGCTTAGAGCCCATCACAGAGCCCAGCCTACTAAGTGAAAGACAGGTTCAACTTAGGACTGTAGCTATAACATTGGCAACTTACAATTAACTATCAAAAAGAAAGAGTTTTTATGTGATTTTTGTTATTTAGTTTTTATGTTGTTTTTGACGGCTGCTCTACAGGGGCAAGACTGGTTTTTCTCCACTCAAACACACACTGACTGAACGGCGAGGGTGCTCCTTAAGACATTCCCTCCCGTGACAAACAATCAGCCACAACATTATCAGTGCCCTTAACATGACACACATCCAACTTGTGTTCCGGCAGCAAAACAACACCTAACACTGATAAACTGCCCCGTTCATCACAAGACTGGCACTTCTCTTCGCTCTCTCCGGCAACGGAGCCTGCCAATAACTTTTCACTAGTTCTACCTTCGTGATGAGCGAGGCAGCCCCGATGCGGTCTATGGTGTCGTCAACTCTGGGTAATGGATAGGCGTCTGTCAGGAATAATGCACCAACACTCTTGCAGTCAACATACACACGGATCTTGCCACTTAACACAGGTTGCAAAGTTACTGGCAATGACCACTCACGATATCTCTTATCCCTCAGACCCTTTTTCCACACGTAGTCTAGCTCTGCTTTCACGACAGACTGTTGAGCAGGATTTATTCGGTAGGGAACTAACTTGAGCCTTGCACTGTCTCCAGCCTCCATGTCGGATTCTACCCCATACATCAGGCCTGGAGAAGCAACAAACATGCGGATGTACTGCCACAGCCTAGTAAACAACTTCTCTGGAACAAGAGGTTGCAACTTATCTCGAAGAACAACATGCCTAGTGCCCTCCCACAACCCAGCCGAGACCGCAGCTTCTAAACTATAGTCTCCCTCCTTCTCCACCTTCGTCCCTAGAACAGCCAGGTCATGAGAGGGACAATCAGTACCACCTGTGCAGTCACTCCCATAGTTCATAATTGCTAAGGCTTCCCCGCCGATACCGTACATGCGCACCCCCGCATTCCTTGCGACTACATCTGCCTGCGCAGCATCACCGCCTTCAGCGACATGGTCAGATACAGTCGGTCTATGGTAGGGCTGTTGCATATTACTAGAGCAGCATTGGGAGGCTATGCGACGACAGGGCGCATCCACTCCACAGCCAACCTCACCAATCTGCTCAATGTCCTCATTCTGACCACCACCCTTGGCAGCCATGGGTCGACCCTGACCTGACAACCATGCCAAAGCCTCGTCGCCCACCTTGAACCACTGAAACAACGAGGCCAACGGCTGACTAAAACTCAAGTGACCTGCCAGCGGAACCTCGTGCACCGCATGAGTTGTGAGGCCTGTGTGCTCGGCACAAACAGTGGGGTATGAACCGAGCAGGTGCTGGAGCGCTGCACACTGCTGCTCAGGCAGGTGCTCCAGCGCTTCCATAGCCACCTGACTCGTGTCCCCCGCCCACTGCTCCGCCGAGACATGACAATCCCCACTCTCCTCCACCTGTGCCCCACTGCCCCCATCTCCTTCTCCACCTTGGCCGCTGCAGACCAACACAAGGACAGTAGGCTGCTCAGGTGGTTGCCTCACAAACTCCTTTGCCAGGTTCACATGAAATGCTTCCCCGTCCTCGAGTTCAATAGCTCCGTTCCCACAACTCTCCTCCACCTGGGAACTACTCTGTCGCGGAGTGCCATCATGCCCTACCATGTCACTAGGGGGAACAGGTTCTGGGGCCACTCCGGAGCTCATCTTTGGTGCTAATACTGAGTCGCCAAGAAGAGCCGCTGGATCAAAACTCACAAAACTTCTCCCAACTTTAGCTTTCTCCTTCCGACCGTTCCTCCGCTGGTCTAGAGACTGAGGAATAGGCTGTGACACCTTAGATGCACGAGATCGGATCACAACACACGCCATCTGCTGTACTTGACACCTCTCGACCAACTCCTGCCCCTCCCTACTCACGTCGGCCGCCCTCTCGGCAACGACTAAGGGTGGAACCTCAGAAGTAGGCACCGCAAAGTCGTTGCCGAGAAGAAGGTCGACGCCCTCTACTGGCAGTTTCTCTACGATTCCAACATCTATCTCTCGTGTCACACCATCAACCTCCAGCTCCACTCGAACCAACGGGTATGACCATGTAGCATTAATACCCTGCACCACAACTACCCGTGCCGCGTATATAGGTTGGCCTGTAAAGTTTTTCATCAGAGTCTGGGATGCACCTGTATCATGCAACAACTCCAACCCATGCTTGCAACCAGCCCAACTCATGCAGCCACGCCCTCTATGGTCGCAAAAAAGCATCGCGGACAGGTTTCGAGCCTTCCGGACACTCCTTCACTGGCTGTGCCCCGGCATCTGACATATCACCCCGGGTAAACGCAGAAGACCTCAGAGACCCCCCAAAGTTGCTAGCCAATGACACGACTGCTGTAGGTTGGTTACTAGGGCAGGAACGTGCAAAATGCCCCTTTTTATGACACTTAAAACACTCTACTTCACCCTTGGACTTCCCCTGAGGTGGGGAAGGGCCCTGACCTTTCTTAAACAGGACGGTTTTTGGTTTGTGATCAAGATTAGTATCATTGCTCTTGCTTTTGTTATTAAATGTTGCATCACTGACTCGGGGGGGTGGAGTGTTGCGCCCCTTGTTAACTGCATCGGTCCGTTGTGCAGACCCGCACCCACGAATCAGCGATAATCTCAGGTCAGCCCACTCAGCTGCCTCTTGTAGAGTTTTAGGATGTTTCTCTTTGAGGTTCAAAGTCAGGTCGCCGCCTGTGCATTTAAAAAATTGCTCTAGAAGAAATAACTGCTCAAGCTCTTCGAACGTCGTCACCTTCTCTGATCTCAGCCAATTTCTCAAAGCATCAGACAGTTCCCGGGCATGTTCTAGAAAAGTGCACTCACGACCCTTCGTAACATCCCGAAACTTCAACCTATATGTCTCTGGTTGTAACTCGTACGCCCGCAGAACAGCTTCCTTCAATACCTCATAATCGATGCAAGACTCCAAGGGCAACGCATCATATGCCTTGAGTCCTTTGCCAATCAACCTAGAGGAAACAAGGGTTGCCCACTTAACCTCGGGCCATTGGTGCTCCCGGCACTTCTTCTCAAAACGCAGGAAAAACTCGGTGACACCCGACTCGTCAAATGCAGGGACTAACTTAAGAAGGTGCGATAAAGGCTGATCAAGACCTCGATTCCCAGAACCGAGACGCTTCCCTGTCGACTCCACCCGAGACTTCTCCAGCTCTATGTCTGCACAGTACTTCGTAGCCTCAAACTGAAGCTCAGCCTCACGTATGGCCTTTCTCTCCTCAACCTGAATCCTAAGCTCAGATTCCCGCTGCTGCTGCTGCATCCTAAGCTCAGATTCCCGCTGCTGCTTCTGAAGTTTGGCGAGTTCGAGCTGAAACAACACCTCGGAAGACAAACCTTGAGGAGGGGCTGCTACTATTGGGGACCCACGCCGTGAATTACCTAGAGGCATACCCAACCTCCAGCGGGCATCGGCCCGCGGGAACGTACCCGGCTCCGGAGCCCGAGGGGGCGCCATGGTAGGAGTCGAGTGGAATGGGGGCTGGGCCGAAGGTGCCCTATCTCCCGCTCCACCCGAAGCCCCACGCACCCCACCGAGCACACAGGTAACCAGCTCACCTCTCGATAAACCGCTAGTACCGGGAAACCCTAAGACCGTGGCTACACACTGCAGTCCGTACCGGTCTAGCCCCGACACACGATCCGCTGACACAGGTTCCTCCAAAAATATCCTGGCATCCTCCTCATTGTTCACCACCCGAACCCCGCTTAACAACTCCACCTTCTCCACCTCCTCGCCTGCTTCCCGTACTGTGTCCTCACTGTGCACTGATCCGTCGTTCGACATAGTGTCCACCGGAAATTCTCAACGTTTATAAAAAAAAAAGTACCTAAACTCTCATGTAGCACTATTCACTCAAAAAATGCTTGAAGACAACTCAAGTGCTATACTACGTTGCCCAAAAAAATCCAATGTGTCCAAAATATTCCTCAAAAACAAATGTCCAAAAATCATGCAATTATTTCTTAGTTCACTAAATCCTAGACTAAGGTCGCCATTTGTTATGACGACTAAGATAAGATACTAGGCAAGGTCGCCATTTGTTATGACGACTAAGATAAGATACTAGGCAAGGTCGCCATTTGTTATGACGACTAAGATATGATACTAGGCAAGGTCGCCATTTGTTACGACCGGGACTACGAATAAAACAAGGGCACTTAATGATTGGACTAGTAATAGGGCACTATGCAACAATGGTACGCTAGATCCAAACCCTCGAACTTATATGCCGGCGAACAAAACACCTATACCCTCCAGGGTTAATCTGCGATAGCGGGGTATCCTTAACTGGGCATAAATGTACTCTACTTCAGGCTAACCGGCACTGGTATAGCCTGATAACAAACAAGATGCAAGTTACGTTAAAATGCATAAAAAGGATTCTATGGAAAGATCAATTAAATCACTGCAAGATTTAATACAATAAAAAGATTCTTCAATACAGTTACTCTAAACAACAATAAACTCTTGACTCCTATCTGAAAGAAAGTGAAGTATAGTCCTACAGCATAGACCTGGAAACTTCTGAAGAAAGTCTGATGCTCATAAGATGCTCATACTAATCTTAGAACTATATAAAGGCAGGAGGCAGGACACCACACGTGTAAATCGAATACACTAAAAGATAGGACATATAATGTTAACTGACATGAGAATACTATAAATGCGCAACGGTAGCAATGCTCGACACTAAAAGAAGTACTTCCTCATCAACGAAACAGTCTGCTATGGTTGTGCGGCTCAACAACAACCTAGACTAATAAATGCTGTGAATAATAATGTGTACATATCAAAGAGCTTATATTAAATACTAACAAGTGTCTACTCGATTAATAATGTCTAGGTGGGATACTCTAGGTAAGGAACTGGGGTTGAGCAAGACAGGCTCGTAGCCTAGCGATGTCCTTAAGACTGCATCCTTTAAGTTACGTTAATTGACAAGGGGGCTCTCTCGATAGATCCAGATCACAAGTATCTGGTTCTATCCTAGCGACCCTCTAAAGACAAGCAAAGAGGCATCAAAGTGTGGAACTGGTACAGGCCAAAACCCTCAGTCAACACAATGCTGCACTCGCAAAGGACGCAACCGAAAAGACAACCCAGGCTACCACAGGACCGGTCGAAGTCGTGTAGGTATAAGCAAACCGTACACACATCGGAGACAACGACTACAGTAACCTTATCCCAGTCTAGCATTAAATAAAAGAGCAGAAACACTAAATCAATAATGGGGACACACAAAGTTCTTAACCTATACTAACTAAGAACCCTGAAACCTATTCTAAGTACATGTAAATATCTCTGAGGACGGCGCATGCAATACAATGGGCCGGCTATGGAAACCGTATGCAGAACCCAAGGGGAGTGTTGTGCAGTTAATAAAGGTTAGAGTATGGAAAGAGAGAATCGAGTGAGAGAAACAGTGATAAAGTGGGTGATCGGGAGAGAGTATGCAAAGGGATGTTAGAAGCATGCGCGCCAAGCCTGTCCTGATGAGGACAGCTCCTGGGGACCCTCATGGAGGAGGAAAGTTACACAGGAGACCGCAAAGGCGCGATGGTCGGCCAATCACAGGCCGAGACGTCACAAGACAGCAGGTGTCACGTGACACAGCAAGACCAATGGCGAGCGAGAGGCAGGAATGCACCTACAGACACTTACTACCTCCTCGCTCTGAAAGTCTTTCTCATTCACACGCTGGTCCTATTATCACTACTGTTGATATAAAATATAACCCGTTGTCACAGACGAACACAAAGACCACCACTGGACTGTCTGTGACAATACGATTACTAGGAAAGAAAGAACAACATTCTCTGATAACTGTAGCCCATTTCGATGTCCCTGGCGAGCGCTAGTGGCTAACGAGAGGCGATTCTGCCAACGCTGGTAGACGTCACAGGTGTAATATCCTAACCTACCCTAACCTAACCTAACCTAGCCTAACCTAACCTAACCTAACCTAGCCTAACCTAACCTAACCTCACCTAGCCTAACCTAACCTAACCTAACTACTAATCCTAATATCTCTAACCTAACTTAGCCTAACCTAGCCTAATATCTCTAACCTAACCTAGCCTATTCTAACACCCTGTTCCAAATAACTAGGCCAAAACTCTTGAACAGAGTAATCCAGCTATTATTTCTTCTAATTGGGAGAGTCACCCAGGAAATAGATGTGGAATGTACAGTCCATTTGCTATAGGCCTTTTTGAGTAAAGAAAACACTCTGTTGGTAACACACACACACACACTCGCTTCGGACCTCATTCGTGATTAATCAACATGATAAAAAAATCCTTGCCTTCTCCGAATAATATGGGTAAAAGGCAGCTGCATAAACACGCACACACGTACACACACACACACACACACACTCGGTTCTCGTCTTGCGGGACTCACTCGTGATATAAGCCACAAGATAAAAAAAATCCTTTATAGGTAAAGGGTAGCCGCACATACGCACCGCGCATACAAACACACCGGACCTACCAGACCAAAAATATTTTTGGAACACCTGCCCCCCATATCTCTACCCATATCAGTCTGACAGCGACCCTTTCTTTCTTTCACCATATTGTTTCCCACTATTCATAGAGTTTCCGATTTAAAGATACCAACCCACCTGCTTTCACCCGTCTCCATACCCAAAATACTTTTGGGTCGCTCGCGCCCATAAAACAATCTACTATCAGACTGACAGCTACCCCTCAGCGGTCTCTCTGGTCACCTGCTTCCCATAAATAAATAAATAAATCAACTATCTATATCAGGATCTATATCGTCCCTTCACTATGGTTTCTCTTCCATCCATGCGACTGCGGTGTTTGTCTCTTAAACCCGTATCATTAATCAACCACTATCTTTACCTCTGTCGGGAATATATATATATATATATATTAATTCTGCTCGCCGCGTATATAAACAGCCCACCGCTCACCTCTGACCCATTCAAAATGCGTCCTAAGTTCAACAAGAAGGCTCCCAGCACCCCTCCAAAAATAGGTATTGGTGCCGGGCGTAAAGATATCCGGATGTCTCAAGGCCCTACTCCTAATAACGGCAGTAGCAGTGACTCTGACAGCGATTCATCGTTTCAAATAACCCCTGGGAGGGAACCCTCTCCAATATTTCCTTCCCGGAGATCAGCCAAAAAAACGTCCAAGGAAATCCTCACCTAAAAAACGTAAGTAAAATAATATTTTCTAAGAAATATGTTTAGCATGTATTCTCGGAATTTCCATTATAGTGTATTTTTTTTTTTACAGTAAAGCTCGTCGGGGTAGTCGCTTATTTTCCGCCTATTATATTATAGCTTTTTTTTTTTTTTTACAGTAAAGCTCGTCGGGCTTAACACTATAAAAGAAAATAATAGTTCTCAAGTGTAATAATAAGTGGGTGGATGGGACTCGTTAGCCTTGGTCGGCAACCTATCTAGGGGAGACAACCTTATAACAATCCGGGTGGCTGGGACTCGTCAGCCTTGGTAGGCAACCTGTCTAGGGGAGTAAACCTGATACAAATCCGTACTGCTTATCTAAGTGTAAGGCAGGTTAGTGGATGGACTAGCCAAACACCACTGTAGAAAAATAGTGCTAACAAGATACATAGAGGGCCTCGGAGTCGGACGGATCCTAAATTGAGTGGTCAATCCTGTAAGTCCTTCAGTAAACTGGCTCGGGTTGTCCCTCTTACAGGGAATAGGTCCGCTTGGGGGCCTTCTATGTATGGCCACCCTCATTAAGGGGAGTAAGGCGTCCAGCAATAGATAGATAGATAGATAGAATAATTCCCAATATTTTAATTAAAATGTAAAACTTGCAAACAAAGTCAAACCAAAACTGGGGCAAAGACAATATAAAGTCAAAACAACATATCAAAATCGCTATGTGGAAACAATGCTTACTAAAATAAAATTTATGAAATGAAAGAACGCAAATGCTTTATAATCACACAGTAAGAAAATTGTTTGAAAGAAAAGGCGGGTGTAGTCATTTATTTTCCACATGTTATAATAAAAATAATGCCGAGTCAAATCATATAATTATCAACTCCTATAATTATGTATAGCCTACTCTCGCTCTATTCCAGACCGTACGAGTAACGGGAGTAATGACGGCACGCACCCTCCCCCCATCCCTACACCTCAACCGGGGTCTAACGGAATCCGTAGTAATTCACCCCCCTCGCGTACCCCCCGATCATCGCCTCAGGCCGGGCCTAGTGGTCTCCAGGGAACCTCTCCATTACCCAGGAAACCATAAAAAAAAACGCCCAAGGAAATCACGTAAGTAAAACATTCTCTTCTAAGAAACGTGTGTTTAGCATGTATTCACGGAATTTCCATTATAGTTCTTTTTTTACAGTAAAGCTCATCGGGGTTAACAGTTTTATAATCACACAGTAAGAAAATTGATTGAAAGAAAAGGCAAATGCAGGCATTTATTTTCCACATATTATAATAATAATAATAATAATAATAATAATAATAATAATACTTTTATTATTTTCACCATAATCACATAGTAAGTAAATATATTGAAACAAAAGACAAACTTAACCATTTAAATTCCTTATATAACCCATTCATCCTCCAAGAACATACATCAAGTCAACGTGTATAATTATCGTATCTCTCCCTCCATTACAGATCATACGAGTAATCACGAGGCCCCCTCTCCTCTTCCTCCTCGTAGCCCTTCACCTCAACCAGGACCTAACGGAATCCATAACGGTTCACCTCCCTCGCGGGCCCGCAACCCCGGGTCATCGCCTCAAGCCGGGCCTAGTGGTCTCCAGAATAGGTACTGACAACCCCCACACACACATACGCACACACGCACACACACACACACACACACACACGTCAATTGTCATAGTTATTATGAACCGTCAATGCCAAAACCAATAGTACATGATTTGAAATGTCAAGTTCGCTCGGTAGTGGTGAGTGGAGTTTTGGATTACTACTTAGAGGGGAGTTTTAGTCGCCGGGGTAGACTTTGTGTCATTTTTATTTATGACAAAACGACACGCATGCTTTATTATTATTAAATACGAACAGCAACATAGTTTTCAAACACGGTATAATGTAAAACATGAATATTCCAATAAATGCATGTGGTATAAACTTATTAATTCGACTGTGAGTCTCCAGAACTGCCGCTGAACATCTCAACACACACGCACACACACACACGCACACGCATACACACACACACACACACACACATCAAGTGTCATATAGTTATTAGGAAAACCTCCGTGTTATATTTAGCAAATAATGTCACCACCATACTGTAATAATATAAATCGATCAAATACTGGTTTCTCTAGTCTAAATAAATATATATATATTAAATACGAACAGCCGCCTAGTTTTCATATGCAGTATAAACTAAAACATGGCTATTTCCAATAAATGCACGCTACTTAGTCGATCGTAATTCCCTCCCCTGAAATCCTATTCACGTCTTTTTATATTTCAGATCCCCTCATCGCCCATCGATACCACCGCCATCGCCATCAACACCGCCCTCTTCCAACTACTCCACTCCTCCCGCCTCGCAAGTAAGCAGCGCCTTTGAAGGCGCTATGCAGTACATCGACTTCCAGATTCCTCGGGACATTCGCGATGACGCAGCGGGTTTCCTCGTCAATATGCGTGAAGCTCTATGAAATCAAATCCTCGAGCTCTTCCAGAGATACGGCGACGGGCAAGGACACTTCCCAGCTCTCAAGGTGTACGCTGATTTCATAATACGTCTCGCCCGACAGGACCCTGAAACCGACACTCCAACCACCCGAGATCACCATATGCGCACCCGAAGCCGCATCTTATCACACAACGAAGTAGAAGACTTTATTGAGGAGCTCATTGAACACCTTCTTTCTCGGTACGAGGAGAGTATATCGGAAGAAGAGGGCAGTGGCTACGTAATGGATGTGATCCTAAAATTCGGCATCTTCTTCGCGATCATTGAAATGACTAGCTCTCTAGGTGACTACGAGGACTACCCCAAAGGAGCCAGAGGACGTGCCTGCATCTATAATCCTAAAACCTGGAACAATGACTGCGTATTGACGGCTCTCAATGGACATGCGCATCTGAAGAAAACCCTACCCCTTCCCAATGAACGCCAGCAGAGAGCTGCGCGCAATATTCCAGTCGGTCTCGTGCAAATGGGTGATGTGCCCAGCCCCGCGGCGTGGGAAGACTTCAAGAAACTCGAGCGACTCAACGATATTAGCATTCGCATCTACGGTCTCGAAAACATCAGCACCAGTCAAGTCTGCCTCGCCTTACTCCAGAAGGGGGCTAGCACTGGGGATCCCGTTCATCTTCTACTTCTGAAGAACCACCACGTCGCTCTTATTAGCGACTTTAATAAATACCTGAATTATGAAATGAATGAATTACTTAATGAGCGCGTGCGGAGTTACATGGAGGGATAGACAGACTAATGAGGAAGTAAGAAGGAGGTGTGGTGTGGAGGTAGATGTGCTGGAAAGTGTGAAAAGGAACAACTTGAGATGGTTCGGCCATATGGAACGTATGGAAAGCGAGAGAATGACTAAGAGGGTGTACGAGAGCGAGGTGGAGGGACAGAGAGGGAGATGTAGACCGAATGAGAGGTGGAAGGATGGAGTGAGGAAGCACATGAACGAAGGCGGTGCTGGTTGGGGGGAGGGGCGTTGACTGACTGGGGACAGAGGTGCATGTGGGCGGTTCGTTCGTGGCCACCCCTTCGGGGATCACGGCGTCAGGCAATAGATAGATAGATAGAATAAATACCTAAATGTCCTCACTCGCTCAACAAGGTTCTTCTGCTGGCAGTGTCTCTAGGGGTTTCCACGGCAGGAGGATCTATTCGAACACGGGTCACCATGCCCCACCGACCTAACCAAACTTAAGTTTCACCCCGGGTTCTAAGGTTAAGTTTGCCCACCATGCCCATGCCTATGAGCCCTCCTACGTCTGCTTCTACGACTTTGAGAGTCTTTTGGTCCCTCCACCCCCCGGATCGGGCGCCTGCGTCGAGAAGCGTCACAAGCCTATTGCCTACGCTTACATCCTCGTCAACCGGGCGGGACATAGCGGAAACTGGATCATACACCGGCAAGGACTCTGCGGGTCATTTTATTACGACCATGCTGAAGGTCTGGGAGTCTGTGAAATCCTCGAACGCGTATAGTCCTTTACGCATGAGCGTCGAGCAGCAGGCCAGACACAACACGCAAACGCATTGCATGGTATGCCAATCAGCATTCCCAGCTGGGAAAGGCACGGGGGAGAGACACCACGACATGAAGTGCCGTTCAACAATTACCGGGGCGCTCTCTGTCCTAGATGTAACCTGCAAATGAGGAACCACAAGAACCAGCTGACCCTCATCGCACACAACGCCATCTACGACCTAAGTCTTCTTCTGCGTGAGATTACCAACCCTCGCCATAAAATCGTTCTACGACCCAAACAATCCGCCTACAAGTTCCATGAGGTCAAAGTCAACAACACGTTACGTTTCATCGACTTGTACGCTTTCATGGCTGGTTCTCTATCCAAATTGGCCGAACAGTTTATCGCCGGGGGTAAAGCACTGCGATACACCCGAGCCATGCTTAAGGACGTCCCGCCGACAGCCCTGCCTCTACTAACGTCTGGAAAACAAGTCCTCTGCTACGACTACCTCGACTCTCCTGCCCGTCTCTCTGAATCGCGCCTCCCCCCACGCGAGGCCTTTTACAACTCTTTACTGAAGCAAGAGCTCCCCCAAGCCAACTATGAGCATGCCGAGAGAGTATGGGAAGTCACACAGTGTCGTACCCTCGGAGATAACATGACCCTCTATATGAGGGTCGACGTCAGGCTTTTGGCTGACTGTTTCCTCGAATGGCGCACCATCCTCAAGGGGCAGTGGGGGCTGGACCCCATAAACTACACGTCTCTCCCGGGACTCACGTTCGACTCCTTCCTATGTCCACGGGTGTGGAGTTGGACATTCTCAGCGATCCTGAGTTATATCACAGGATCCAACCCAATGTGAGGGGGGGTTATACCAGCGTCGTGCAGTGTAACGTCAAAGCCAACAATAGGTTCACCAACCCCCACTTCAACCCTCAAACAGACACCAGCGCCTTCCTCTCTTACCTCGACTTTTGTAGTTTGTACCCGACCGTAATGCAGGAAAAGTTGCCCTGTGGAGAGATGAGGGAGCTACTCGGTCAAGAAGTCGAGGGATTCCTGAGCACCCCACTAGCAGAGGTGAAAACCGACGGTGATTACGGGTTTATGATACTGTACGACACCGCCGGAGCGACCCGTGAAGTGGCCGAAAAGACCGACGACCTCCCCCTCATCATCACTCAGCGGAACATAACCCACGACGTCATGTCCGAGACCATGCGGGAGTGGTACGCCGCTGAAGATCGCAAACCTCCGAAGAAAAACGTGAAGCTCATCGGAACCCACGCCGCCCAGAAGAATATGCTCTTTGCCCTTCCCCTGCTGCAGCTGCTGATGAGTCTCGGGTTGGCGGTAGAGAGGGTTACCCGGGTGTATACCTTCCGCCAGGAAAAGTTTTTGGCCGGGTTCATAGCTGGAAACATCGAAGCCCGGAAAAATGCCACGTGTCTCCTCAAGAAGAATGCTATCAAGTGCATATCAAACAGCATCTTCGGGCGGTGTTTGATGAACCCCGCCAAGTACGACCAGGACGTGGAGGTGGTGACGGAACGAGAACGCTTCCTCAAGCTAGTACGAAGCCCGTACTTTAAACGTGTCGACTCTCTCGGCGAGGGTCGGGTCATGGTGATCCGACACAAGCGAGTCACCACAGTCAACCATCCCAACTACATAGGCTACTACATCCTAGAGCTGTCCAAGCTAAGACTCTACCACTTCTTTTATCGGGTTCTGAAAGCCCACTACGGCGATCGGGTGAAACTAGTCTACTGCGATACTGATTCGCTCGTCACCTCCATAGAAACGAGGGACCTGATGGAGGAGTATGCCCAGGAGCCCCTCAAGCGGTATCTCGATCTCAGCAACTTCGCTCCCTCGCACCCTCTGTACAGCGAGACCAACAAGGGCAGACTCGGCTGTCTCAAGTCCGAGGTCGGTGACAGGATCATCTCAGAGATTGTGGGTGTGCGACCCAAGTGTTACTCCATTCTGCTGGTCAACAATGACAGACTGAGTTCAGCCAAGGGAGTACCTAAGCAGATCAAGGCAACCAGAGATACAAGGATGCCCTACATCTACAACGCCCCTTCTCATTCGCCTATCGGGGTTTTACCATACGCAGAGGAGATATGTGCACCATCTCCTACAGAAAAAGGGGTATATCCATTGTGGAGGATAAGAGATACTACCTCGACGTCCTCGAGTCACGATCCTACGGACATCCCGATAATCAGGAGGCGGGAGGGGTGGGTCATCCGGAGAGAGAACAACAGCAGCGATGGCGACAGCGGCAGCGGCAACAACAACAACAACAACAACAACAACAACAGCGAGAGCGGGAGGATGCGGGTCCCCTGCGCGGGTTTTGGCCTACTCGAGATGCGATGACGGAGACATACTTTCCCGAGGAGGTGAATGAGGAGGACACTCTACTGGCTGGTGCTCTGGATGCTCACGCGCGAGAGGATGAGGAGGTGGTAAGCGAGGCGGAAACATTGAATGCTCTCATCGATCTGGCTCGCATGAACGCCTCCGATGATGATGATGATGAATTGTAAAATTAACCATAAATGCTGACGATGATGATGATGATGATGAATTGTCAATAAAGCTGATGAATTGTACATTTCCCAACACGATGACCACTATTTTCTTATTCTTAAAATATTCTCGATGATGATGATGATGATGATGATGATGATGAATTGTAAAATTAACCATAAATGCTGATGATGAATTGTCAATAAAGCTGATGAATTGTAAATTTCCAAACACGATGACCACTATTTTCTTATTCTTAAATTATTCTCGATCATGATGATGATGAACTGTAAAATTAACCATAAATGTTGATGATGACTCATCAATAAAGCTGATGAATTGTAAATTTCCACACACGATGACCACTATTTTCTTATCCTTAACATATTCTCTAGTTATTAAGTAGGGGGGCAATAAAAGGTTAGACTGTCCAGTTTTAATTTTATTGGGTCTTAGCGTACAATCCGCGTATTTTTATATTCTCTAAGCGCCGTTAACTTCCGTGCGCGGCGGGCGGCGGCGGCGGCGGCGGGCAGGCGGGCGGGGCGGGGGCGGGGCGGTTCACAATCTAGAGCGGAGAACATTGGGATGAGAGAGAATGGTCGTACGCGTGAATAATGACCCCTCCATTCATATATCGTAAGAGAGATACTAGAGTCAATTTGTGTACTTACGGGCATGCGTTGAAGGTCTGTCGACAGGCGGGCATGCTAAACTTGTTATACGCAAAATGCAAGACACGCTCATCATTCCCGGAGTAGTCGGTCTTGGAGAACTCGTTGCGTATCTTGCCTAACGTTTCTCCGGGTCCCGCGTGGGTGATGTGATAAGCAAAATACATGGCGTTGGCCCCGCACACGTCGCTATGGGTTCCCTGGAGTCTAAATGCATTTTTTAATATGGGGACCCCGTGTCTCTCGAGTCGTTTAAAATAATCCGAATAGACTCGAGGGTCTAGACTGTAGCCATCCAGACATACTTATCTATGAGCATCGCGGTAGATACAGAGCCAGTGGCCCATATTTTTTTTAGACCAACTCGGCAGAGTGTTGATTATACACACGGTGGGTTTCCCCACGTGTCCTCGGAGTAATGTCTCGATCTCATCCGCTAATAGCACCCCCAGAAACACCGCCTCCTTTCCTAGACTCCCCCTTACCCCCCTTTCAATTTCCAAATTGTTCATCCCTACCCCATCAAGCCCGCACATCACACTGCA
This sequence comes from Paralithodes platypus, assembly GCA_032716605.1. NCBI lineage: Eukaryota > Metazoa > Arthropoda > Malacostraca > Decapoda > Lithodidae > Paralithodes > Paralithodes platypus. The sequence continues at coordinate 11,047,958 of CM064576.1, read as the reverse complement.
GTCTTCGATCGGCGTTTATAGTTAATATACCGACCGTCTCACCAAATAATAAAACTAAGCAATTACTATCCTGGCCTCGACTCATATTTAGGTTGTGTCGCAGTCCCCCATTCATTTCCACGGGCATATTATCATTCAGGTTTTCAGCTCTCAAATCAAAGCAGCAAACCGTGGCCCCATTGACAAAAGCCTCTTTAGTAATTGAATGCTCTTGATGGAGACCCAGCGCATCCAGCGTACGGTAATACAGCTCGGAACAGGCGTGGGGGAAACCGCTGGACACGTCATAGACGACGCGACCGTTAGCCATCACGCTCACTCTACTTAAGTTCCTGTGTGTCAGATACAGAGGGTTAAGCGTATAATCGCCCGCTTGGGCAGACATGCTCATCATGACCATGGTTAGCTTTTCGGGGATGACGTTGCCCCACGGCTGGTCGTAAGTGGCGGAGGTCTGATCCTTGGCCAGCACGTAGGTTTTAAAGAGAGTTTTGGTGAAGGTGGATTTTATAACAGACCCGCCGCTCAACGCGGAGTTTAGAGCGTGTAAGGCGTTGGGGTAGGGGAATAACCTTGTCTAAAGCAATTTGGCGGAATCGACATGGAGTCGGGCCTTATCTCCATCGATAGGTACGTTCATTAGAAAATCGTCACTCGCCAGTTCGAGGCGGAGTCGCACGGGAATGCCGTCGGGTAGATAACTGTCTAGCGAACTAACGTCGAGGAATAAAGGAGCGCATAGCTCCAGACCGTGGGTCTTGAGTCGCTTAGAGAGATCCTTTCGAGCGGGAGTAAAGTAACTATCCTCTATCTTCCGGGTGAAACCGTCGGGGGGACACGCGAAATTAGCCAAGGACCCGATTGTGTTAATTTTGCCGGGCGTCAAGGTGGTGAGGGCTTTAACGTAGGAGCTGTAACCGTAGAGAACATTGGTTTCGACGGGCACGTCGCCGAGAAAACACTGCACGGATTTGAAAAGACTGTGGGCCGTGTTATTCGAGAGCTCAATGTTCGCGTCATCCCCGAGGGGGGTCGCATTATCCTCTTGGGTTAGCCGCAGAGTGGTGTGTATGACCAATTGACTCAAGTCAATAAAGCTCCCCGGAGTCCCGGGGATTAGGAAATCAACGTATCGGCCAGTTAACTTCATGTTGAAACCTAGATTGCTAGGCAACATGTCGGCATCTTGCCGGGAGGCTATAGTGGCGGGTCTTGTTGGGGCGGGGAAATAATTCACTGACACCGGCAGCGTATTGACCCACTGGGGCCTGCTGACCCACAGCCCCCTCCGCGGTTGCGATGCTCGCCATCTAGGAAAATATGTCCTTCTTATAGCATCCCTTCGTCGTCTTCTTTTTAATTTTCCTTTTAACCTTTACCCTCTTCCTATTTCTACTGCCCCCCCTTGCCACCTTTACGGCTGCGTTCTTCAGAGCGTTTAAGCCGTGTCTTTTTAGGGACTGCCTTAGGTTATTACCCTGAGAGATATCCTCCATGACATTGCTTCCAAACTCGCGCGCGGAAGGAACTATGACATTTTGTACTAGAAACGGGAAGGCTCTTTTAGCGAGACCCGCTAAGTTAGAGAACAGACCCCCATCCCGACGGTAGCTGGGTTCGTAGGCGAGGGTGGCAATATCGTTGACGCCACCCCCGTGAGATACTCTCTGCCCGCGAGCGAAAAGAGAGCGATACTCCCACACGGAGGGGGGGATGAATGTAACTCGCATGCTGTTAGGGAAAAGACTGTTGACGCGATGTTTGACGAGCTATTAATATAGTCTGACAGTGCGAATGTGAAGTAAGCACGTCACGTGCTGACCCTCCTCAAAATGCATGGGGCGACCCTTCTGGTATGTGATTTTAATGGAAATGCTATCTATAATTTTAGGTTTGAGGGATTTATAGATGATAGGATGCACGCCTTTCGATAGCCAGTCGGAGAGGGAAAAGGCATCGAGAATATTTACATTTACCCCGGCGAATCTCGAAGGGTTGACCAGGTCACTGTATATGAGCACGCACTGAGCATCGCCGTTCCTTAAGACGGGAAACGAGCTAGTACGATATAGAAACGGGTCGTCTCCTTCACTGAGAGCGCCTCGGGTGGAGGTAAACACGTCATAGGCTTCTAAGGGGCTTAAGCCGAGAAGTCGGGCTACTCACTCTTCAAGCCGTATTTTCACATATGGGACGCTCGGATGAGGGTCGCGGAAGCAGCGCACCATAACGTGTTGGCTCAGGTTCATACGACCGAGGGTGAGTATTTGAGATGTGTGGGCTAGGCGGTCAAAGGCACTAGTATCGTAGGCTCTGTCGCGGTTAAGGAGCACCCCTAATATTGCCCCTATTTTATTAGTAACCCGATCGACAAGGTATTCAATGTCCTGACTCAAGATATTTTCCGAGATAGTCACAAGCACCTTACGCTTTTCGAGAGCGCCTGAAGAACTAAGTTGCCTGTACTCTATATGTATGGCGCATTCCGCTTCGTCTCTCTTAACAGTATAGTAACGTTGAGGGAGTAACACATTTAACAGGCCAACTTCATATTCCATGTCCTTGTGCAGCGTTAAGGTTTGTAAGTTGTTGGTAAAACTACTGGTATTATTGGGATATATGACACTGTCGGCAGCGCTGGTAACGTAGATATGGTTTGACTCCATCTTGGAGCTGCGAGGGACTAATGCGAAGTTGGCTCGTTTCTTATATTTATAGCTACCTACAAGAAGGGTGGGAGAGTAATAAACAATAGGCAATGCTTAGGTATTTATTAACACATAGAGAGAGAGAGAGTCTCGCGTCGCGACGTCGTAGTCTTCATCCACGTCGCTGTTCCTTAGCTTCTTCTCACTCGCCTCCCGGGGGATGGTGTTGATCGACTCGCCCTCCCCCTCCGGATGCAGGCGTTTTTTACCCGGGGCAAACCCCGCGTTCTCATTCACGGCGGTTAACCCCACCCACCACTTGTCCAAGATGACGCAGGATATATTGCGGGTCGTAAGATTCCCGGCTGCGTGGTTTAGGATAGGCAGGTAATCCTGTGCCCATACGTGAGAGGGGAGCCCCGCAGCACCGCATTTGTAGGGGAATACAATCGTGTCATCTCATGTTCAATAGCCCAATGGACGAGTTTAGTAACGCAGACATTAAACATTTTAACTCGATCCTGGTGGCGGTCCTGCTTTAACCCTCGTATGAATTGGGTGTCACGAGAACTGAGTAGGTACTTCTGGTTAATCTCATTGACCTCCAGCATCTTACCGGGAGCGTATTGAGCTAGAAGGCAAGCAACGTGGGGAAGACTAGGATCAGGGGACTCGCGAATTATAACACTCCCAGGCACACCCCTGTCTTGCCAGCAGCATCGGTTTAGCCGATATATAGACACTCTTTTAGCGTATAGGTTACTATACGGATACATTCGGTGTAGAAGCGCAGCGAAGCCGGAGGCCTCCCGACAAGCCGTGCAGTTGTGAACATCGGCAATGATGGTTTTATCGTTACGATAGCGGGAGTCACCGGGAACCCCTTCCTGGTAGCTGAGCGAGTAAGTATCGCTTTCTCCACGGACCTCGCCTTCCTCCAAGAGAGAGTAGAGGGAAGGACGCTCCTCCTTCTCGCGTTTGGGCTGGGCAATGTCCTGAGCCCCACTGCCAGTCACAATCGATGAAGCCATTGCCACTCTCCCCCAACGTGAGGGGGTGTCCGCTACGTCCATTTCTCGAGGGGTTGATTGGCACCGTCTAGGAAGCTACGACGGAGGGTGGAGGTCTTGTCGTCTGGAACTGCCGTAGTTGGCTCATAGTTGGGGTAAGAGAGTATGACGGGTCCGGGCTGCCTCGGCGGGCTTTAATACCCCCGCGAGCGGCTGGCGCGGGGTTGCTGGCTATTAGTTTAATGGGCAACCCCCCCGGAAAGTGCGACTCACGATGGTTCAATAGGAGACCCACCCGCGGGTGGCCAGTGCGGGTATTTTAGATGAGAGGAGACTATTCATACCTCCACCGTATTGCTTTTTGATCTGAGTGTTTACAATATGAGAGGGGTGAAGACCCGTTGCCCTAATAATTAGATCTACTGCCGACAGTGTCATATATCCCAATAATACCAGTAGTTTTACCAACAACTTACAAACCTTAACGCTGCACAAGGACATGGAATATGAAGTTGGCCTGTTAAATGTGTTACTCCCTCAACGTTACTATACTGTTAAGAGAGACGAAGCGGAATGCGCCATACATATAGAGTACAGGCAACTTAGTTCTTCAGGCGCTCTCGAAAAGCGTAAGGTGCTTGTGACTATCTCGGAAAATATCTTGAGTCAGGACATTGAATACCTTGTCGATCGGGTTACTAATAAAATAGGGGCAATATTAGGGGTGCTCCTTAACCGCGACAGAGCCTACGATACTAGTGCCTTTGACCGCCTAGCCCACACATCTCAAATACTCACCCTCGGTCGTATGAACCTGAGCCAACACGTTATGGTGCGCTGCTTCCGCGACCCTCATCCGAGCGTCCCATATGTGAAAATACGGCTTGAAGAGTGAGTAGCCCGACTTCTCGGCTTAAGCCCCTTAGAAGCCTATGACGTGTTTACCTCCACCCGAGGCGCTCTCAGTGAAGGAGACGACCCGTTTCTATATCGTACTAGCTCGTTTCCCGTCTTAAGGAACGGCGATGCTCAGTGCGTGCTCATATACAGTGACCTGGTCAACCCTTCGAGATTCGCCGGGGTAAATGTAAATATTCTCGATGCCTTTTCCCTCTCCGACTGGCTATCGAAAGGCGTGCATCCTATCATCTATAAATCCCTCAAACCTAAAATTATAGATAGCATTTCCATTAAAATCACATACCAGAAGGGTCGCCCCATGCATTTTGAGGAGGGTCAGCACGTGACGTGCTTACTTCACATTCGCACTGTCAGACTATATTAATAGCTCGTCAAACATCGCGTCAACAGTCTTTTCCCTAACAGCATGCGAGTTACATTCATCCCCCCCTCCGTGTGGGAGTATCGCTCTCTTTTCGCTCGCGGGCAGAGAGTATCTCACGGGGGTGGCGTCAACGATATTGCCACCCTCGCCTACGAACCCAGCTACCGTCGGGATGGGGGTCTGTTCTCTAACTTAGCGGGTCTCGCTAAAAGAGCCTTCCCGTTTCTAGTACAAAATGTCATAGTTCCTTCCGCGCGCGAGTTTGGAAGCAATGTCATGGAGGATATCTCTCAGGGTAATAACCTAAGGCAGTCCCTAAAAAGACACGGCTTAAACGCTCTGAAGAACGCAGCCGTAAAGGTGGCAAGGGGGGGCAGTAGAAATAGGAAGAGGGTAAAGGTTAAAAGGAAAATTAAAAAGAAGACGACGAAGGGATGCTATAAGAAGGACATATTTTCCTAGATGGCGAGCATCGCAACCGCGGAGGAGGCTGTGGGTCAGCAGGCCCCAGTGGGTCAATACGCTGCCGGTGTCAGTGAATTATTTCCCCGCCCCAACAAGACCCGCCACTATAGCCTCCCGGCAAGATGCCGACATGTTGCCTAGCAATCTAGGTTTCAACATGAAGTTAACTGGCCGATACGTTGATTTCCTAATCCCCGGGACTCCGGGGAGCTTTATTGACTTGAGTCAATTGGTCATACACACCACTCTGCGGCTAACCCAAGAGGATAATGCGACCCCCCTCGGGGATGACGCGAACATTGAGCTCTCGAATAACACGGCCCACAGTCTTTTCAAATCCGTGCAGTGTTTTCTCGGCGACGTGCCCGTCGAAACCAATGTTCTCTACGGTTACAGCTCCTACGTTAAAGCCCTCACCACCTTGACGCCCGGCAAAATTAACACAATCGGGTCCTTGGCTAATTTCGCGTGTCCCCCCGACGGTTTCACCCGGAAGATAGAGGATAGTTACTTTACTCCCGCTCGAAAGGATCTCTCTAAGCGACTCAAGACCCACGGTCTGGAGCTATGCGCTCCTTTATTCCTCGACGTTAGTTCGCTAGACAGTTATCTACCCGACGGCATTCCCGTGCGACTCCGCCTCGAACTGGCGAGTGACGATTTTCTAATGAACGTACCTATCGATGGAGATAAGGCCCGACTCCATGTCGATTCCGCCAAATTGCTTTAGACAAGGTTATTCCCCTACCCCAACGCCTTACACGCTCTAAACTCCGCGTTGAGCGGCGGGTCTGTTATAAAATCCACCTTCACCAAAACTCTCTTTAAAACCTACGTGCTGGCCAAGGATCAGACCTCCGCCACTTACGACCAGCCGTGGGGCAACGTCATCCCCGAAAAGCTAACCATGGTCATGATGAGCATGTCTGCCCAAGCGGGCGATTATACGCTTAACCCTCTGTATCTGACACACAGGAACTTAAGTAGAGTGAGCGTGATGGCTAACGGTCGCGTCGTCTATGACGTGTCCAGCGGTTTCCCCCACGCCTGTTCCGAGCTGTATTACCGTACGCTGGATGCGCTGGGTCTCCATCAAGAGCATTCAATTACTAAAGAGGCTTTTGTCAATGGGGCCACGGTTTGCTGCTTTGATTTGAGAGCTGAAAACCTGAATGATAATATGCCCGTGGAAATGAATGGGGGACTGCGACACAACCTAAATATGAGTCGAGGCCAGGATAGTAATTGCTTAGTTTTATTATTTGGTGAGACGGTCGGTATATTAACTATAAACGCCGATCGAAGACTGCAGTGTGATGTGCGGGCTTGATGGGGTAGGGATGAACAATTTGGAAATTGAAAGGGGGGTAAGGGGGAGTCTAGGAAAGGAGGCGGTGTTTCTGGGGGTGCTATTAGCGGATGAGATCGAGACATTACTCCGAGGACACGTGGGGAAACCCACCGTGTGTATAATCAACACTCTGCCGAGTTGGTCTAAAAAAAATATGGGCCACTGGCTCTGTATCTACCGCGATGCTCATAGATAAGTATGTCTGGATGGCTACAGTCTAGACCCTCGAGTCTATTCGGATTATTTTAAACGACTCGAGAGACACGGGGTCCCCATATTAAAAAATGCATTTAGACTCCAGGGAACCCATAGCGACGTGTGCGGGGCCAACGCCATGTATTTTGCTTATCACATCACCCACGCGGGACCCGGAGAAACGTTAGGCAAGATACGCAACGAGTTCTCCAAGACCGACTACTCCGGGAATGATGAGCGTGTCTTGCATTTTGCGTATAACAAGTTTAGCATGCCCGCCTGTCGACAGACCTTCAACGCGTGCCCGTAAGTACACAAATTGACTCTAGTATCTCTCTTACGATATATGAATGGAGGGGTCATTATTCACGCGTACGACCATTCTCTCTCATCCCAATGTTCTCCGCTCTAGATTGTGAACCGCCCCGCCCCCGCCCCGCCCGCCTGCCCGCCGCCGCCGCCGCCGCCCGCCGCGCACGGAAGTTAACGGCGCTTAGAGAATATAAAAATACGCGGATTGTACGCTAAGACCCAATAAAATTAAAACTGGACAGTCTAACCTTTTATTGCCCCCCTACTTAATAACTAGAGAATATGTTAAGGATAAGAAAATAGTGGTCATCGTGTGTGGAAATTTACAATTCATCAGCTTTATTGATGAGTCATCATCAACATTTATGGTTAATTTTACAGTTCATCATCATCATGATCGAGAATAATTTAAGAATAAGAAAATAGTGGTCATCGTGTTTGGAAATTTACAATTCATCAGCTTTATTGACAATTCATCATCAGCATTTATGGTTAATTTTACAATTCATCATCATCATCATCATCATCATCATCGAGAATATTTTAAGAATAAGAAAATAGTGGTCATCGTGTTGGGAAATGTACAATTCATCAGCTTTATTGACAATTCATCATCATCATCATCGTCAGCATTTATGGTTAATTTTACAATTCATCATCATCATCATCGGAGGCGTTCATGCGAGCCAGATCGATGAGAGCATTCAATGTTTCCGCCTCGCTTACCACCTCCTCATCCTCTCGCGCGTGAGCATCCAGAGCACCAGCCAGTAGAGTGTCCTCCTCATTCACCTCCTCGGGAAAGTATGTCTCCGTCATCGCATCTCGAGTAGGCCAAAACCCGCGCAGGGGACCCGCATCCTCCCGCTCTCGCTGTTGTTGTTGTTGTTGTTGTTGTTGTTGTTGTTGCTGCTGCCGCTGTCGCCATCGCTGCTGTTGTTCTCTCTCCGGATGACCCACCCCTCCCGCCTCCTGATTATCGGGATGTCCGTAGGATCGTGACTCGAGGACGTCGAGGTAGTATCTCTTATCCTCCACAATGGATATACCCCTTTTTCTGTAGGAGATGGTGCACATATCTCCTCTGCGTATGGTAAAACCCCGATAGGCGAATGAGAAGGGGCGTTGTAGATGTAGGGCATCCTTGTATCTCTGGTTGCCTTGATCTGCTTAGGTACTCCCTTGGCTGAACTCAGTCTGTCATTGTTGACCAGCAGAATGGAGTAACACTTGGGTCGCACACCCACAATCTCTGAGATGATCCTGTCACCGACCTCGGACTTGAGACAGCCGAGTCTGCCCTTGTTGGTCTCGCTGTACAGAGGGTGCGAGGGAGCGAAGTTGCTGAGATCGAGATACCGCTTGAGGGGCTCCTGGGCATACTCCTCCATCAGGTCCCTCGTTTCTATGGAGGTGACGAGCGAATCAGTATCGCAGTAGACTAGTTTCACCCGATCGCCGTAGTGGGCTTTCAGAACCCGATAAAAGAAGTGGTAGAGTCTTAGCTTGGACAGCTCTAGGATGTAGTAGCCTATGTAGTTGGGATGGTTGACTGTGGTGACTCGCTTGTGTCGGATCACCATGACCCGACCCTCGCCGAGAGAGTCGACACGTTTAAAGTACGGGCTTCGTACTAGCTTGAGGAAGCGTTCTCGTTCCGTCACCACCTCCACGTCCTGGTCGTACTTGGCGGGGTTCATCAAACACCGCCCGAAGATGCTGTTTGATATGCACTTGATAGCATTCTTCTTGAGGAGACACGTGGCATTTTTCCGGGCTTCGATGTTTCCAGCTATGAACCCGGCCAAAAACTTTTCCTGGCGGAAGGTATACACCCGGGTAACCCTCTCTACCGCCAACCCGAGACTCATCAGCAGCTGCAGCAGGGGAAGGGCAAAGAGCATATTCTTCTGGGCGGCGTGGGTTCCGATGAGCTTCACGTTTTTCTTCGGAGGTTTGCGATCTTCAGCGGCGTACCACTCCCGCATGGTCTCGGACATGACGTCGTGGGTTATGTTCCGCTGAGTGATGATGAGGGGGAGGTCGTCGGTCTTTTCGGCCACTTCACGGGTCGCTCCGGCGGTGTCGTACAGTATCATAAACCCGTAATCACCGTCGGTTTTCACCTCTGCTAGTGGGGTGCTCAGGAATCCCTCGACTTCTTGACCGAGTAGCTCCCTCATCTCTCCACAGGGCAACTTTTCCTGCATTACGGTCGGGTACAAACTACAAAAGTCGAGGTAAGAGAGGAAGGCGCTGGTGTCTGTTTGAGGGTTGAAGTGGGGGTTGGTGAACCTATTGTTGGCTTTGACGTTACACTGCACGACGCTGGTATAACCCCCCTCACATTGGGTTGGATCCTGTGATATAACTCAGGATCGCTGAGAATGTCCAACTCCACACCCGTGGACATAGGAAGGAGTCGAACGTGAGTCCCGGGAGAGACGTGTAGTTTATGGGGTCCAGCCCCCACTGCCCCTTGAGGATGGTGCGCCATTCGAGGAAACAGTCAGCCAAAAGCCTGACGTCGACCCTCATATAGAGGGTCATGTTATCTCCGAGGGTACGACACTGTGTGACTTCCCATACTCTCTCGGCATGCTCATAGTTGGCTTGGGGGAGCTCTTGCTTCAGTAGAGAGTTGTAAAAGGCCTCGCGTGGGGGGAGGCGCGATTCAGAGAGACGGGCAGGAGAGTCGAGGTAGTCGTAGCAGAGGACTTGTTTTCCAGACGTTAGTAGAGGCAGGGCTGTCGGCGGGACGTCCTTAAGCATGGCTCGGGTGTATCGCAGTGCTTTACCCCCGGCGATAAACTGTTCGGCCAATTTGGATAGAGAACCAGCCATGAAAGCGTACAAGTCGATGAAACGTAACGTGTTGTTGACTTTGACCTCATGGAACTTGTAGGCGGATTGTTTGGGTCGTAGAACGATTTTATGGCGAGGGTTGGTAATCTCACGCAGAAGAAGACTTAGGTCGTAGATGGCGTTGTGTGCGATGAGGGTCAGCTGGTTCTTGTGGTTCCTCATTTGCAGGTTACATCTAGGACAGAGAGCGCCCCGGTAATTGTTGAACGGCACTTCATGTCGTGGTGTCTCTCCCCCGTGCCTTTCCCAGCTGGGAATGCTGATTGGCATACCATGCAATGCGTTTGCGTGTTGTGTCTGGCCTGCTGCTCGACGCTCATGCATAAAGGACTATACGCGTTCGAGGATTTCACAGACTCCCAGACCTTCAGCATGGTCGTAATAAAATGACCCGCAGAGTCCTTGCCGGTGTATGATCCAGTTTCCGCTATATGTCCCGCCCGGTTGACGAGGATGTAAGCGTAGGCAATAGGCTTGTGACGCTTCTCGACGCAGGCGCCCGATCCGGGGGGTGGAGGGACCAAAAGACTCTCAAAGTCGTAGAAGCAGACGTAGGAGGGCTCATAGGCATGGGCATGGTGGGCAAACTTAACCTTAGAACCCGGGGGTGGAAACTTAAGTTTGGTTAGGTCGGTGGGGCATGGTGACCCGTGTTCGAATAGATCCTCCTGCCGTGGAAACCCCTAGAGACACTGCCAGCAGAAGAACCTTGTTGAGCGAGTGAGGACATTTAGGTATTTATTCTATCTATCTATCTATTGCCTGACGCCGTGATCCCCGAAGGGGTGGCCACGAACGAACCGCCCACATGCACCTCTGTCCCCAGTCAGTCGACGCCCCTCCCCCCAACCAGCACCGCCTTCGTTCATGTGCTTCCTCACTCCATCCTTCCACCTCTCATTCGGTCTACATCTCCCTCTCTGTCCCTCCACCTCGCTCTCGTACACCCTCTTAGTCATTGTCCACTCACCAACTCTCTGCAGCTCTCTCTCTCCGCCGCAATGTTGCATCTCTCTCGCTATTCTATCGCTACTATAATAATCAGTGTTCCTCAGAGCTTTCCCAGTGTATTCCACCTCCTTTACGTAAGGCACGTGGTACCCGTCTTGCAACTCAATCCCACCCCTACTCTGTGCAACTCTCCAACCCAAGAGTGAAACGTTACTCTCAAACTTTCTTCTACTCAACAGCTGAGCTCTGGAACTCTCTCCCAGAATCAGTCTTTACCTCTTCCTATGACTTAAATTGCTTCAAACTCCATGTGTCCAGGCATTTTGGCTCGAACGTCTCTTGATTTTGGCGCTGTCACTCTTTCAACTATGGGGGAGGCACTCGCATAGAAAAAAAAAAAGAAAAAAGAAAAAGGAAAGTAGGAGGCAGAGGTATCAGGAAGGGAAGCGAGTGGTGGAATGATAAAGTGAGAAAGGCAGTTGAGGAGAAGAGACAGTGTTTTGAGAGGGTTTTACAGGATGGTAGTGTTGAGGTATGGGAGAGGTACAAGGAGAAAAGGAGAGAGGCAAAAAGGAAAATTAGAGAAGCGAAAAAAGATGCAAACGAAAGGTGGGGTCATAGGTTGAGTGAGAATTTTGAAGAACGAAAGAAGATGTTGTGGAAGGAGGTAAATAGAGTAAGGAAAGGAGGACAAAAGAAGGAAGAGTCAGTGAAAGATGCAAATGGAGAATTACTAGTGGAACCAGTTGAAGTGAGGAAAAGATATGCTGAGTATTTTGAATCTTTGCTAAATGCAAGAGATGGAAGAGAAGCAGTAATTAAAGCAGTGGTTGATAGAGATAGGTTACCCAGGCCACCCAGGTGGCAGGGAATGAATGAAAGGAGTGAGGAAAATGAGGTGAAAGAAACAGTGAAACAATTGAAAGCGGGAAAAGCAGAAGGATTGGATGGTATTGTTGTGGAGTGTATAAAGAAGGGTGGGGACGTGATAATAGATTGGTTGGTGAGACTTTTCAATGTGTGCTTTGTGACGTCAAGGCTACCAATAGACTGGAAGAGTGCATGTATTGTGCCGTTGTACAAGGGGAAGGGTGATCGGCAGGAGTGTTCAAGTTATAGAGGTATTAGTTTATTATCAGTGGTTGGAAAGCTGTATGGCACGGTGTTGATAGAGAGGATAATAAAATGTACGGAAGTTGCAATAGGAGAAGAACAGTGCGGTTTTTAAGAGGGTGCGTGGATCAGATGTTTGCAGTAAGACAGTTATGCGAGAAGTATCTAGAGAAGCATAAGGATATATTTTGGGCTTTTATGGATTTGGAAAAAGCGTATGATCATGTGGATCGTGAAGCAATATGGAAGGTGTTAAGGATTTATGAAATTAGAGGAAATTTGTTGGAAGCCGTTAAGCGTTTTTATGGAGGGAGCAGAGCATGTGTTAGAGTAGGAAATGGCGAGTTGAGTGAATGGTTTGAGGTAAAGGTAGGTTTGCGACAGGGTTGTGTATTGTCACCATGGCTGTTTAATATGTTTATGGATGGTGTGGTGAGGGAGGTGAAAATGAGAACTATGGGAAGAGGATTGGGTTTAGTAGGAAAGAATGGTAGAGATTGGGAGTTGAATCAGTTGCTGTTTGCTGATGACACAGCGGTGGTGGCGGATTCTGAGGAGAAATTGCAGCGGGTAGTCAAAGAGTTTGGAGTGGTTTGTGGGAGGAGGAAACTGAAGGTGAACGGCAATAAAAGTAAAGTAATGGTGTGTAATAGGGGTGATCGTAGGGTGAATCTAGATGTGAGGCTGGATGGGGAAATATTGGAACAAGTAGAGTGTTTTAAATATCTAGGAGGATCAATAAGCAGGAGTGGAGGTATGGAAATGGAGGTAAAACAGAGAGTGTGTGAAGGAAGGAAGGTTTTCGGAGCAATGGGAAGTATGTGGAAGACGAGAAACCTCAGAATGAAAGTAAAAAGTACAATGTATCAAGGAATTGGTGTGCCAACAGTGATGTATGGGGCTGAGACATGGGCTCTGAAGAAAAAGGAGAGAAGAAAGCTGGATGTGATGGAGATGAGCTGCTTGAGGAGTATGTGTGGAGTTACTCGTAGAGACGGATTGAGGAATGAAGAGATACGTAGGAGAGCTGAGCTGGTATGGTCATGTTGAACGAATGGGAGATGAAAGGCATACAAAGAGAATATGTGAGTCAGATACAAGGGGAGATAGAAGGGCAGGAGGACCCCCATTGAGATGGACAGACTGTGTAAGACAAGCTTTGGATGATAGAGGAATGACTATAGATCAGGCAAAGGAAGTGGTAATAAACAGGAATGAATGGAGAATGCTTGTGAATAGTTGAGTGAACACATGGTCATTTGGGGGAAGGGGTCGGGCGCAAGTTGGACTAGTTAATAGTCCATCAGGCGCCTGGCCCGGACAGACGATTAATATGAAGGATGCGCCTGGAAGTGTGGTGGGCGGGCTTGTGGTTTTGGCTCCGCTGCATGTCTGGCTGCCGAGATCGGAGCCTCTCCGGGTGGTCGGGGGCCGGGGGAGTGCTGGAGCGACCTTGGTGACCCTGGTCTCTGGGTATTCTCCTAGGTGACCTAGATATGTGTGAATTTTGTGTTTTGTCTGTGGTTGTTCGTTGTTTTGTCTTGTGTTTTGTGTTTTCCCTGTTCTTGCTCTGTCTTGAGTCGGCCACCCCCAATAAAAAAATAAAAAAAATAAGGATAAAATAGAGGAAAATAAAAATAAAATAAAATTGGAAAAGTGGGGATTGGGCCTGAGCATATAGATAGATAGATAGATAGAATGCTGTCACCGTAACCCTTTACTCTCTTGTTCAGGTAAAGGAAATATCAGGTATCCAACTACGTAGATTTATTGTAGTAACAAATGAAGATAAAAATATACAAGGAGAATTTCCCTATGTTGAGAGTTAATCTCCTGGGCTGTGAACTTGCCCATTGCTCGTGTCTAAAGGCCGCGTTATACAGAGGACGAACGTGGGGCGACAAACTCCCGAATAGGATGACTTGCAAAAAAGTCAGCTGGTTCGGGTTGATTCGGTTCAATTCAGCCAATGATCTTGATTAGTCTGGGGACGTTCTGGGGATGTTAATGGGTGTAGGCGAATATCCGGGGATTCGGCCAAAAGTTAGTGCATGCGTTAACTTTTTGCCGACATTCGGCTCTAAAAACCGTTATAAAATGGTCGGCTTTCATTCTGCTTACATTCGTGTTACGTTCTTCTAATTCGGCCCATGTTCTGCTCTAACTTCCATTGACGAAGTTACGAACTACAAGAACATGGGCCTAACATAAGTCGATAATAACCCAAAAAACACAAATAAAGGCAGACAATAAACCGATTACCAGCCAAACGATAGACGAATTACTCGAACAAAACACGACAATCCCCAGATAAAGTGACGAATAAGACAATCATTATCATCATCATCACCATAATCATAACCACCACCAACATATTCATCACCATCATCCCTATCATCATCATCACCACCACTACCATAGTTATCACCATCATCATTACCACCACCACCACAACCAGCATCACCATCATTCATTATCATCACCACCACCACCATAGTTATCACCATCATCAGTACCACCACCACCACAACCATCATCATCATCATCACCACCACTACCATAGTTATCACCATCATCATTACCACCACCACCACAACAACCAGCATCACCATCATTCATTATCATCACCATCATCAACATCACCACCACCACCATAGTTATCACCATCATCAGTACCACCACCACCACAACCATCATCATCATCACTATCATCATCACCACCACCACCACCTTATTTATCACCATCATCATTACCACCACCACACAACCATCACCATCATCACTATCATCATCACCACCACCACCATATTCATCACCATCATCATTACCACCACCACAACCATCATCATCATCATCATCACCACCATCATAATCATCATGATCATCAGTAGCAGCCTTTATTTACCCCTTCAGCACCATGACGCCATTTTACCTTTGATTCTGGCTAAAAGTAGATGATTTTATGCAGTTACAGAAGGACCTATGATACGATGAGGGTATATTGAGATCGCATTTACCCATTTAAGTCGTAAAAGGTAGATTAAAAACCAACGAACATCGTCTAATGGTAACCAGAATATGATGAAAATTACGTACTGGTGGTGAAGGGGTTAAGGGAGCCCATGTTCGCCAGGAAGAAATTGACACCTAGATGGGGATAAACGTCTTAAAACAGTTGGCTGAATGGAGCCGAATGGATACAATCCAAAGAGAGAGGGAGAGAAAGAGAAAAAAGAAGCGAGGTGGGCCCCCTTAACATCCCCCTTCTACAACGCCAATACATTCTTTATAGAGGTTCACACTATAGGGCAGGTACAGGTTGTCTTTATAGAGGTTCACACTATAGGGCAGGTACAGGTTGTCTTTATAGAGGTTCACACTATAGGGCAGGTACAGGTTGTCTTTATAGAAGTTCACACTATAGGGCAGGTACAGGTTGTCTTTATAGAGGTTCACACTATAGGGCAGGTACAGGTTGTCTTTATAGAGGTTCACACTATAGGGCAGGTACAGGTTGTCTTTATAGAGGTTCACACTATAGGGCAGGTACAGGTTGTCTTTATAGAGGTTCACACTATAGGGCAGGTACAGGTTGTCTTTATAGAGGTTCACACTATAGGGCAGGTACAGGTTGTCTTTATAGAGGTTCACACTATAGGGCAGGTACAGGTTGTCTTTATAGAGGTTCACACTATAGGGCAGGTACAGGTTGTCTTTATAGAGGTTCACACTATAGGGCAGGTACAGGTTGTCTTTATAGAGGTTCACACTATAGGGCAGGTACAGGTTGTCTTTATAGAGGTTCACACTATAGGGCAGGTACAGGTTGTCTTTATAGAGGTTCACACTATAGGGCAGGTACAGGTTGTCTTTATAGAGGTTCACACTATAGGGCAGGTACAGGTTGTCTTTATAGAGGTTCACACTATAGGGCAGGTACAGGTTGTCTTTATAGAGGTTCACACTATAGGGCAGGTACAGGTTGTCTTTATAGAGGTTCACACTATAGGGCAGATACAGGTTGTCTTTATAGAGGTTCACACTATAGGGCAGGTACAGGTTGTCTTCCCACATTCGTTAGCATCGTGTTAAAATCGTGTGATGGTCGTCCGATCCGGTTGCTGTTCGTCATAGGTTCTTTCATATTGGTTGAAGGTCGGCTGATCATCGTACCTCAGTTGAAGCTGGTCGGCTGATTCTGGGTATATTCGAGTTATAGTCGGGTCATGCTCTGACATTCATCGGTTTATATTCGAGTCATGTTCGGGTCTTTGTTGTAAATCGCTCGTGACTATCGGGTTATATTCTTGACTCGTTCGGGGCATTGTCTGGGGATGTTCTTCTTAAAACTTCGGGACAATTTCGGCTGATTCGGTTCAAATATGCAAGTCATCCAATTCGAGGCTTTGTCGCCTGACGTTCGTAGTCTGTATGACGCGGCCTTTAAGTCTACTCAAGCCTTCTCACTCAAGCTACCTCTCCTGCCCTGCCACACACCTTATAGGAGGTGGAAAATCCCATCACTCCTTCCGGTCACATGAACAGTGCATGGAGAGAATCAAAAGTGCAAGGTGAGCTTAAAATGCGTGGGAAACGATCTGAAGTGGTAAAACTGACGATACAAAAAGAACCAGGAGGTTGCAATGAATACTCTCATGGATGTACAGTCACCCGCATAAATATATTATTTAACACCTTAAGAGCGGGTGGTGGAGTATATTTGACCGTACCGCCCAGCGGGGGGTTTATACCATAAATGGCCTTGTTTCCGTGCTCTTTTCATGCATAAACAAGAGACAGAGCGTAATACAATTATCTATCCGTGAAAGGGCGATAATTGAGCTTTCCAATGACACCCGAACCATCCTTCTACGATGGCTGGTTGCCTTGCAACGATCGTGCAAGGGAAGGGCAAAATCGCTAAAATACGGTCATTTCGCTACATAATTACGTGTGTAGCGAGGGAGAGAGGGTGGAGTAGTGTGGAGTACATGTCAGTAGGCCCGCCGCAACGGTGGCGAGCGGTCATGAGGTAACCTATGCTCCTCCCACCGCTCGGCTCTCTCTCAAGAGCCAATATTGCGCCAAAATTGCACACGGACTAAAGTCCGCCCCCGCCACATAGTCCAGATTATTAGAGGCGGACTTAACCCGCTGGATCCCAGCGTCGCACGTGTTGCGTCGGCAATGTTCGATCACCAGAACGCAGCGACGCAACGTTTGCGTCAGTGTCACTCCGGTCCCAATTACTCCGGTCCTATGGCACCTAGAGGGCTCAGATTTTTATGGGAACTGTGTAAGTATCCCACGCACCCATGCCGATGGTTTAAAACTCTCAAAGTCCAACCGCGTGCGTGTGAGCGCGCAAAAACATGTTTTTTAGGGGAAATTGCCTTCAATTTTTTACTCTTGTAAAATCCGTTTTCGGGGGCTCTGTAGGACCATTTTTTGCACTTTTTGACCAATTTTTCTTTTTGTTTTTCCTTCATTCCTAACCCATTCGCTATTGTTTCTGGAATAAAAAAATAAATCAAAACCTGCTGGGCCCTGGTGGTACATTTATTAATAACTAGCTTGGGCTCAGCGGGTTAAGTCCGCCTCCGCTAAAGAAGGGTTAATGCAAGTAAACCACCTTAAAATTATATGAGAGTTGTAATAAAGGTTTCTATAATTATTACTGAATCTAACATATATATATAATATATATATATATATATATATATATATATATATACAGGTATAGGCCTATATACTGTATATATATATTTTTTTTCTTTTTTTTTTATTGATTTTCTGATTGATTTATTGATTGATTGATTGATTGATTGATTTTATTTTTTTATTTATTGATTGATTGATTTCTTAATTCATTTATTTATTTATTTATTGATTGATTGATTTATTGATTTATTTGATTTGTTTTTTGGTTTTGATTTGATTTTTATATAATTATTTATTGACTGATTTATTGATTATTTGATTGATTTATTGATTGATTGATTTTGTTATTGATTTATTAATTGATTTCTTGATTTAATTATTGATTGATTTATTGATTTCTTGATTTCTTGATTGATTGATTTTTTGATTTATTAATTTATTTATTGATCGATTGATTCACACACCACCATTCACCCACCTTCATTCATCACTTCATCATCAAAGTGGATTTAGGCCTCCTGGGGAAACCACTATAATACAATAACGAGTCTAGTGCAGTACCTCATTGGGTGACGTGGAAAACTGCTTGATTTTTCTGGTTTGACAACTTGTATATATATATATATATATATATATATATATATATATATATATATATATATATATATATATATATATAAATATATAGACACACACACACACACACTCATACACATATTGTTTTCACCATTCACTTTAATTTAAGAATTATTTTATTTTATGTATGGGTGTACAAAGTATTTGTTTATGAAATATATTTGTACATTTATATTATTTCACTACTAACAGGTGTTCTATGAACATTATACAACTATTGACAAGGAAATTTGTATAAAGGTGTTGCATATTGTGGCAAAAATATACAACTGTATAAATATTCTCATTTATTTACACAGCAATAACAATGCATGGACACAATTGTACATAGCTCGCGAACCAATAATGATATAGTGTTTTGGTTTTCACCATTAGAAAGAGCATACATTTCCGATTCCAGTGATATAATTATTGCAGTTATAAACATATCCGAGTAAACAGCGCAACACCGAGGTGGGAAATTGCTTGGAGCCCAGCTTGTGTCCGTGGAGCGGCGACGGGTAAAAAGTGAATATTCGCATATTTGCTCCTTTATTTCAAATATGCATAGAGCAAAAAGTATTTATCGTAGGAAGTTCTGAGTTCTTTTATTCTCTTCAGCATTATCTAATCTATCCATAGACCTCATAACAAAGAAATAAATCTAACATTTTATAAACCATATAATACTTTTTTTTCTATCACTGCTTGAGAAACTATTGAAGATAGCCAATTTCTGTGTTCAGATTTGGAAAAAACAGAAACCATACTTTTATTTGAGCATATAGAAGGAAATGGTCATCTCTCAAAATTTCGAGATAGGACGGTGTGAACACAATTACTCGGAAAATAAGTATATTTCGGACTCGTTTACACTTTCATATTTCAATTTATTTAAAAAAAAAAAAAAAATTTACATTATGTATTACAGTCATTCCTCCTTCCACTGACATACGATATATCACAATAAACAGCATTCTGGTGGATGGGAATGGCTCCTGGGCCAAATTCGCCACCCAGAAACCCTGCTGCCTGTCCATAGTAACTTACTGTAACTTTATATGTCTGAGAGAGTTAAGAAATACCTCTGAGTTCTTTGGAATAGGCTACAACTATCTAAACTCTTTGATTGCTGTGCATATTTATCAATGTAATCACCTGGTTCTTTTAAGGAGAACTAAGGTTGCTATTCTATTGTACGTCCGTGGTAGTACAGTGGTTTAGCGCGCGGACCTGGGGTGACCTCAGTCACCAACTGAGGTCGCTAACCAGGGTTTGAATCATGCGCCAGGCATCTCAAAACCTGGGGAGTTTTTCGGGAGGTTTAAATTCCATTCGTATACCCAGCATTTCACTGGTGGCAGTCAGGGTGCATCATCCGGTAGCTAGATAGAGCACCCATCACGAGAACCTGCACCAGGCATCTCAAAGCCTGAACTTTTGAGAATGCTAGGGTGATATGGCTAAAAATCTCACAACCTTTAAATTAGGCTAGGGTCTAGCCTTGCCAAAGAAGGATGTAGTGTAATGCCCTCGCAAAAATCCTGCATCCACAAAACTACCCGATTTGATGTTTGGGATAGCATAAAATAGTCGTTGTTGGTGAAGTCTAAGAAACCCACCATGTGAATCACCACGAGACTATCACCTGGTTCTTTCAAGGAGAACTAAGGTTGCTATTCTATTGTACGTCCGTGGTAGTACAGTGGGTTAGCCTGGGGTGACCTCAGTCACCTATTGAGGTCGCTAACCAGGGTTCGAATCCCGCGCAAGGGATCTCAAAACCTGGGGAGTTTTTCGAGAGGGTTAAATTCCCTTCTCATACCCTGCATTTCAATCAAATTGAAAGAATTTGTTTAATGATAACTACAATGCAATTTCAAAAAGTGGCATGTTATTGGAACAGTTAGGAACATGGATTTAGTTAAACAAGCAGAATTATTTCATCCATTAAGATAGAATTACGAAAGTTTGTATGGACAGTTTATTGAGAACACACAATATTAGATCTATCATCTAATTAACTATGAACAGCACTAATAATACATACAGTACATGTGACTATATAATACAAAATTATGTACGATGTCCATAACATAATGTTATATTTGTGAATAGGATAACCAGTCTCATCGTATATTCAGTAACTATTGAAAGAATAAGAACAATCGAAAATATATTCACAGACGATGGCACAAAAAGTATTCACTAAAGACTTCCTGACAAATGTTCCGAACTATTATATTTGCCATGACTATGAACCTGGTAAGGGATCCTGTGATAGAGGTGGGAGTTTGATATGCAGATAAATATAACTCACTAAAATATCCTGTGCCGCTTTGAAGCTATAATTGGATTTTTAACCCTGAAAAATCCATGGTGGACTGTGATAAATTCACTTATATTGCAATGCCATATTTATTGCAATACCGACCTGCATTTTGGCTACTGTATCAATATTATATATATATATATATACAGTATATATATATATATATATATACAGGGTGTTCCAGAAATATGTGCCGAAAATCAGGGGATGAATTCCTGACACATAATTGAATGTAAATCACTAAATGACCATATAAGCAAATGTCAATAGTTGTCGAGTTACAGCACCTAACTTGAAATGCTTGAATGTGTTTTACTCTGGGAATTGCTTGTAAATGAAACATTTACCAAGGACAACGTGATTTATTAACAAAATAAAAAAGTATTTCCAGTATGACAATCACATGTACAGTAAATGTTCAAAATTCTGTGTAAATTAAACATTTACCAAGGACAACATGATTTATTAACAAAATAAAACACTATTTCCAGTATGACAATAACATTTACAGTAAATGTTCAAAATTCATTGTAAATGAAACATTTACCAAGGACAACGTGATGTATTAACAAAATAAAACAGTATTTCCAGTATGACAATAACATTTACTCTGCTGTATTACTTTACGGTCGTTAAGTAATTTCGCATCTGTCTCAGACATTTTGTACAATCTCTGGATTTAAACACATTCCTGGCAGACCTCGGAGGTGCTGTAACTCGAAAACTATTGAGAATTGCCAATATGGTCATTTCGTAATTTACATTCAATTATGTGTCAGGAATACATCCCCTGATTTTCGGCACATATTTCTGGAACACCCTGTATATATATATATATATATATATATATATATATATATATATATATATACAGTATACAGTTTATATATACTGTATATATATATATATATATATATATATATGTTAGTATAGCCAGGTAATAGATTCTCTTTTAAACAGACGAGGTTAAAGGCAACAGCAGTTTCAGCATTCAGTATTTTATTGTTACAGCTTTCAATAGTTCTAACAATTTTCCTCTGGGGTTCAGAGATGAGGTACAACAGGTTAGCAAAATTCATGGTGGATCCAACGTTTCACAAGTAAACATCTTGCATCTTCAGGGAATGGGCAGGTAATGATTAGAATAAGCACAAAGCAACATTATTTACATTGTGTGTGTCATTCCAGGTGGTGCAATGGGTGAGGGCTCTCCTGACATAGGCGGCGATGGTGGACTGATGGTATCGTTTAGGGCATTCACTTTCCCCATTAAGACATTGGCCATTGTTAGTAGGTTTGGTGTACACTGTAGTTTTGAAGCCGTGGTCGTGGAGGGAGACAAGGAGGTCGAGGAAGGGTAGATGACCATCGGTGGTTTCTTCGTATGTGAAGTTGAGTCCGGAGGCGGCCATGAAGCGCTGCTGGAGGTCCCTGAGTTCGTCCAGGTCCTTCACCCGCACGAAGATATCATCGATGTACCTGCAGTAGACAGTGGGCCGGTACATCGATGATATCTTCGTGCGGGTGAAGGACCTGGACGAACTCAGGGACCTCCAGCAGCGCTTCATGGCCGCCTCCGGACTCAACTTCACATACGAAGAAACCACCGATGGTCATCTACCCTTCCTCGACCTCCTTGTCTCCCTCCACGACCACGGCTTCAAAACTACAGTGTACACCAAACCTACTAACAATGGCCAATGTCTTAATGGGGAAAGTGAATGCCCTAAACGATACCATCAGTCCACCATCGCCGCCTATGTCAGGAGAGTCCTCACCCATTGCACCACCTGGAATGACACACACAATGAATTGGAAAGGCTCACCCAGGTCCTAGTCAACAATGGGTATTCCAACACTGACGTCACCAATGCCATCAACCACCACCTAGAAAAATGGTACAAACAAGACCCCCCTAGCACCAACCCGGCCAATGACATTACATTTTTCTACAGAAACTACATATCTTCCGACCACACAACAGACGAATCCATTATGAAAGAAATAATTCACAAAAACGTCCTCCCCACCAACCCTGACAATAAAATAAAACTTATTATTTACTACAAATCTCCTAAGACCTCCAACCTTGTCCTCCGTAACCGCCCCATTTCCACCAACCAACCGAAAGACGATCATGTGATATACCAGCATATTTGCACCTCTGGGGACTGTGGACCCCTATCCTATGTTGGAATGACACAGACTCGCCTTTCCCGTCGACTAACCCTCCACCTTCAATCTGGCGCTATAATAGATCACTATCAAGCCCCCCACCATCTTGCCCTAACTCGCGCCGACCTAGACAAACAAACTACCATACTTGACAAAGAATCAGACCCCAGAAGACTAGCTATTTTAGAAGCTCTATATCCAAACGCTCAACCCCAGCATCAACAACCAAACACAAGACCTTCAAATTCTTCCTTCAGGCAAGCGCTACAGGCATACTGCCCTCGTTCCTCTCGCCCTGTGCCCCCCTCCCTTACCTTTCCGCCCTCGGCACACAACTGACAACACCAACCAATCACAGCCACCCACAGCCAACAACCAACCGCCGATAAGATTTAGTGCCCGTCTCGCGAATAGACTGCCTTCCACCAATGAACAGCCACCCCACACCCAGTAGCTCCGCCCACCTACCTATTCTTGATCCTCGAATTTTGTATAAATATGTTGCTTTGTCCTTATTCTAATCATTACCTGCCCATTCCCTGAAGATGCAAGATGTTTACTTGTGAAACGTTGGATCCACCATGAATTTTGCTAACCTGTTGTACCTCATCTCTGAACCCCAGAGGAAAATTGTTAGAACTATTGAAAGCTGTAACAATAAAATACTGAATGCTGAAACTGCTGTTGCCTTTAACCTCGTCTGTTTAAAAGAGAATATATATATATATATATATATATATATATATATATATATATATATATATATATATATATATATATAACAGGAAAAATTGAAACAGTACTCCATACAAGGCTATGTATACTGTATTACACGAATTTTCGGCTATCAACAAGCAGCCATCTTCAGGTGTACATCATGATCCTAAAAACAAAACAGAAAACTTTAAGAAAAACTTATAAAAACGTGGATCTCAACAATTAAGCTAGATAGTCGTTTAAAATAACTCGCTTGTTAAAAATGAAGCAGACACGAAAAATTAGTGTCTAAAATAATGAATTTGTACAGTTTTTGTCCGGGGATTTACAAGGTTAATTCTATCAAGACGTTATGTATATTCTCAGCCACATAACCCATAGCTGGGGGTGGCTGACTCGAGACAGAGCCCAAACAGTAACAAGACAACACAACATAACAAACTAAATCCAATTTCACACACATCTAGGTCACCCATGAGAAGACCTAGAGACCAAGGATCACTACCGGCCTCCAGCATTCACTGCCCCGGCCCCAGACCACCCGGAGAGGTTCCGGTCTCATCAGGCAGACACGCAGTGGAGCACACCACAATAACCACCCACCTCACATCCAGGCATGACCCATCATATACAGCAGCTCCCCGGGCCAAGCGCCTGATGGACTATTATCTAGTCGAACTGGTACCCGACCCCCTTTCCCAAGGATCGCATTATAACTCCATCAATTCACAAGCATTCTCCTTTCATTCCTACATTACCACTTCTCTTGCTTGTTCTACAGTCATCCCTCTACCTTTCGACGCTTTTATTACACTATCTCTCCATCTCAACGGAGGTCTTCCTGTCCCTCTACCTCCCCTTGTATCTGACTCGTATACTCTCTTTGTAAGCCTTTAATCTCCTATTCGCTAAACATGTCTATACCAGCACAGCATCTTTCTATCCACTCTGTCTCTACACATACTTCTCAAGCAGTTCA
Organism: Paralithodes platypus; assembly: GCA_032716605.1. Lineage (NCBI taxonomy): Eukaryota > Metazoa > Arthropoda > Malacostraca > Decapoda > Lithodidae > Paralithodes > Paralithodes platypus. The sequence continues at coordinate 11,023,284 of CM064576.1, read as the reverse complement.
TCTCCATCACATCCAACTTTCTTCTCTCTTCTGAGTTCAGAGCCCATGTCTTAGCCTCATACATCACTGTTGCTACAACTATCCCTTGATACATTGCACTTTTAGATTTCATTCCGATATTTCGCACTTTCCACATACTTCCCATTGATCTGAAAACTTTCCTTCCTTAACATACTCGCTGTCTTACCGCCATTTCCACACCTGCGTCCTTGCTTATCACATCTACCAGGTTTTTAAAACACTTCACTGCTGCTATTTTCGATAAGATTCTAAATGTATGTTTGAGTAAAAAACAATCGGGTGATAGATAAACAGTAGCCACTGTACCTAAATTTCAAAAATACCTTAAATTGACGTTTTATGTTAGTTACTAATATAGAAAACTCATGCTGAATTATTAAGAGGTAATTTTCCCTCCATAAAGCTCAAGATTGTATTCACGAATAATTTCAAAATAGGACACTTCTTGACTATAAAAAAGAAGGTGCCGGAACCACTGTGCTCGATTATTGCTTATCTGTTTATTTGTCCAAGCTGTCATGCTCGATATGTGGGAAGCTTGGTACGTTCTTTCAGAATGAGGATATTTGAACACATTGGGACAAACTTCAGAACCGGTAATTTTGTAAATAAAATGGCTTTCTCAGCAGTTAGGAATCATTGTCGAGCTGAAGATCATCCATTTTCCCCGAAAGATTTTAAAATAATTGCTCGTTCTGGGATTCAGTATGATACAATAATAGGTGAAAAACTTCTCATAACGAAGCACAACCCTGAGCTTAACGTTTACAACAATAATTAGCCTTTGTTCATAATGCTTCAGTTTGGTGGGCTATGCATTTTTTGTCTTTACTGATACGCTGTGCACTTGGTAGATATATTAATAGTTTAATAATTATTGATGTCTGTTAGTTGCTCTGATATCTCCGTGGGTAAACGACGGTCCAGTGAATAGGGTATGTTTTGTATGTGCATAATTTAAGTTTATGTTTATGTGACTTTAGGTGTCGCTATTGATTTTCTTTGAACTTATATAAATATATACAAATATTTAATTTGTTGTCAGATTAATTCAAATTTAGTGTGTATGTTCACTTGTCCACTGTATTAGGCTTATTTTAATTGTTGAGATAGTTCTTGGTAAATTCTACTATTTTTAAAGTCAAACGATTATTTTAGAGACTAGTTATTTTCAAGTATTTGTTTTTCGTGGCCTCTTCATTGTTAGCAAGCCAGTTATTTTAAACGACTTTCTAGCTTAATTGTGAATATCCGGACCTGGACGCCGTGGATCCACCTCCCGAAGTTGCCGACCGGGATATCCCGGCCAGTGACAAGTTTGCCGACCAATGGAGGACAGCCATCTGTCGACCGTGGGGAGCAGTTTCCTGGGAGCCAAACCGCCACAACAAACCCCTGCCCTCTTCTTAGGGGCACGAGAATCTGGGAGTGGCTTCGGTCGCCCGGGCAATTACCACACCTCTCACACCAGACACGCACATCACACTGTTTTTTCTACACTGAGAAATTACTCTCCGGCTGTCATTTCTCGAAGACTTCACTTCCCCAACCCCCCTCCCTCGCTCCACTTCCTTCCCTTCCACTATTAGGAGGTAGGATGAGGGAGGGGGGTGGGGCGCTGCCAAGTTACGATTTGGTGGGATGGTTGAGAAATGGAATATGTGCGGCAAACTGTACCTTGAATTTGGCTCGCTATCACTCTTTCAGCGTTGGGTGGGATATTTGTTGCATACGGCATTGCCTTTTGTCTCATTGATTCACATGAAACACAAATATTTGGAGATGTAGCATATGGAGAGGGTTTGGAGAGCGAACACTAAAACTAAACACAAAAGTGAGATGAACAAATTACATATTGAAGGGAAAAAAGTAAAAACTGTAAACGAAAAGTAAAGTAAACAAAATATGTTTTTTATGTTTTTGAGTGTGTTTGTGACATTTGAGAGAGAGAGAGCAAATCAGGGGGCGGCGCTCCATTACCCAAGATAAACGAGTGTAATATGTTAAGGTAAAGGAAGGAGAAGAAGAGGAGGCATGGATAGAGGAACAAAAATGGAAGAAACTAAGAAAGGGAAACAACATGAGAATAGTGATCATTATGAGACAGAAGAACATTAATTAGAAGGAGGTAAGCAAGGACAACACAAATCAATCCTGTTAATGACTATGGTTAAACATTAACTATATAATACTGTTAATGACTATGGTTAAACATTAACTATATAATACTGTTAATGACTATGGTTAAACATTAACTATATAATACTGTTAATGACTATGGTTAAACATTAACTATATAATACTGTTAATGACTATGGTTAAACATTAACTATATAATACTGTTAATGACTATGGTTAAACATTAACTATATAATACTGTTAATGACTATGGTTAAACATTAACTATATAATACTGTTAATGACTATGGTTAAACATTAACTATATAATACTGTTAATGACTATGGTTAAACATTAACTATAATACTGTTAATGACTATGGTTAAACATTAACTATATAATACTGTTAATGACTATGGTTAAACATTAACTATATAATACTGTTAATGACTATGGTTAAACATTAACTATATAATACTGTTAATGACTATGGTTAAACATTAACTATATAATACTGTTAATGACTATGGTTAAACATTAACTATATAATACTGTTAATGACTATGGTTAAACATTAACTATATAATACTGTTAATGACTATGGTTAAACATTAACTATATAATACTGTTGCTCAAGAATTAGGAGCAATTTAGGCAGCATCAATATACCGCTAGTAGATGCTATTATGGGAAGATTTACACTTGCGGGTAATTTATCTGGACCCCCTTCTTCCTCATGTTTAGCTAATTATGTTTCAGATTTTAAGACGTTAGCCCCATTAGTTTGGCGATTTAAAGATCTTTCAGGGCATTCCCGTAAATGTTAAGACCTATCGTGCCATTTTGATGTCGATTTTTTCCTGGCTAACGATAGGAAGCCTATAATTTAGTAGGAACCGGCCTTAGGCCGGAATATTTAAAAAACTACTGAAACAAATATACACATATATCTCCTCAATAGTGTATCAGTCCTTGAATCAGGGGTATATAGCCTAGTAGAAAAGAATATATGAATCACTACCGAAGCAAACAAAAACAAAACAAAAAATAATACTAAAAATAATATATAGAGACTAAGAGAGCAATGAGTTAATGGTCAATCATTCAGTACAAGATATTATATATATATATATATATATATATATATATATATATATATATATATATATATATATATATATAGAGAGAGAGAGAGAGAGAGAGAGATGCCTCAGTATGTTGCTATTCCCATATAATTAAACACTGTGCCGAAACCGGTTGGAATCAAAAAACACTTTTTCAATCAAATGCTTCGCTCTGCATGATATGGAACCAATATCGATATCAAGCTTGGTTATGTAACGCGCTTACGCTCCTGTTCGCAAACCCATATAAATAGAACATTGCACACAACTTTACTATTTATAACACACACACACACACACAACACACACACACAAACACGATCTCGGTGAACTAGTATATTCAGTAATGTTATTCAGTCACTGGTTCTTTAGGTGACAGTTCACCTCCGGTTCCCGTCAGGTTAGGTTTCCCATACATACTGTATATTTCTTGGTTGCGTGGTTTTTATTTGAACGGGGCAGTTTTCTACCAACGTTATTACTTCCCTACCAGCTATGATAAAATAGGTTAGGGAATTGTGTATTTTGTGCCTCCTTGGCCGTTGGCTCGAAATTAACCGATAATGTTACAAGCTAATTTTTAATAACACGCACACCAATTCACACACACACACACACAGGTGGTCCAACTGACAGAACAATGAACCGTCACCATACATATCGGCAGGTCAATTCCCCAGAAAAATCTATTTGACATTTAAACATATGTAATGTTAAACCTACTTCTGAAGCATCTATAATACAATAAAACATTATATTGATTGTATCTGGACAATGTGTAGCCAAGAATGCGAGAAAGAAAGAGTCCCAGCAGACTGGAATCTGTTTTACTATATTTCCTATATAAGTGTGAGACCACAGGGTAACCACATTGGGATATGTCTCCTTAGAATAGTAAGGAAGGTGTACAAGGTAGTGATAGAGAAAGCGACAAAGTAAACAGAGAAACCTGAATGTGATGTGTAGTGTGGGCTTAGGCAGGGAAGATACTGTGTACACCATATCAACTCCTTGTTGTCGAATTAGTATTCGGAATCCGTGGTAAGTTGCTGTAAGCGTTAGTGCATGGGAATGTGTTCTGTGATCTGAAAGTTGGGTTGAAGCAAGGGTTTGTGTTCAGCATGTGTATATATAGAGCCATTAACAAAATACAAGGAAGAACAGGCAGACCAATAATAAGATAGAAGGATGGAGTTAAGAAGTATATGAGTGAAAGTGGTATAAGGAAGGATGAGGGTCGTTGGTTGAATGATGACGGAGGAACCTGAAGGCAATTCAGTCGTGGCTACCCTTTCGGGGACTAAGTTATCTAGCAATAGAGGTATAGATAGGTTGATTGTCTAGTGCGAATTCGACATTATTTCAAATATGTGAGCAAATATAAATTATGTGCTCACGTGTGTACGACGTTAATATTTTATCTATGTACAGTACTGTATGTATTATTTGATGAGGACATTTACATATGATATAAAGGAATACTGTTTTGGGATGCCACATGGCAGCGATATGTCTGTGTTTTTAAATATTTTTAAATTGTGTTTGTATCCAAAACCCAATTCCTCGAATTAACGAATATGTGCTATTCACGTTTGCATTAATGATTAAAGACATTAAATTGATATTCATTAGCCAATATTTACCCAATCTCCACAATAAAACAAAATACAGTTGTGTATATTTTACTGATTTTATCCATTACAATGTTGGTTTGGTAATGGGGTAAGAGGTTATTCCCCAATAGGGGTACTGGTGATTCATATTATGCAACATTTCTATGTGGCTTATGTACAGTCATAAACCACAATTTCTGAGACACTTTGATAGGGCCCGGACATATGGAGTGCATCGTTTCTGGAAGACATCTCACTTTAACTATCACAAGGCCGCATACCTATGAACACACGTTTCGAACCAATAGATGCTTCACTCAGTCTGCCATGTAAAATTATAATGCTGCTGTTATGCTATGATCTGCATTCATATATTTATGGATATACAAATTACAAAAAATACTTTTATTACATTCCCTTACGTATCCACAGTAAATACGGACACATATATTACAAAAGGTTTTAGGAAATACAAATTAAAATAAATACTTCCAAATTGCACATTGAATGAACAGGATTTAGGTTAGTGTGTGTGTGTGTGTGTGTGTGTGTAAATGAACCAATGTGTGTTGTAATAGATATAATGCCCTACAGTAGGTACCAACACTAATTTGACTAAAAACAGAAGTGTCTGCTCCATGACATACAACACAACGAACTATGCAATGTAATATTACATGTTATTATCCGGTTATGAAATTCTGGTGTGCAACAGCAATGAGTTATCAGTAGTGATATATGGGGGGTATTATGTAATACCACACAAAGTTAAGCCTCGGACGCTGATAGGTTTATACTCACACCGCTCTCCTAGACAAAGTTGAAAGGAAGGCCTTTCGTATCATTAACTCCCGTCCACTCACCAACTCTCTGCAATCTCTCTCTCTCCGCCGCAATGTTGCATCTCTCTCGCTATTCTATCGCTACTATAATAATCAGTGTTCCTCAGAGCTATCCCAGTGCATACCACCTCCTTTACGTAGGGCACGTGGTACCCGTCTTGCAACTCAATCCCACCCCTACTCTGTGCAACTCTTCAACCCAAGAGTGAAACGTTACTCTCAAACTTTCTTCTACTCAACAGCTGAGCTCTGGAACTCTCTCCCAAAATCAGTCTTTCCCTCTTCCTATGACTTAAATTGCTTCAAACTCCGTGTGTCCAGGCATTTTGGCTCGAACGTCCCTTGATTTTGGCCCTGTCACTCTTTCAACTATGGGGGAGGCACTCGCTATAGGCAGTTATGCCTTTTGCCTCCCTCAATCACATAGAAAAAAAAAAAAAAAAAAAAATTATAGCAAATATGAGAATGTACAACCACAGAATATAAATTTAGTAAATTTAGTAATAAATGTATATAACATTCTAAAGGGTAAAGGCTATATAAGAATCGCATCGTGATATTACGTTTAGCAATGGCTATATATACCTTATCGATGTTAGTATTATAGCATCTGATATATTGCAATGTTTGCACAGTGTAACAAGGTTAGTAGCATGATAACAAATGTATGAATTATATGTGAGTACCGGTATGTGTTTAATAGTAACTACTATTGATGACCTCTGGTGGATCTCTCTCTCACACACACACACACACACACACAACGAAAGCCTGTCCATTCACTGCGGTTTGGTAGTGTTTCTTTACATTCTTAACCCACAGAACCCCAGCGACGCAGTGGTTGCGTCCAAAATGTTTGTAAAGCTAAACCCCAGGGACGCATATGGTGCGTCCTGGTTAATTACTCCGGTCCTATGGCACCTAGAGGGCTCAAATTTGTATAGGAACTGTGTAAGTATCCCACGCAACAATGCCGATGGTTGAAAACTCTCAAAGTCCAACCGCCTGCGCGTGAGCGCGCAAACACCTGTTTTTGACTGTTTTTGCCTACCCATTTCCCCATGTTAATTCCGACTTTCGGGCGCACTGTAGGACCCGTTAATGACTTAGGGGATCAGTTTATTTTTGGGTTTTCCTTCATTTCTAACCCAATTCCTGGTGTTTTCTGGAGAAAAAAAAATCACAACCTGCTGGTCCTGGGTGGTAGGTACATTTATTATTAACTAGCTGGGGTTCAGTGATACTATAATAGCTATCCGTGTTTAATGTAGATATAGGAGGGAATAATAAACAATGGGCCTTGTGATAGGTAAAGTGGGCTGTCGTCCAGAAACAATACGCTCCCAATGTCCGGGCCCTATCCAGGTGTCTCAGAAACTGCGGTTTCTGACTGTACATTGTATTATCATGACATGCTCTCAAAAACTGATACGTTTTGTGTTATTCTTGACAATCCTTACTTTGTGATGTGAAGATCAAAGATTCTTTTTCCTGTTTTGGTCTGTATTCCTCTTGAGACTGAACCTTAGCTGAACGGCCCCTGAAACTCAGACTTTGATAATACACATATCTCTAACTGTCAATAAAAAGTTTACTGCAAATATAGAATAGTTGATATACTGTATGACATTTGCTAGAAGAGTATGTCAAGTAAAAATATAATTGGCCTTTCTTGTCTAAAATAATGATAACGATTGGTGAAGTGGGAGTCGGGAAGAATGCCTGAACGATAAAGGCGAGATAATGTATAATCATAACTAAAAATAGACAAATATACTATACCCTGTTCCAAATAAGTAGGCCAAAGTGGGAGTCGGGAAGAATACGTGAACGATAAAGGAAAGGGAATGTATAATCATAACTAGAAATGGAAATATGTGCTATACCCTGTTCCAAATAAGTAGGCCTACATTTTTAAACCTTATCCTCTATAACTCACAAAGGAATAGAGTAATCGAACAATTATATCTACCTTTTGGGAAGGGTCAGCCAGGAAATAGGCGTGGAAATGTACAGTTTTTTTAGTTATGTGTGTTACGGTTCACGATAACTGGCCCATCTATTTGGAACAGGGTATATACAGTCAAAAGGATTGCTATAGGCGGTATATATATTGTGAACATATAGCAATTATATTAGAAAGTGGGACAGACCCCAAACGTAGGTGAACAATGAAGGGTATCATGCACAAATAATCAGCAGATTATTATGTGGGGAGATTGTAGGCACCAATCGATCAGGGCTAGACCCAGGTGAGGTTATAGGCATGTGATAAAGAGTCGCTGGAACTCCTTTTTCATTTGCTTGGCCTCTCTTACTGATTTTCTTTGTGCCTCATTTACACTGAGAGAAATCCAGCTAGCTCTCACAAACACCTCCTCCTCCTATCCACTTCACTACACTAAACATGCACACCACACTTCATTCCTCCACACCAAAATTAAAAAAAAACAAAAAATTATGAATTCTAGCCCAGCCTCGGATTCCCCAGGGGGAGCGACCATAAATGCCCCCACACCCGATCGACCATCCCCTGACGACCCCACACAATTACCTGGACCTCGGCCTGTTACTCTTTATATTAATTTCTGCAACATTCGTGGACTTTCCTCTAACTTTCACTCTGTTGAGCACCATCTCTCCTCCTACAAACCTGATCTTCTCTTCCTCACCGAAACTCAGGTGTCTGTAGCAACATCCAGCAGCCCCTTCTCTGTATCCTCCTACTTTCTCTATCCTAGTTTCAAAGCCAAAGGCGGATGTTGTGCATATGTGCACAACAAACTCACTTGCTCTCGTGTTCCCGATTTCGACTCCTCTGAATTCTCAACTTTATGGCTCAAACTTTCCTGTCATTCTCTTACTAAATATTTCTGTGCTGTCTATCTTTCCCCTAACTCTACCAACTTTCCCAAATTCTTTGACTATCTAAACTCTACAGTGGAACACATTCTATCCATTTCTCCTTTCTCAGAAATCTCCATCTTAGGAGATTTCAACGTTCACCACCGCCAATGGCTCTCCTCTCACACTACTGATCCACCTGGTGAACAAGCCTACGTCTTTTCTATCCTAAATGACCTAGAGCAGTTAGTTCAGCAACCCACCCGTATCCCGGATCGCATCGGAGATCGGCCCAACATTCTTGACCTGTTTCTAACTTCTAACCCTTCTTCTTATACTGTCGATCTTTTCTCTCCTTTGGGCTCCTCCGACCATAAACTTATCTCTGTCACCTGTCCTATCTCTCCAGTACGGCCACCCGATCCTCCTAGCCAGCGGCGCTTGTGGCACTTTGGCGCTGCCGACTGGGAGGCTCTTCGGCAGTACTTCTTTGATTTCCCATGGAATGATTTCTGATTCCGTGGCCGAGGACCCTCGGAGAGTGCTGAACGCATTACCGAGGTAATCCTATCGGGCATGGAAGCATACATTCCATTCTCTTTCTCTCAGACTAATGCTAAAAAATCTTGGTTTACTCACACCTGTTCTACTGCTGTCCGCAATAAGGAGGAACCATTCAAACGGTACCGACGCCTTAAAACTCAAGACTCTCATTCTTCATATGTTTCTGCCCGGAATCAAGCCAAATCTGTTCTTCGACTTGACAAACACTCTTTCATCAATAATAAATGCACTGAACTATCCAACTCTAGCTCTTCCCAAGCTTTCTGGCATCTAGCCAAAAACCTCTCCAACAATTTCTCTTCCTCGTCTTTCCCTCCCCTTTCCCACTCTGATGGCACAACCATCACTTCTTCCTCTGACAAAGCTAAACTCTTCGCTCAAACTTTTGCTAGAAACTCCACCTTGGATGATTCCGGTGCTATTCCTCCCTCTCCGCCCTCCTCTCTCTTACTTATGCCTAATATCCTAATCTCTTCAAAAGATGTACTTTCTACCCTCTCTGGGCTTAACACTAATAAGGCGTACGGTCCGGACGGTGTTCCTCCTGTTGTTCTCAAAAACTGTGCTTCCGTGCTGAATCCCTGCCTAGGCATACTCTTTCGTCTCTGTCTATCCTCTAACGTCTTCCCTTCATGCTGGAAGTTTGCTCACATTCAACCTGTCCCAAAGAAGGGTGACCGCTCTCAACCCTCCAACTATCGTCCAATTGCTCTCATTTCTTGTCTTTCTAAAGTTTTTGAAACTATTCTTGCTTCCAAATTTCTTAAGCATTTCTCTTCTCATAATCTACTCTCAGATCGCCAGTATTCCTTCCTTAAGGGTCGCTCTACTGGTGATCTTCTTTCATATCTTACTAACTCTTGGTCATCCTCCTTTCGGGACTTCGGTGAGACTTTTTCTATTGCACTAGACATATCGAAAGCCTTCGATAGAGTCTGGCATAAATCTTTAATTTCTAAACTACCCTCCTTCGGTTTCTATCCCTCCATCTATGCCTTTGTCTCTAATTTCCTTTCCGGCCGTTTCATAGCCGCGGTTGTGGACGGCCATTGTTCACTTCCTCACCCTATATACTCCGGTGTTCCTCAGGGCTCTGTCCTATCTCCTATTCTCTTTCTAATTTTTATAAATGATCTCCTTAACTGTACCTTAATTCCCATCCAGTCTTACGCAGATGACTCAACCTTACACTACTCCATTACTTTTTCAGAACGCCCCAGCCAGCAATCCCTCAACGACAAACGTAATGAAGCCATACAACTCTTAAATTCTGATCTAAATACTATTTCCAATTGGGGCAGAGAAAACCTTGTTAACTTTAATGCTTCCAAAACCCAATTTCTCCATCTATCTACCCGTCAGGATCTCCCAGCGGACTATCCCTTATTCTTCAACAATACAAAAATCAACCCTTCATCTTCTCTCAATATTCTTGGTGTCTCTTTTTCTTCTGCTCTCATTTGGAAGGACCATATTACCAGTCTTGCTAAGGCAGCCTCCCAGAAGGTGGGTGTGCTCAACCGCCTTAGGGGGTTCTTTTCTCCTGCACAGCTTCTTGCTCTGTACAGGGGCATAGTGCACCCTTGTATTGAGTATTGTTCACATGTGTGGGGAGGTTCCTCTCACACCGCTCTCCTAGACAAGGTTGAAAGGAAGGCCTTTCGTATCATTAACTCCCGTCCACTCACCAACTCTCTGCAATCTCTCTCTCTCTCCGCCGCAATGTTGCATCTCTCTCGCTATTCTATCGCTACTATAATAATCAGTGTTCCTCAGAGCTATCCCAGTGCATACCACCTCCTTTACGTAGGGCACGTGGTACCCATCTTGCAACTCAATCCCACCCCTACTCTGTGCAACTCTCCAACCTAAGAGTGAAACGTTACTCTCAAACTTTCTTCTACTCAACAGCTGAGCTCTGGAACTCTCTCCCAGAATCAGTTTTTCCCACTTCCTATGACTTAAATTGCTTCAAACTCCGTGTGTCCAGGCATTTTGGCTCGAACGTCCCTTGATTTTGGCCCTGTCACTCTTTCAACTATGGGGGAGGCACTCGCTATAGGCAGTTATGCCTTTTGCCTCCCTCAATCACATAGAAAAAACAAAAAAAACAAAAAGAATTATAGCAAATATGAGAATGTACAACCACAGAATATACACACATCTATAGTCTATTTTTGTCCAGCTGGTGATAAATTGAATCCCTTAGTAGCTGATTTCTCGACACTTAATGGAAAAATATGAAACTGCTATGGCTGTGTGTATTACTGCCAAGATTTCATAATTAACGACATATTTCGCTACAAAATCTACCTTATTGCTTAGTAATAAAGATAGTAACATGGCAATTTACCCTCAGCTGGAACAAAATAGACTATAGTGACATGGAAGGAAAGATAATGTGAACGAAATATAGTGAAGAGAATAACACCGAACTCCAAGAAAATTGAGAAACACGAGACAAAAATAATAACAAAGGAGGAGAGAAGAGTAATTGAAAGGAATGGAAAAGGGGGATGAAATAAGTGACAGGTATGCAGACAAAGTGACTGACAAACAGACAGAAGAGAGGAGAGGACGGGGAAAATGTCAGAAGGGAGCAGATACATACACAAGAACAGAAGCATAAATTTAAAATCATAAGAGAAGCCAAAATATATTGCCAACTAAGTTTTGCGACAAAATATTAGGTATGTGGCACCTGTCTAGTTTGCACTCCCGTCCCAAGCCCGTGTGGTCCTGTCTAGCAGAGACCCGTTAGTCTGGGATCCAAGGCCGCAAAACAGCACTTTGATATGACACCCCTGCTGTAAAATTTTTGACCCTTGGAACATGATAAGGGAAGTGTTGGACATCTGAAAAGTGAATTTAGACACTTGGTTCGGATTGCGCAACGTGAGGACACTCAATTTTACGAAGTTAAGACAGGAATTTTAAAAGCGGAAAATTTTGAGGTTGAGGAAATTCAATGCATCATATCTCCTTACTGTGACACTTTATTGCAACAAATGACCACTCATTTTTTTCGTCATGATGTCAGCTACAGAATGATAGGTAAATAATATTGATTGGGTGAACTAGAAGGTCACCAGAGGTCAAAAGATCTCGAAAATCATGTCTCACCTAAAATTTTGCATTTTTATCAAAGAAATGGGTTTAAGAATATATTCTAGTATGATTTATGAAGAAATTATAGTTCTACCCAACTTTTTACACCTTTATAATGTTTTATGTGAGTGGGATATGCTTGTGGAGTAGGAATATAAGGCAGCACTATGCATTTATTTGTATAATCCAATTTGAAGAAATTACTAACGATACACTTTTCTTGTCCGACAGGTGATACTGCTGCTTCCTTGACATCCACGATGGATCCTGTGATAACAACAAAGCGCAAGCAGCCCTGTTCAACAATAACTGATTATTCCAGGTGTTTGATATGCCAAAGTACTACTGATGAGCTTGGACGTATGTGTAAATTAACAAGCAGGGGTTTCAATACATTCAAAGATGCAGTAGAAACAAGAAGAGATCATGTGTATTACAGACTTTGGAATGACCTACAAAATGCTGATGAGTTCCTTAGAAGGCAACCTATGTGTCATGTGAACTGTCGAAGTGATTATACACATAAGAAAAATGTACAGGCAAAACGGTTGAAAACAGAAAATGAAATGACTGGAGAAACATCTAGCACATCGGGTCGAACCAGTAGAACAGGAATTATTGATTATAAGCTTGTGTGTTTCTTGTGTGAAAAAGAACGTGATGGAAAAGGTGATAGGCTGCTGACTGCAGTTGCTAGCTATGAAAGACAGGCATCAATTCACAAGAAAGCTAAGGAACTAAATGACGAAACTGTGTTACTGAAAATTCAAGGGCATGGAGATACATGCTTAGATCTAATTGCCAATGACTTTAGCTATCATCTCAGATGCATGAACAGGTTTATGGCTGCACGTGACAAACCTAACACTGACAGTGGCAGTTCAGCAGTCATGACCGAGTATGATTCAGCATTTTTAGCGCTTGTGTCGGAGATTTCCCATGGACTTTTGAATGACAAACATGCCTACTCCATTGATCAGATTTTAAAAAGGTACAATGAACTGTTGTCTCAGTATGACATTGCTACAAAGTCTGGCTATAGAAAAGACAGACTGATAAAACGGGTGACAAAACACTTTGGCAGTAGCATTCAGTTTGTCTCTTTAAAGGGTGCATCATGTTTAATGTGTCCATCTTCATTGACTGTGAAGGAGTTGTGTGATCAAGTTGTGGGTCTGAAATCTGAATTAGAGGAATATCAGGTATATAGTGATGATGATGTTGATGATGATCCTAATCCAATGAAAAATGTTGACATTAGCTCATACCCTTTGGCAAAGCATCTAAGAACAGAGGTAAAAGCAGCTGCAAAAAGAATGCATATTGATGTAGACAATGAATTCAGTATTTCGTATGATACTGCCTCAAGACAAATTCCTGTTGAATTGTACAATCATCTAGCATGGTTAATTACTGAAAGTGATGAAAACAAAGGTGACAGTGAGAAAGTTCATCTTAGTGAAAATGACAAAGAAACTGTTCTTAACTTATCTCAAGATATTATTAATTACATTTGTAAACAGCCTACACCTAAGCAGGTAGGATTGGCAATGCATGTTCTAAAAGAAACTCACAGCAAAAATATTGTTACCATGTTAAACAGATTTGGAAATAGCATTAGCTATGCCAGTGCTCAACGTTACTTAACAACGATTGCGAGTGAAGTAACTGAACAGGAAAGAAAAGAAGGTATCTTTATTCCATCCAACATTATACACAGACATTTTGCTCAATATGCCTTTGATAACCTTAACTTTCACTCTGAAACTGATGATGGTAGTCTGGATGCAACTACTAATATTATATATCAATATACAAAGCAGGAGAATATAATTGGGGCTGGGAAAGTACCTCTACATAAGACAAGACAGTTAACAGTCAATAAACCCGAGGCGTTTGTCCCTGTTAGCAGCAACCTTACCCTGAAGGACAGAAAAGAGGCAAGATCGTTATGTGGAATAGAACTCATTTCTGATGCCACTGTAGCTAGTAACACTCTGATTGATGAAAATATTGTATGGTTCCTTTTACGGATGTTTCCCACTCAAATGATGACATGTAGAAATGATAGCACTTCATGTACTCCAACTTGGAATACCTTTTTTGAAGTGTATGATGGACAACAGGCACATAAAACAAGTATTGGCTATGGACCACTGTATCCTCAAACTCCAACAAACCCAGATGTTGTCCAGACCTCCCTGGATTATTTCATCTCCCTTAATCTGAAACTGGGACAATCAAAAACTGTTATCACATGTGACCAGGCAATATATGACATTGTAAAAGGCCTGTTGAACAAAAATCCTCTCAAGTATAAAGATGTCATAGTACGATTGGGTGGATTCCACATTGCAATGAATTTTATGGGATCCATCGGGTTCTTTATGAGGGAAAGTGGCATTGAAGACATACTAGCTGTGAGTAATATATGTGGTAGAGGAACAGCTAATAAGGTGATGGCAGGGAAGGACTACTACAAAATGGTTCGTTATCATTCCCTACTCTGTGAGGCGTTCTTTATGCTGAAGTGGGAGGCCTTTGAGCAGTGGTTGTTGCACAATGATGAAGCTGAAGCTCTTGGATTTCTATCTTCACTGTTGGAAAAACTTAGGACAGCTTATGAAACAAAAGACACTGAGAGAATCGTTGTATTTGTTGGTGATGTGATGAAACAATTAGGATTGCTTGAATCACAGTGGAAAGACTTTGAGAACACATTGGGAGTAATAGCTCAGTTATGGGGAATGTATATTGACATGGTGCTCATTTTGAAGCGCTACATCCATGCTGAAAGAGCTGGTATTTGGAAGCAACACCTGCTGGAGGTGCAGAACATGCTACCGTACACTGTTTCCTCTGGACATACTAAGTACATGTCATGTCTCCCAATCTATTTAAATGAAATGAAAAACCTACCCAACACTGCACCAGAGATACAAAGAGAATTTGAAGCAGGCAATTTTACTGTCCACCAGACAGAAGGTGTGTTCAATGGTGTATGGACAGATCTTGCATTGGAACAAACATACAATAATGAGGGAAAGACTCGCTTATTCAAAGGTATTACTCATGCTGAGGCTGCTCGAGAAAAGTACATAAAAACATTACCATTCTTGACATCTGTCTCTGAGAATGTCAAGAAGATGGTGCACATGGAATCCCCTCACCCAGATCACCATGAAAAGAGGAGTAAAGATGATATAGAAAGGGTTCTGGAAATCAGAAACACTGTAGCAGAAACTATGAGGAATCCGTTTGTTGCAACCCTTGGGACGGATAAGCTGATAAACATTGCAACAGGAGAGACGCTTGAATCTACACAACTAGTCAAAGCTAGAACGATTGGGCTAGAATCAATCAGAGATGCCAGCATCACCAATGCTGCTAAAATTGTTACCCCAAAGATAATGACATTTGCCAGTCAACAGAAACAAGGCAAAGGAAAGCGACATTGTATGAAGAAGTTAATCAATGTGGAAAAGACTGTTACAAGAGCCCTTTGTTTTACACAAGAATTAAGTGATGAGGCAAAGATTGAAGCCTTTAGTTATGAATGGAATGACTATCCCCCATCATTATTTGAGCCAAACAGTACTGCATCTGAGGGATATACCATGCACAAAGGAACTAAATATGATTTTATTGAAACACTTCAAAAAGAGGTAGCTGATTCATGGAAACCAATGACAGAAATTTCTCAATCTGATTCTGAATCAGTGTATGTTATTGACGCCATGGCATTTATACAACGCTATCGGACACTGGCATCAGAGAGTTTTGGTCAGCTTCAGGAGAGGTACTTGCAGAAGATTCTGGCCATGAAACCAATCGGTTGCTCAGAGGTTCACTTTGTTGGTGACAGGTATGACTTTGGTGAAATGAGCTTAAAGGATGGTGAACGACAGAGGCGGGTGAAGGGAGTTTTGACACCAGAGTATATCCCTGATCATAACATGAAAATACCAGAGTGGAAAGGATTTCTTTCAAACCCACAGAACAAGGCAAACCTACTTTCATATATTTCATCCTCTTGGACCCAGCCATCCTCAGTTCCTGACGGGATTACCCTGATAATAGGAGTTGGTACTAAGGGAATTCGTGTGACCAGTTGCGGTACAACTGTGTTACAGGAACTGTGTTGCCACAATCATGAAGAAGCTGATACCAGGATCTTTTCACATATTGCAAGCTGTCAGAAGAGTAGTGTGTTTATTGTTCATGCAGCTGATACAGATATCATTATGCTTTCTATGTATCATTATCCTCGACTTCCACATGTTGCTAAACTGTGGGTTGAAAAGAACTACATCTTCTTTCCCATTCATGATTTAGTTGATAAACTAGCTAGTACAGTAGAAAAAGATGCACTTGAACTCACAGACACTCTGCTTATTTCATATGTTTTATCAGGCTGTGATTCAGTAAGCTTCCCATTTGGACGAGGGAAAAAAAGAGCGGCAAAAGTAGCAATGCAGCACATAGGTAAAATGACAATGCTGACTAGCTTCTCACATACTAATGTAGGCCTAAGTGACAAGTTGTTTGATGAGGCACGGGACTTTTGGTGTGATTTGTACGGCAAGCCAGGATATTCATCATTGGATAGGTTACGTGCCCATATATTTGCCTCTAGCAAACAGGATCTCCGCTCTCTTCCTCCAACTGAAGACTCCTTTCATTTTCATGTCCTTAGGAGTCTTTGCCAGATTAGCCTGTACAAACAGGCTAATGTGTGTAATCCAACTCTTCTTGCACCTGAACAGTATGGCAGGTATTTGGACAGTAATGGCAGATTGTTCCCAGTTATGAAGCGCAAAGTTAGTAAACCTGCAACAGCAAAACTAACATTCTGCAAGTGTAGGAAAGGCTGCATTAAAAACTGTCCATGTGCTAAGGCTAGACTGGAGTGCATTATTGCATGCACTTGCAATGGGACTTCCCCAAAATGTGGGCGGCTAACTGAAGATAACGGCGATAGCGATTAGTGCAAAATATAGGTTTAACTGTTAGGTTTTCTACATTTATTATCTTTAGCACATAATGTCTGTTTTACAATAATTTCATATGTATTAATGAAGAATAAAAAGCCTTATTTTACCACTTATTGACATTACATCAATAATTTTCAATGTGTAAATAGGACTGTATACTTTAAAGAATATGTCACTGTCACTAATTCACATTTGTTTTCATTACATCTCTAAGCAGCAGGCAAAAGTGATGCCTTTTACTTTTAGTTTATTAGTATTTTCTTTTCTAAAATACATCAGTAGGACATACAAGGTTTAATGAAAGTGTTTTTCTAAATTACAATTGAGAAAAATGTATTATACAGATGCTTTGTAAAAAATATATACCAGTTTTGGGGTGAGACATGATTTTCTTGACCTTTTGACCTCTGGTGACCTTGTAGTTCAACCAATCAATATTATTTACCTATCATTCTGTAGCTGGCATCATGACGAAAAAAATGAGTGGTCATTTGTTGCAATAAAGTGTCACAGTAAGGAGATATGATGCATTGAATTTCCTCAACCTCAAAATGTTCCGCTTTTAAAATTCCTGTCTTAACTTCGTAAAATTGAGTGTCCTCACGTTGCGCAATCCGAACCAAGTGTCCAAATTCACTTTTCAGATGTCCAACACTTCCCTTATCATGTTCCAAGGGTCAAACATTTTACAGCAGGGGTGTCATAATAAAATGCCTTTTTTTGCACTTTTTGGGGTGTGGATCCCAGACTACGTGGTGTCTAGGCAGCCCCCACCGCCTACACTAGCACAGCCAGGGCACACAGTACTCGCACACGTTGGGCGCTACATATGACAATATTGCTATCATTATTTGTTTGTATCATATTAGGAGACTCTCTCTCTCTCTCGCTCTCGCTCTCTCTCTATCTCTAAATATAATAGATTTACGTGCGACAAACTTTGTAGATTAGCGCGCACACACACACACACACACACACACACACACACACACACACACACACACACACACACACCAGAATGGTAAGCATCACTACTTTATAGATCCACATTGTATACATAACTTAAAATGAACATAATAAGTTGCATAGATTGTTATTTTATAATCTATAATACACTTGTTAGTGATTGTTTTAATAAGAGCCCCGGCCTCCTTAACACTATACTTGGTGTTGGTGTCAGCGACATTGGCTGTAATTCTTATCCTTAGCCTTTTCTATAACACAGAACGTGCTCGAGAAACGGGTAGTCAATTTCTACATCTATTTCCTGATCTACTCATATATTTGTTTTGTTCTTTATAATATGTTATGCGGTCAGGATTAGCTCCAAGTTCGCTGACACCGGGTATAGATTTGATGAGTTATCCTAAACGTTTATATGCATCAACTGTATTAGATGTTACTCAATAAAATGTAATTTTATACAGCTAAATGACTAAGAGACTTAATTTGTTCGAACGTTTATAGCATCTGAGGTGAAGCCAGTCATCTTGGGGGCTAATAAGTGATTGAGGTTTCCGAATGTTTGTGTGCGAACTGTTGTATGGATTCTTCCCCTGCCGCCTCTTGTTTTGCCTCCTTTCATGTGTTTTTTGTTGATACTCCCTACCCCTTATGGGAATAAGGGCTGGCTACTGACTAAATTAAAAACGTCAAATTAAGAGTAGTATGCTGCTGTCACATTTGTTAAATGCTTAATCATCAATTTTTTAATGGAATTTAACCGTGTTGGCTGCGTGTGTCTCGCTATCTATTAACCTTTCATTTCCCAAGCATACGAATCGAAAAACAGACAAAAAATACCTTCACAGATATTGACATATCAGTAAAGTTTTCGATAAATATCCACATGAAAGATTGCTGATTAAAGAAGCAGCTCATGGAATAGGTCGAACTATATTACGTGAATTAGACCATGGCTAATTAGTAGGAAACACAAAATTAACATTAACAGTAGCCTATACAACCAGATTGGGGTGTAGTGAAGGTTGGGGTCTTACACGATGGTCAGTTTTAGTTACTCAATTGTTAATTGTTTACATTAACGACCTTGATTTAGGCCTAACTAAAAATATTGCTACTTTTTCAAATGACACTAAATATAGGTTGAATTAGTGATCCTGATAACGATTCATGCTCTCCAAAAAATAATTTGATACACTACCCGAATGGTGCAATACCTTGTCAGTTGATATTTAATGTAGATAAATACATGCAGTTTAGTGAACATTGGCAAATCGACAGAAATTTCAGGATATCAATTTAACAATATTTGTTTTGTCAATAATTACGCACCATATATCTCCCGTATGAGGAGATTCAATAGCTCAATGCATTCTTGTGATGTCCGATTCCATTACCCATCTCCCTTACTCAAGGCCAGGGTAGCCAGTAACCACCAGCTATATCTCAGAAGAAAAAATATATAATTTGTTCACCAATCTGAGTGGTAACAGGCCAAGACGCAATATCAGTGGTATCTAGATGGCTAAATAACATGGAATTAAGTAACTCAATTATTACAAAAGGTTTGGAAGTCATCGTCAGTCGTGATATGAAACCAAAAAAGCAATGCAACATTGTTTGAAATCAGAGTTATTAATAGATATCTACAGTAGAAGCGTGAATAACAACAATGTAATTTTAAAATTTCACCTGTCTTTAGTAAGGCTTCACATGGATTATGTTTTTAATTTTGCTGTCCAGTGTTCATAGATTGATTGGAAGTTACAGTACAAAGAAGAATGGTAAAACAATCCAGAATAATGGAAAATTAGAACATCAATAATATTCTAACGCATGACTGACGACTAAGGCCAAATGACACAGAATTATAGCCAGAATGGGTTAGACCATTTCACAGAAGTAAACGATTATTGAGGTAGTGAATATCATGAAATACATGATATGGTCAGTACAAAGAAAGGGGACTTGGGAAAACATTAGGCTTGCATAAATTAGAAGTGTAGAGTAAGAGAGGATATGATACAGATGCTTAACTCTTATTCTGCGGGCTTATTTACGCTATTTAGGGCATATGCAGGCACTCCTGAATGATTAATCAAGTATCTGCATTAAATGAACTGTATTCTGCCGAAAACTAGGCGAAAATAGCTTCAAAATGACACCAGAACGAGCTTCGTGGGTGGCGGGGTTCACCCGCAGCGTTGCCATAGACATTCAGGAAAACTCGCTAATTATTAGCACTCGCTCGCTCGGCAACACTGTCGAGACACCCGCGCGAGACCACAGTCTCCCTCAGTGAGCAGCTGGCTGCTCTGAGGGTCGGACGGAGGTCCCTCACGCTCCCGCCCACTGACACTAGATTTCTACGGCTTTTACAGGCTTTTAAAGCCTGGAAATTGCTGTAAATTGCCTATGCGTTCCAGAACGTCACCCGCAGGGAAAGGGTTAAGTTGTAAGTGGGATCCACAAAGACGAAGTGGAAAACGGACTGCTGCTCCGTGATAAGCATGTAACAGTTGGGTAGATATGTAAAATAGGCTACCGATTGCTACAGTAGGATCAATAACGACAGAAAGCTTTGACACATAATTAGATAGGCACATGGCTGTGATGTGCTGATTGTCAATGGGATCCTCCGTGAATGGGCCAGTCAGCCCATGGAGTCAGCCCTCTGAAAAAAATCCCTCTTTTATGCTTTTTGTTCATTTTAATGTTTATGTAGGCCTAGTGGAATTAGGACGCGTATTTGGCAGTTTATTCAGACTAGCATTATACTATTATATTCAGAGTAGAAAAGGAGACTATTTTATTCAGAGTAGAAAGGGAATATGAAAGTCAGAGGGTAAATATGACATAGTATGTGTCCCTATAATTCCTACAGAACCTCCTTAAGTTGTATAAACCCTCCAATGAAAAGCCCGATTAAACTGCCAAAATTAGTCAATCCTAATGGGATTAATGATTATATATTTATTGATTCTCATGATAAACTGGTCTCTCTATTCACCAATGATAGTTTAGGTAAGGTATTATGTATTATATTCGCAAACAAGTTATATGCATTCACTATGGGGGAAGGAAGTAATGGGGCAAGATCTATCCTATATTGCACAGATAGTGGCGGGCGAGGTGGCTAGGATGAGTTACTAAACCGAACGTGGTTGTTTTTTAGGTAAACAACCGATGGTATAGACAGGAGTGGTTAATGTGCATATTATATCAAGTCATGCTAGCTTAATAGTATTTGGGCAATATAAGTAAGGAGTTAATTAGTAATTTAGGGGTATTAGTGGATTAGTAAAGAAATTAAGATGTTTTATAATGCTCGGTTAATATGAAATCAGCCAAGAGTGATATGATATCAATGATATCATATGATATCAAGTTCAGTTCAGTCAGTGACAGGAGGAGGTTGTGTTAAATCTGAGTTCCTGCCCGGACCACCTGCTCGTGACCCAGTGACCATACGCACCTACCTGTGTTTGGAGGCAGTGCACTCGTGTATATATAAAAGTGTTTTAGCTCAGTTTTTAGCTGTTAGTTGACTTATTTGTTTTTGTTTTCTGTACTTAGTTGTTTGCTCCTCGCTAAGCTTTTTGGGATCATGTCAGGTATGGAGTGCGAGTCCTTTACTGAACTGCATCATCTTATTCTCCAGGTAAGGGAAGAGATGGTTGTGGTGAAGGAAGAGGTCTTGGCTCTAAGGGAGGTTAATGTTAAACTTCAGAGGGAAGTGGATTTGATTAAAGACGAAAATCTAGCTTTCAAGCTTAGCCAAGAGGAAATTAAGTCGAGTAAGGGGAAAAGGGAGGAAGTTGATGAAAAATTGTGTTCATGGCAGGTTGTTAAAAATACAGGTGGGAAAGTCACACTCAAGAAGCAGGATAGTAGAATAGGTATGAGTGTGACAAATACATTCTCTCCTTTGCGAGACGAATGTGAGGGAAAAGATAGTCAGGATAAGGGAGGGTTAACCGAAGTGCCTGCCGCCGACTCAGCTCCAACCGCTGACGCCGTGCTACCTACCACCACCACCCCCACCACCACCACCACCAAGGGAGCTTCTGCCACCACCGGGGGTTCTCCAACTGCAGCTGCTGGATCCTCCCGAGGGAAAGGTAAGTCTGTGTCCCGAGAAGGTAAGTCTGTGTCGATTGTGGGCGACTCCATGGTAAGACATTTAGTTAGGGCTACCCGCACTAAAGTTAGGAAGGTTGTGTGTCTGCCTGGCCATGGAGTTGGGAGGGTTTTAGAGAAGATGGACCACATCTTGGAAGATAGTGGAGATAACCCCATTATCTGTCTCAGTGCCGGGAGTAACGATGTTGGTAAGGGTAGAAGTGAGGAACTGCTGCAGCAGTATCGGGATGTGTTACATAAGGTTAGGATGAAGGGAGGGATCCCTGTAGTACATTGTATCCTACCCAGAAGAGGAGTTCCCAAGGAATGGACATCCAGGGCGATTGGTGTCAATTGCCGTTTGGAGAAATATTGCAAAGAAAAAGCAATACCATTCATTGATAACTGGGATAGTTTCTATGGGAGAGATGGGATGTACGCAAGGGATGGGGTTCATCTTTCACGGTTAGGGGTTTCTACATTAGCTAGTTCTTTAGATAGGGTGGTTGTGGGGTTTTGAACAGAAATATTGAGAGTGTAAATGAGAGGTTAAATGGAACAATTTTAGCGTCAGGCGAAAGCGATAAGGATATTCAGTCTCATGCTAAAAATGATGACTATATTGCAAATGATAGTAGTGATGGTGCAACGGAAGATGGAAATGTCGTTAGAAATAAAGGTAAATTAGGTATAAAGAAAAGAAGTAAATTGAGAGTATATTACACAAACTGTAGGAGTCTATGTAACAAAATGAACGAACTTAGAGCCCTTGTTAGCAAAGACAATATAGACATAATAGCGCTAACTGAAACGTGGTTTAATACAGAAACCAGGCATTTTTTAGCAGAATTTGATATACCAGGATATAGTTTGTTTAAATATGACCGAACAAGTAAGAGGGGTGGCGGTATAGCAGTGTTTGTCAGGAGTACATTAAAAAGCTGTATTAAATCAGGTATTAGACTAAATAACGATAATGAAAGTGTTTGGGTAGAGGTTAACGAAGGTAGTGAGACCATAGTTATTGGAGTTATGTATAGACCGCCAAATATGAGTAGAAATGACGGAACGTCATTATGGAAGGAAATTAAAATGGCATCAAGGTTTAGCAATGTGTGCATTATGGGGGATTTTAATTTTCCGAATATAGATTGGCAGCATCAAATAGGAGACTCTGATTCTGAGGAGTTTATAGAGGTAGTACAAGATAGTTTTTTATTTCAATTCAGAGATACGCCGACTAGAGAAAATAATATTCTTGATCTAGTTTTCAGTAACAATGAACATATGGTAAATAATGTAGAGATAGGGGACCACCTAGGAAATAGTGACCACAATTCTTTGTATTTTAATATACAATGGAAAGGTAATACCAGAGAGAATACAACATTAATACCTGACTTCAGAAAAGCCAATTATGGTGGGTTAAGAAGAGCCCAATTAGCGGACCCTATGGTCAAAAAATTAAGTCGATCCAGGTGTCCAAATGAGTGTACCCCTTCTCAGGCACCTGTCATCTTAAGTCAGGAAGATACGTCAACCTTGGTAGATACATACGATAATTTTATAGAGTCGGTATTCAATGCACAAAATAAATACATCCCCAAAAGAAAATTTAGATCAACACAGAACCAACCCAATTGGATGAATAATTTTTTTTGTTTTTTAAAAGACCTCCGTCTACGTATTGTGAAAAACCTGTTATCCTCCGGCAAATTGTGGGGTTGAGTGAGTGAAAGGGGGGACAGTGAATGAAGGAGGATGCATGTTTTTCATAATACGTGTTGCTAGCCCCAAACGCGCGAGCAACTGTGGCTTTCAACCATCCGACACATCCCCTTTTATTAATGTGCATCACACATGTTACATACAAATAAAGTTTATGTTTTGTTTTACCCTACTGTGGAAAGACTACGGATACACCACTCCTGCCCGGGCCTCACACAGTGGCATGACCCAGTCCTGTCGAACTGAGCTCATGACGCTGGTGGCATTGCCCCGGAGGATAGCCATCCCTTTGTCTTTGCAAGAGGGTTTCCCGGGGTTCTCCTGAAACTTCTCTGATTTTACGGCCTATTTCATTCACCATCTTAAGGGTGGTAGGGCCGAAGACTCCTGAAGTTTCGAATGCCAGGGGCTCGAACTGATGAATTCTGGCGATGGCTTGATATTTTTCTCGCTTTTTATTTTCTGTTATCCGGGCGGCTTCACCTGCTTCGTCGGCGTTTCTGGCGGTGTTGGTTGTGGAGAAAGTGTCAAAACATGTGGCATCCCACACGAGGCACCGGCCATTCTTGTAAGGGAAAGTGGTCATCCCATCTGGCCGTTTGCCGTCTTCTCTGTGAAGTCCATGTGGTTCGAGGATTGATGCACGGTTAGCACTCTGCAGGGCCTGTTTTATGACATCATTTAGTGCAGAGTGTCTTGGCAGGCGGCCTGCGTTGTAATTACATGACAAGGCATGGTGACCTTGAGCATCCATCCTCCCATCACACTTGCAAGTGTGTGGGTGACAAACTGCCGCACCCACTCTGAGCGCGATGGCGACCCGGAGCGCTTCAGCATCCAAGTGAGTTTCAAGAGGTGGGATGAATAATAGACTATTAGATCTTCTAGGACAAAAGAGAGGAATATATAGAAAAATTAGGAAAGGCGAAATTCACCTACTTGCTTACTATCAGAATCTATCAAGAAGGTAAAAAAGGATATTAGGAAAGAACAAATAAATTATGAAATTAAGGTTGCCAATGACTCAAAAAATAATCCTAAAGCTTTTTACCAACTATATAAATCCAGGGTTAGAGATGTAATTGGTCCCCTTAAAACTTCGATAGGAGAAATGACAGAAAATGATTTAGAAATGTGCAGTACATTAAATAGTCAATTTCTTTCCGTTTTCACTAATGAAAATTTGGCACAGTTTCCAGAAGTCCGTAAAGTATATAGCGATAGTATAGAAAATAGGTTAAGTACGGTTACTATAAGTAGAAATGATGTGCTTAAGGAAATTGACAGACTGAAACCTCATAAATCGCCTGGTCCTGATGAGGTATATGCTAGAGTATCAAAAGAATGTAGGGATGAGTTAAGTTACCCATTAACATTTCGATTTAACAAGTCATTAGAGACAGGTATAGTTCCAGAAGCTTGGAAGCTTGCAAACAAAGTTCCGATCTTCAAAAAAGGTGACAAATCAATAGCATCCAATTACCGTCCCATTAGTCTTACATCAATCATAGGAAAGCTACTAGAGTCAATTATTGCTAGTAAAATTAGAAACCACTTAGATACATTTACTTTAATAAATTCTTCTCAGCATGGATTCACTCAGGGACGTTCTTGCCTTACTAATTTGCTTAGTTTTTTCTCAGAGGTATATGAAGCAGTAGATAATGACAAGTCATATGATATAATATATTTAGATTTCAGTAAAGCTTTCGACAGAGTCCCCCATGAGAGATTGATGAGAAAGGTTGAGGCGCATGGAATAGGTGGGGCGTTGTTGGGATGGATTAGGTCATGGCTAATTGGTAGGAAGCAGAGAGTTAGCATAAATGGTACGAAGTCAGAATGGGGAGCAGTCAAAAGTGGTGTCCCCCAGGGATCTGTATTAGGTCCTCTGTTGTTTGTTATATACATAAATGACCTTGATTTAGGTATAACTAGTAGGATAAGTAAATTTGCAGACGATACCAAAATGGGGAGAACAATTGATTCAGATAGAGATATAGAGTGCCTCCAAAGGGATCTAGATACCTTACACGAATGGTCAGTAAATTGGCAGATGAAGTTTAACATTGACAAATGCAAGGTATTAAAGATAGGGAAGATGCATACAAATGTTAAATATAAACTAGCTAATATGGAATTAGAAAACTCGAATTGTGAGAAAGATCTAGGTGTGTTTGTTAGCAATGATTTGAAGCCTAGAAAACAGTGTATAAGCGTTCGAAACAAGGCAAACAGGATTCTCGGGTTCATCTCTAGGAGTGTGAGTAACAGAACTGCTGATGTTATCTTAAAACTTAACTTGTCATTAGTGAGACCCCATATGGATTATGCTGTTCAATTTTGGTGTCCTTATTACAGAATGGACATAGATTCATTGGAGAGAATACAACGTAGAATGACAAAAATGATCCATAATATTAGAAATCTTCCGTATAAAGAAAGGTTGAAGAAATTAGGCTTACATTCGTTAGAGAGACGCAGAGTTAGAGGGGATATGATAGAGGTGTTCAAGTGGGTTAGTGGGATTAACAAAGGGGACATGACAAATGTACTAAAGCTCAGTGATAGCAAAAGAACTCGTACCAATGGTTTCAAATTAGATAAATTTCGTTTCAGAAAAGATATAGGCAAATATTGGTTTGGTAACAGAGTTGTAGATGGGTGGAATGGACTACCAAGTGCTATAGTGGGATTAAAAACGGTAGGGAGCTTTAAGATAAAATTGGATAAGCATATGGACGAGAAGGGTTGGGTGTGAAGGGGGATCAGCCGGGTTGGGCCAATCAGCGCTCTGCAGACCCCGTAATCCTGTGTTAATCTCTAACCGTTTTGGTAAGATGATCCTCAGGGTATTAGAGTGTTGAGCCTATAATTGGGCTTTGTAATTGGGGTTGTGTGGGACAGGGATCTGCCTTGCTTAGGCCAATTGGCTTTCTGCAGACTCCCATTTTCTTATGTTCTTATGTTCTTATGGAAAGTATTACTCTGTATGATGACTATTATATACAGTATATTGTATGCACAATATCAACTAGGACTAACTCGCATGCCGTGCGTTCCTAGGCCTCCAACAGGGCACTCTTCGACCCATGCGTGGTTGAGCTGAAAGTTTTCTTGTCTGAGAAAACAACTCTTGGTTGGGAGAGAGGTATCCTGACCAGGATTCGAACCCACTCACTCCAGGTATGTTTGGGAGAGTTAGGCACCGTAACCACTCGGCCATGAGCGGATATAAAGGAAGCAACCTTTATTCTTATTTGAAGAACCCCCGCCAACTCGGCTAAGTGATACAATTTTAATCGTCCTGGTACTATTATGGAGCCTCTGTGACATTATCAAAACAACTCGTGCCCAATAGTCAATGCCCTGGTCAACAAATAGTCGAGCGAAATCAAGCCGGGTTTGTTTGTGCCTCTTGGTTAGCTTTGGTTGACAGCTGGTGATCTATTTTGGACTTCGTCACCTTCTTTGAACAGGTTTTCGGTGCATATGCTTGTATAGTTTCTACGAAGGGTATGTTTGTGAATAGAGATTTTACATCAATTCCAGCCTAAGGTACACTTACTGAACTTCATATTGGATTCTTCCTTGGTGTATGTGAATGAATCGTGCAAGTGCATTGATTAACACTGATGGGTGACAGCAGAGGTACAAGGAAGTTTGACAGTGTATAGTTAAATGTGCTGTTTGCGGACATAATAGGCCTGAGTGGATAACCTGGTTTGGCTACTTTGGGTAGACTAAGCATAATATATGGTTTAACGCCTGTCGAATGCAAGTTGGTATGTCCATTCACCAATCGCCTCTCAGCTCTCTCGGAAACTGTTTAACCGATCTTCTTTTTTGAAAATTGTTAGGACATCATTAACTGGTCGAAACATAGACTGATCAGCTGGTATCGAGTTCATTTTGCTGATGTCTTCATCCTTATTCATTAAAACAATACCACTGCCTTTATCGGGTTTGAAGATAACAACAAAAATCCCAAACAATCGGTACTTGTTTTCAAGTTCAAAGAATGTTGTCCTAGATAACTACAGTTTCCTGCTGTCTTCAAGTGTCAATGACATTGCTGTAATGCAATGTATATAGGTTGCACAAAACGTCAACTATGTTTTGTTATTAACTTATAACGTTTGTGATTGTATGCCATATATTGTGTTTGTTATTTTATGTCATTAATTTATATTCCATATTTATGCTTACCAATGTAGTGTGTTCACATATTTTAGATTATGTTATTTTTCCTAAGCTTTATGACATCATTGTAATTCACTATAATATCGGTGTTTTCTTATATGATAGTATCTGTTGTTGTTTTAGACCTGTCTGACGATGGAGTATGCGTATCCGAACGTAGCAATAATGATAGACAAGATGAATGTCGTCTATCAAGCCCTGGTAATTATCTTTAATATTATTATTATTATTATTATTATTATTATAATATATATATATATATATATATATATATATATATATATATATATATATATATATATATATATCAAGTATATCTCACAAATACACATCAGCTACTAAATGTTTATACTGTATACTCCCAGTCGGACTCAAACCACCGACAGTCAGGACGAGTTTTTATCCACTACACCACAGCGTGATAATAAAAACGAACCTTTTCCTATACATATTTAAGCGAAGGGAGACTGTATTTCAATGTATACACAAGTCTAGGATCAATATTCCAGGATACCATACAGGGATTTGTATAAGTACCCCTACGCAAGTCAGGTATAAGTGATATATTTTTATTCTCGCCCGGCCAAACATGAGAGTCATTAATATGAAGTATATCTCACAAATACACATGAGCTACTAAATGTGTTTTTACTCCCAGCTGGACTCAAGCCACCGACAGTCAAGACGAGTGTCCATGTTTTTATCCACTACACCACGGTGTGATAAAGGATACTTAACCTTTTCCTGTTTATATTAAGAAGGGAAATCCTTATTGGAGATTGTATTTCATTTCATCCACAAGTCATAGGACCTATAGTCCAGGATACCATACAGGGTTGGGTGAAAATTAAATTAATTAACTTAATATGAAATATGGGAGCATTTGCCGAAGTAGTTTTATTTCATACTTGAATCTTTGACCTCACCGGTTTGGGTCTATCTATCTATCTATCTATCTATATGCTCAGGCCCAATCCCCATTTTGGGGGTAGCCGACTCAAGACAGAGCAAGAACAGGGAAACACAAAAACAACATAAAACTAGGAATAAACACAGATAAAAAGCACAAACACACACATCCAGGTCACCCAGGAAAAAGACCCAGAGCCCAGGGTCACAAAGGTCGCTCCAGCACTCCCCCGGCCCCCGACCACCCGGAGAGGTTCCGATCTCGGCAGGCAGACATGCAGCGGAGCCAAAGCCACACGCCCTCCCACCACACTTCCAGGCGCATCCTTCATATTAATCGTCTCCCCGGGCCAGGTGCCTGATGGACTATTATCTAGTCCAACTTGCGCCCGACCCCTTACTCCAAATGACCACGTGTTCACTCAACTATTCACAAGCATTCTCCATTCACTCCTGTCCACCACCAGTTTGGGTAGCAGAACCCAATTTTTAACAAACGCAAATAACAACAGGTGAATGATACACGAAGAACGAGATCTGGAGAAATCAGTATATCATGTTTGGTATAACAATGAGGTGTAGAAAGTGCGTTATAAGTTTTTGACGGAATAAACTATGTAAATAAAGAGTGGATTGCTCACACACTCACACACACAAATACTAATTTCAAAGTAACACGTACTAACACGCTCATACAAAATATCAAAACAAAGAGACTGACAAAAATAATTGCAATATGACAATATGTGGAGACTACATCACAAATACGTGTGATCAAATTTTGTAGTAAAATTCGCAGAAAAAAATAAACATTGGAACACCAAGCTTTCGTATATTCTCTCAAGACATCTTCAGGGTAATTACCCTGAAGATGTCTTGAGAGAATAGACGAAAGCTTGGTGTCCCAATGTTTAATTTTTCCTGCGAGTTTTACTACATGATACTATGTATTGAACAAATGATTAAGCAGTACTGATCGAACTATTATATTTAATATCTACAAACTCAAATTTTACAAATCTATGGAATTATATAAAAAATAACAACACTATAATCTGAAAATGTATTCCACTAGTTGATTAAAGACAACATGTATGACTAAAATACCAATCTTAATTATTTTGCTCCAGTTTTCCATCCCCCGCAGTTTCAACTATGCAAACATGACAAATTATGGTTAGACAATTAAATGTCAATGTCATGTTTATTGTGTTTCATTTCCTTATAGGTTTATTATGTAGTTCGTCAAATAATCTGTCCTGCACTAAGAAAAATTGGAAAATTGTCACAAATCGTGTGTAAATTGTTGTTATTTCATCGAGGTATTAATATCCCTAAACTATCTATATGACATTAACTCAGGTCAAACCTGATTGCTGATATTGCCTAGAAAACACATTTTTGTTATCACCAAGTGTTTATATATTTTGTCAAGTGGCGGCAATATTATGCTGGAAAAAATAGTTCTATGGTGTCAAGCTTGACCTCAGTATCTATACAAATGTGACCTATGACCTTCAATGTGGTATATTTATAAATTACTTAAAAATTCAAGTATAGTACCTTCACGAATATGTCGCCAATTCAAGGCTGTCTCTCATTAACATGTATCATCGGTACCAACATTCATGGGTTGTGGTTAACTTCTCAATGTGGAAGGGGAAAGATGTTGAACATTTGCGTAGTAATGAATCTCTCGCCGGAAACAGAGGAGGGTGTGGAAAGTGCTTTCAACTGTATTATTATGTTATTCAATCCGGTGTTTACAAAGGAAAGTTCGTAAACTCAGTAATTGAATGACTAAGCTCCTCAATCAGATCTGGAGGTGATGTTATTCTTTCATTCTCTATAATCTCATTTACTCTTTCTCTCTCTCTCTCTCTCTCTCTCTCTCTCTCTCCCTCCCTCTCTATCTCTCTCTCTCTCTCTCTCTCTCTCTCTCTCTCTCTCTCTCTCTCTCTCTCTCTCTCTCTCTCTCTCTCTCTCTCTCTCTCTCTCTCAATATTCAATACACGTCCTTCCTATCTTACAGAGCATGGCATCGTGCCAAGAAATTCGCTCATGAAATATGTGTTCGAATGAATAGCGAACGCAAATATTAGATAAAATAACATAACACACAAAAAATACCCATCGTCTTTATGCAGTAAAAGTACTGAAACAATAACAACAACATTTATATATTTGAACAACACATTGGATGCTTTAATAGGACGACTCCACAAGAATTAAAAACTTGCATTATAAGTGTAAATGTTATTAGCTCGATTGCATGCCACTGGTTGATGGCAATTAAATATATACAGTATTCATGGCATGTTTAACATGAAGTGATCAACAATTAAATAGTTAGGGGAATGAAATATAATATACAACTAATTGAAAGCGATGAGTAAATAAGACATAAGAAGGAGAAAGAGAAGATATATCAAAAGACAAGGATTATAACCCTGCAAGGTGGAGGAGAAAGACCAAAGAGGTGGAAGGCACCTACCTGTGGATGTGTAGATCAGATTTTTACCCTGAATTGTGTTGTGGAGAAGTATCTGGAGAAGAAACAAAAGGTGTATGTTGCCTTTATTGACTTGGAGAAGGCCTATGACAGCGTGGATAGAGAAGGTTTGTGGAAAGTACTTAGAATATACGAATATACGGAGTAGAGGGCAAGTTGCTGAAAGCAGTGAAGAGCATGTATGAGGGTGCAAAGGCGGCAGTACGTGTGGAGAGTGAGCAGAGCGAGTTCTTTGACCTGAATGTTGGTTTGAAACAGGGGTGTGTGATGTCCCCGTGGTTGTTTACTGTATATATGGATGGAGTCATGAAAGAAATACTATCAAGAGCAGTGGATGTTGGTGTATCGCTGAAAAGGGAGGGAATTGAGTGGAAACTACCTATACTGCTGTTTGCGGATGATACAGTTCTGATGAGTGATAATGAATGGGAGTTGCAGGGTCTGGTAAATGAGTTTGGAACAGTGTGCGAAAAACGGAATTTGAAGGTAAATGCGGGGAAGAGCAAGGTTATGGTCTTCGAAAGGGGTGAAGTCACAGAGTGTGAGGTGAAGCTGAACGGTCAGGCTATGGAGATCGTCAACTCTTTTAAGTGTCTGGGCAGTGTGTTGAGTAAAGATGGGACTATGGATGAAGAAGTGCGGGAGAGGATACAACAGGGGAAGAGGGTTGTAGGAACGCTAAAAGCAGTAACAAGAAATAGGGTGGTCAGTATGGAAGTGAAGAAGTCCTTGCATGACAGTGTGGTAATCCCGACACTGACTTACGGAAGCGAAGCATGGACGTTGGTTGAGAGACTCAGACCATGAGTGAGAGCAGTGAAAATTAATTACTTAAGGAGTGCGTGCAGAGTTACATGGAAGGATAGACAGACTAATGAGGAAGTAAGAAGGAGGTGTGGTGTGGAGGTAGATGTGCTGGAAAGTGTGAAAAGGAACAACTTGAGATATGGCCATATGGAACGTATGGAAAGCGAGAGAATGACTAAGAGGGTGTATGAGAGCGAGGTGGAGGGACAGAGAGGGAGAGGTAGACCGAATGAGAGGTGGAAGGATGGAGTGAGGAAGTACATGAACGAAGGCAGTGCTGGTTGGGGGAGCGGCGTCGACTGACTGGGGACAGAGGTACATGGGGGCGGTTCGTTCGTGGCCACCCCTTCGGGGATCACGGCATCAGGCAATAGATAGATAGATATAATATTATATATATATATATATATATATACATATATAATAATATATATATATATATTTATATATATATATACAGTATATATACCTTGTTACGTCCTGGGATATATAAACACTGGGCTCTTTCTATTGGACTAGGTATGCGGCAACAAGCAACAACGGAAAACGCTAGATCCAACCCTTATCTATAAACCCAGGCAACAAACCACCCTAAACCGTCAAGAGTCCTGCCTGGACAACGAGGTATCCTATGACTCGGTTACAGGGTGCACGCACTATAGACTGATGATAGTCAAGCAGGCTATATAAAAGATCACACAATTAAGTTGACTTAAAGCTTCAAGGAAAAGATAGATAACGGAATTAAATTGCAGAAACAATTTAATAACAAACTAGAAGAAAGTACATTTAACGTTACGTTAATGAATACAACTAATCACCCCTGCGTGAAAGAAGGTGAAAGCAAACAGTCCTCAAAACATCGTACCGTTAGACAAGATGCGGGTTTATAAACTGCATGCGGCTACTGTAGGATCTGATGCTTAGCAAAGAAAGTACGTTACGGATTTAGAGAACTCTTAACTCATAAGCAGGAATAAATACTAGTGATAGGCCATACAGTGTATAATGGCATAGGTATAATTAAATAAAGGTAGCAACTCGCAACATAACCACATACAGGTGTGCTTCTCACTCTTAGTCAGGCAAGCCTGCTCGGACAGAGTCTCTAAGCCACACCCTGACTCACAATGCTCACAACAACGGTAAACTGTGGCACAATAACAAGCATGCAGAAATAATAAACCCCTAGCTGTTAATCTGCCAGGTGGCAGAGGTCTAGCCGGAAGGATATAGGCTTCGGATACCCGGGCTGAGCCACCTGCTCTAGCCTAGGGACGTTCCCAAGTCTGTGCGCCAAATTACTCTAATTGAAAGGGTGCTCTCTTGAGAGACTCAGATCGCAAGTATCTGACTCTCTCCTGGCGACCCTAAAACAAAAGCAAGACGTGCTAGCGCAGTGCTGAGTGGACTAGGCAAGGGCCCTCACACAACACAACACTAGACACACAGGGACACAGACAAGAAAATGCCCCCAGACTCCCACGGGTATCCTAGTAAAGTCGTGCGGGTCCACAGGACTCGCACCAGCAGACTTTACTTAAAGGATCGCAAAAAGCCTCCTCTCCGGTCTAGCCCCTGCTAACCTGACACAAGAACACACTAGCAAGCATGAAACCACCAAATATGAGACAGCAAAAAAAGCTTCCTGGGTCTCATTAACAATTACGTCTCTGCATAAGGCCCAAAATCCTATCTAATTATCTGAGAGCTCGTCGTTAATACAATAATAGATATAAGGTCTATCAAAGGGAGGGGATAATTAAATAGATTGGTGAAGTAGTGGAAGGAAGGTATACCAAGTAAGAGAGAAAGTTTCTAAGTGGGGTTGAGAGGGATAGATATCAAGGGGGTCCGAAGGGTACGACAGTGAGGTGAGCTCTGAGTCTTGAATCTGTCTGGACCCCACCCTAGGCATGCAAAATACATCCCATGCTTGGCAACACTCAACACAGTTGCCGGGTCAAAATCCTCTACCCCGTGCGTGAGTCGAAACTAAGCCTAACGTTGCAAACAAATGCACGTGGCAACATCAGGCTCGTCCCAAGCTGGACTCTCCGCGCGAAGCAACGTCCCCCAGCCGGTCTCTCTCTCCCGCTCATCTCCTCCCACTCTCACTAGACTTACATCTTATATATTATAATGAAACAATCAACTATCGAGAATAAAATATACTAAGATATGTTGGTTAAGAATAAGGGCAGCTACAAGCTGTGAAACAATATAAGAATATCCCAGACATTAGTTACGTTGTCGTAGGATATATACTAAGGAAAAGCCTGCCGGTCGGCTGCCACCAGCCGGTTTCTAAACGGCTGGGCAGCCGACGCGCACGCATGCCCGCACGTGGCTACTATGCAGAAGCGTCACACCTCCCCCAAGATATAAGACCCTTGACTAAGTTCTTCATATCTAACAGAAAGCTTCTCATAGTACCACACACTGTTGCGACACAAGGCACTATATATAAAAAAATAAAGACTGTTGCGCTCCACCGAGCAAGTTCAACTAACTTAGCGACAATAAGCGAAAACATTCAACTTAGATACTGCTACAACATCTTATACAAAATTCTACACGTTATAAAAAATAAAGAGTTTGTATAAGGTTTTTGCTTTTTTAATTTGTTTTTTTTGGCTGAACTACAGTGACAGCCTATTTTCCTCCACACTCAACCCTCAATCCTGTGGCAGTCTAACCAACATCATCCACCCTTGATAGACAATCCGCTATCACGTTATCAGAACCGGCAATATGGCGTATGTCCAGATTATACTCCTGAAGCATGAGTGACCACCTTGTCAGCCTCATATTCCGGTTATGAAACTGATTCAAGAATTTCAGAGGGTGATGATCGGTATAAACCACTACGACTGGTCCGAAAGCAGGAACATATACATTGAAGTGCCTGAGCGCCAGCACTATCGCCAGGAGTTCTTTTTCAATTACAGAGTAATTCCTTTGTGCACTATTGAATTTTTTACTGTAAAAACTCACTGGATGTTCGATACCTTCATCATCTGTCTGTAACAAGACAGCCCCAGCCCCTACGCCACTGGCATCAGTCGCCAGCTGAAAAGGTCTGCTGAAGTCCGGGGCCCTGAGTATGGGGTGGGTACATAACAGGTGTTTCACCAAGGAAAACGCCTCTGCACACTCAGGAGACCACCGGAACTTCTTGTTCTTAGATAATAAGTCAGTTAAAGGTGCAAGTACAGTCGAATAGCCTTTGATGAAGCGACGATAATAGCCTATCATACCTAGAAACCGCATGATTTGTTTCTTAGTCGTAGGCTGGGGAAACTGATCGATGGCTTTGATCTTTGTCTGTGGAGGGCACACCTGACCCATCCCCACCTCGAACCCCAGGTACAAAACTGTGGCTTTGACAAAATCGCACTTACCCAGGTTTACCACCAAACCTGCTTCATTCAGTTTATTAAAAAGCTGTCCGATGTGAGCACAGTGACTGTTAAAATCATCGTCGTATATTATGACATCATCTAGGTACACCGTACAGTTGGGAATGTCGGCTACAATGTCGTTCATTAATTTCTGAAACGTTGCAGGGGCATTTTTCAGCCCGTATGGCATAACATGGCAACGATATGTGGCACCGTCCACCACAAACCCACACACCTCTCGCGCTCGCTCAGACAAGGGCACTTGCCAATAACCCTTAACAAGGTCTATCTTAGTGAGGAACTTGGCTTTTCCTATCTTATCCACACTGTCGTCCACGCGAGGGAGAGGGTAGGCATTTGTGGGGGTTAAACCATTCAACCTGCGGAAATCTATACAAAACCGCACCTTGCCATCTGGTTTGGGCTGCAGTGTGACTGGGGAAGTCCACCTTACTGCACCCTCAGAAATCAGCCCACGTTTCAGCATATAATCCAGCTCTTCCCTAAGTGCTGGTAATTTAATAGGGGGAACACGGTATGGCACTGATTTAAAGGGCGGGTGGTCCCCAACATCGACATCGTGCACCGCTTGAGTAGTGAGGCCAGGATGCTCTGCGAAAACAGCTGGGTTTGAATCAAACAAGTGCTGCACAGCTACACGCTGTTGCTCAGGCAGGTGCAATATCAACTCGTGAGCCACTTGTCTAGAATTCCCCGCCCACTGATCCGCGGAAACATGACAATCCCAATTATCCTCCCCTGCAGCTTGACTGTCCCTTCCTCCTTCTCCACCACGATCGCTGCAGATCAACACCGGGACAGTGAGAGGCTCGGAGGAGCGCCTCACATACTCTTTCATCAGATTTACATGGCAAAGTTGGTTCTTTTTCTTACGATCAGGAGTAGCTACTAAATAGTCGAGATCAGAAACCTTCCTTACAACCCGATACGGACCAGAATACTTGGCAGACAAGGGGTGTCCCACCAGAGGCAGTAGTATCAGTACCTCCTGATCTACTTCAAACTCCCTCAGCTTCACCTTCTGGTCGTATCTGTCCTTCATCTGAGCTTGTGAACTCTTAAGGTTCCGACCTGCTACCTCCAAGCTCTTTAGCATTCTCTCACGGCTTTCAACTACATACTTTAGAAGCGAGCATGGCTTTGTGACTCCCTCCCAGATCTCCTTGACTATGTGGAGGGGCCCCCTGACCCTGTGTCCAAAAACCAACTCGTTCGGGCTAAATCCCAAGCTCTCCCCAGGTACTTCTCTCGCAGCAAATAAAACGTATGGGAGACCTAGATCCCAGTCCTTCCCATTTTCCATGCAATAACACCGCAACATACTCTTGAGAGTCGAGTGCCACCTTTCCAAAACTCCCTGACTATCGGGATGGTAGGCAGATGACACCACAGACACTATCCCATGTTGCTGCATGGTCTGCTTAAACAGAGCAGAAGTAAAATTGGATCCCTGATCAGACTGGATCTCCTGAGGGTAGCCATAACGAGAGAAATAGACAAGTAGATTTTTGACAACAGTCTTAGCTATCCCGTTACGCATGGGGTAAGCATCTGGATACCGTGTTGCTACATCCATTACAGTTAGTAAAAATGTATTGCCGGCACTAGTGGGGGGCAATGGGCCAACCATATCGATAACTACTTTGCTGAAGGGCGGCCCAATGACAGGGATGGGTTGTAACGGGGCTCTCGGAATGACCTGATTGGGTTTCCCAACAACTTGACAAGTGTGACACTGTGACACCCATGACACGACACTCGCCTTTAACCCAGGCCACCAGAAAAGCTTGCTCAGAGCTGCCTCCGTCTTACGTGCCCCCAGGTGCCCTGCCAAAGGCACATCATGAGCTAATCTCAATAAGCTCTCACGGCACACCCTCGGTACTACTAACTGGTCCACTAATCCTGACCCGCCATCCCACTTTTTCTTGGGATCCTGATGTCTCCGATACAAGATCCCCTCGGACAAGAAAAAATCACCAGGCTGCGCATCCCCATCGCTCTCCAGTTCGATAGCACCATTACACACGCCCTGACTTCAGGATCTTCCAGCTGCAAGGAACATATATCAGCAGGTGCGAGATTATCCAAGTTCATCTTAAATAATTTATTTCCACCTCCAATGTCCCGCTGAGCCATCCTTTCCTCACGCTGCGCATAACGATGCTGTCGCAGAGTCTCTTCCTGCCCTGCACCTGCACTAGCGGAGACAGGCCCCGGGGCCTCTCCAGACTCTAACATAGGTGCCAATAATGAGTCACCAAGAAACACTGCCGGCTCAAAACTCTCCAATTGACCAACACTTCCCGTTTTCTTGTGACCTTTCCTCCGCGGTTTGATAGACTGAGGTGGTGGCTGCAAGGCTCTGGATGTCTGAGAACGCGTCACAACACACGCCATGGTTTGTACGCTACACTTCTCAACCCACTCCTGTTCCTCCCTACTAACGTCGGCCGCCTTCTCGGCAACGACCAAGGGTGAAACCTTAGAAGCAGGCACCGCAAAGTCGTTGCCGAGGAGGAGGTCGACGCCCCCAACAGGCAAGTTCTCTACAATTCCGACATCCAGCTCCTTCGCCACACCACCCACCTCCAGCTCCATCCGCACCAGCGGGTAGGACTTCGTAGCATTGATCCCCTGAACTACCACCACCCGAGCAGCGTTAATCGGCCTACCAGTAAAGTTCTTTAACAAGGTCTGAGAAGCCCCAGTATCACGCAATAGCTTAACTCCTCGCCTTTCGCCAGCCCACCTCACAAAACCATGCCCTCTATGACCCCCAAAGACGTCGCGGACAGGGTTCGAGCCTTCCGCACTCTTGAACACAGGCTGTGTCCCAACCTCTGACGAACTACCCTTGGCAAACTCAGAAGATATAGGCGACACCCCTATGCTGCGGACCAATGACACAACCTTGTTTGGTGGCTTGTTCGGACAAGCATTTGCAAAGTGACCCTCCTTGTGACATGCAAAGCACTCTTTACTCTTTGGTTTCCCTTGGGAGTGGGAGGTACCATTAGACTTCTTATACGGGACGGTATTTGGTTTATGTTCAGTTTTATTGTCAGTGCTACATGGTTTTGTGTATTTATGTGTATCAAAATTCTTGGGAGGGGGAGGGATACGATCCTTTGCACCCGACTCACTCCTAGCTGCTGCTCCGCACCCTCGAATTAATGACAGTCGGAGGTCAGCCATTTCTGCTGCCTCCTGGAGAGTTCTAGGATTGTTTTCCTTTATATTTAATGTTAAGTCCCCGCCTGTGCACTTAAAGAACTGCTCCAAGAGAACCAGCTCACTCAACTCCTCAAAAGTAGCTGCCCTCTCAGAACGCAGCCAATGTCGTAGTGCATCAGACAAGTCCCGGGCGTGTTCTAGGAAGGTACTATCCTTGCCCTTAGTAACACCCCGAAACTTCAAGCGGTAAGTTTCTGGTTGTAACTCATAGGCCCATAGCACAGCCTTCTTTAGCTCATCATAAACTACACAGGACTCTAAAGGTAGTGCATCATACGCTTTTAGCCCCTTTCCTAGGAGTCTTGATGAAACTAATGCTGCCCACTTTTCCTGAGGCCACTGGTGTTCCTGACACTTCTTCTCAAATCGCATAAAAAACTCAGTCACACATAATTCATCGAACACAGGAACTAGTTTAAGCAGGTGCGACAATGATTGGTCCCGATGTCTGTTACCTCCCCCAATATTTCGCCCTGTTACCTCCACTCGAGATCTCTCCAGCTCCCTGTCAGCCCGATACCTAGTAGACTCTGCCTGCAGTTCAGCCTCTCGTATAGCTGTTCTCTCTGCGGCCTCAGCCCGAGCTCTAGCAACCTCAGCCTGCACACTAGCCTGTCTCTCCGCGGCCTCAACCTGAGCTCTAGCAACCTCAGCCTGCACACTAACCTGTCTTTCGGCGGCTTCAACCTTGGCCATCTCAAGCCGAAACAACAAATCTTGAGTCAACCCTTGAGGAGGGGAAGGTGCATTTAATGGGGAGGGTCCCTGTGATTGAATTCCACGCTGCCATTGACCATCAACTTGGGGGTATGTACTAAATTCAGGCACACTGACATTTAATGCGGGGATAGAGTGGAGGGGGGGCTGGGGACTGGGGCCCCCAGTCGCCTCTCCACCCAGGTCTCTCCCTTCTAAACCCAATATCAAAGTCCTCAGCTGATCTTTCCTCATGCCACTTAAACCCTGGTGACCCTGAAGACCTGCCACACACTTTAAGCCATACTTATTCAGCTACAACACCCTGGCAGCAGTAAGGGGCACCTTTAAAAATCTTCTAGCACCCTCCTCGCTATCGACTAGCCACTCCACAGGTCTTTCTCCCTCCGAGCCCGTATCGTGACCTGACCCATGACTGTGTTCTGATGTATTAGACATGCTTGTGTACTGCAGTAATTATCACGGTTATAGAATGTGCCTTATCTCCTATGCAAGTATGTATATACTAATGTTATTTAAAGTCTTTAATGTGTTATATTGGTTGCTCCAAAAAAAAAAACTCTATGTCCACTGTATTCCTCTAATCATAAGGAATCTTAAAACAAATGACCACTATATTCCTCTGTTCAGTAAATCCTATGCAAGGTCGCCATTTGTTACGTCCTGGGATATATAAACACTGGGCTCTTTCTATTGGACTAGGTATGCGGCAACAAGCAACAACGGAAAACGCTAGATCCAACCCTTATCTATAAACCCAGGCAACAAACCACCCTAAACCGTCAAGAGTCCTGCCTGGACAACGAGGTATCCTATGACTCGGTTACAGGGTGCACGCACTATAGACTGCTGATAGTCAAGCAGGCTATATAAAAGATCACCCAATTAAGTTGACTTAAAGCTTCAAGGAAAAGATAGATAACGGAATTAAATTGCAGAAACAATTTAATAACAAACTAGAAGAAAGTACATTTAACGTTACGTTAATGAATACAACTAATCACCCCTGCGTGAAAGAAGGTGAAAGCAAACAGTCCTCAAAACATTGTACCGGTAGACAAGATGCGGGTTTCTAAACTGCATGCGGCTACTGTAGGATCTGATGCTTAGCAAAGAAAGTACGTTACGGATTTAGAGAACTCTTAACTCATAAGCAGGAATAAATACTAGTGATAGGCCATACAGTGTATAAAGGCATAGGTATAATTAAATAAAGGTAGCAACTCGCAACATAACCACATACAGGTGTGCTTCTCACTCTTAGTCAGGCAAGCCTGCTCGGACAGAGTCTCTAAGCCACACCCTGACTCACAATGCTCACAAAAACGGTAAACTGTGGCACAATAACAAGCATGCAGAAATAATGAACCCCTAGCTGTTAATCTGCCAGGTGGCAGAGGTCTAGCCGGAAGGATATAGGCTTCGGATACCCGGGCTGAGCCACCTGCTCTAGCCTAGGGACGTTCCCAAGTCTGTGCGCCAAATTACTCTAATTGAAAGGGTGCTCTCTTGAGAGACTCAGATCGCAAGTATCTGACTCTCTCCTGGCGACCCTAAAACAAAAGCAAGACGTGCTAGCGCAGTGCTGAGTGGACTAGGCAAGGGCCCTCACACAACACAACACTAGACACACAGGGACACAGACAAGAAAATGACCCCAGACTCCCACGGGTATCCTAGTAAAGTCGTGCGGGTCCACAGGACTCGCACCAGCAGACTTTACTTAAAGGATCGCAAAAAGCCTCCTCTCCGGTCTAGCCCCTGCTAACCTGACACAAGAACACACTAGCAAGCATGAAACCACCAAATATGAGACAACAAAAAAAGCTTCCTGGGTCTCATTAACAATTACGTCTCTGCATAAGGCCCAAAATCCTATCAAATTATCTGAGAGCTCGTCGTTAATACAATAATAGATATAAGGTCTATCAAGGGGAGGGGATAATTAAATAGATTGGTGAAGTAGTGGAAGGAAGGTATACAAAGTAAGAGAGAAAGTTTCTAAGTGGGGTTGAGAGGGATAGATATCAAGGGGGTCCGAAGGGTACGACAGTGAGGTGAGCTCTGAGTCTTGAATCTGTCTGGATCCCACCCTAGGCATGCAAAATACATCCCATGCTTGGCAACACTCAACACAGTTGCCGGGTCAAAATCCTCTACCCCGTGCGTGAGTCGAAACTAAGCCTAACGTTGCAAACAAATGCACGTGGCAACATCAGGCTCGTCCCAAGCTGGACTCTCCGCGCGAAGCAACGTCCCCCAGCCGGTCTCTCTCTCCCGCTCGTCTCCTCCCACTCTCACTAGACTTACATCTTATATATTATAATGAAACAATCAACTATCGAGAAAAAATATACTAAGATGCATTGGTTAAGAATAAGGGCAGCTACAAGCTGTGAAACAACATAAGAATATCCCAGACATTAGTTACGTTGTCGTAGGATATATACTAAGGAAAAGCCTGCCGGTCGGCTGCCACCAGCCGGTTTCTAAACGGCTGGGCAGCCTACGCGCGCGCATGCCCGCACGTGGCTACTATGCAGAAGCGTCACAACCTGTATATATATATATATATATAATGGAAGCAATTGATTCTCCTACTGGGAATCGAAGACGAATAAGGAATATGAAGACCAAAGCGAACAGGAACATATTTGTCTATTGGCAACGTTTCAACACTAATCTTGTGTCATTATCAAGCCTAAAAAAGAGAAAGAATAAAACCTATCGTGAATATCATAAAATCATCACATGTTCAAATTGAAAATGTATTCAAAAGATAAAATTAACGAAAATATAGCTAAGGTTCATTACATTAAGACATTAAAAGTAGAGATATTTGATAAGTGAAAAAGGAATAAAAGAGTGAGAATAATGTAAACAATAATAATTAATGTTAGGCAAAATAAAGATAGATGAGGGTGGCGAATTTAAAAGTCAAGGAGTGAAAGGGGCGGGGTCGACTAAAATAAGGACACAGGAGTACAAATGGGCACATATATCTATTTAAACATATGCCTACACGTACCAGCACAGGACACTACAAGCAGAGGAGGGGCGTGGAGGTC
Organism: Paralithodes platypus; assembly: GCA_032716605.1. Taxonomy (NCBI): domain Eukaryota; kingdom Metazoa; phylum Arthropoda; class Malacostraca; order Decapoda; family Lithodidae; genus Paralithodes; species Paralithodes platypus. Next base: position 10,980,364 of record CM064576.1, on the reverse strand, counting down.
TCGTGGGTGCCTAGAGACAGGGGGAGGTGGTGGGTGAGGAGGGACTCAGCCGTCACACGTGTCATGTCGTCTGTTGCAGTGAACAATATGGTAAAATCCTGGCTATTTATAGTATGATCTGAGGTTTCGCTGTGGTTTCGGATAGCAGAATATGATGGCTTTGACAAAGGGAAATTGGTACGGTAAGATCTTCTCTTTTTTAGGCTTGATAATGACACAAGATTAATGTTGAAACGTTGCCAATAAACAAATATGTTCCTGTTCGCTTTGGTCTTCATATTCCTTATATATATATATATATATATATATATATATATATATATATGCCTACAAGACCTAATTTTCCCCTCTATCTACCCATTGCACAAAGCTATCAATTACTCTTTAACAACACACCAATCAACTCTTCATCTTCTCAATATTTTTGGTGAATTTTTTCATCCGATCTTTCTTGGAAAGATCATATCCCCCCTCCCCCTCCACCGCCACCTGTCGAAACATTGTCAATAAAGTGCTCTTCCTCAGATGGTGTTTTTTATCCATCATATTACCACTCGTGTTAAGACAACTTCCCAGAAGTTAGGTATGCTCAACCATCGATGTGAGTTCTTCACCCCTGCACAACTTTTTGTTCTGTATATGGGCACAGTACGCCCACGCAGGAAGTGTTGTTCGCATGTGTGAGGAGGTTCCACCCACACTGCACTTTTCGAAAGAGTAGAGTCAACAGCATTGTGCCTCATCAACTCACTTCCTCTTAGTAGTTCCCCACAATCTCTTTCTACATGCCACAATGTTACATCTCTTTCATTCTTCCTTTGCTATTACAACAATCAGTGTTCATCAGAGCTCTCTCAGTGCATACCCCTGTTACGATCGGGTCTCGTATAAATCAGTGGCTCTTATACATTGGACTAGACTGGCATAAATGCAACAACGGAAACGCTAGATCCAACCCCAGATATATAATCCCGTCGAACAAAGAACACATAATATACCCTCCAGAGTTATATCTGCGATAGCGGGGTATCTTAACTCTCAGTATCTATGTGCTTCTACTATAGACTGATGTTCTCTGAAACAGCCTATTACCTATAACATATGGTTGCTTAGTTATGGTACACAAGGAAAAGATAGTTAACTTAATTAAATCACAAGAGTGATCTAATGCAAACAAGAAGAAGGTTTACTTAACGTTACTTTAACCAATAATATCTGTCACTCCTTTATGAAAGAAAGTGTTGTAAAGTCCTCAAGCACCGAACAAGGAATCTTCTGAATAATGTCGGATGCTACTAAGAAGAACGTATCGGAAATGGAACCACAAAATAGCAGGAGGCAGGACAATGCACGTGTAGGCTAAATACACAAAAAGGCTGGACCTATAATGTTATTGGACACAAGAATATTATAAGCGGTGCAACAGTAATAATGCTCGCCACGAAAAAGTAGTACTCCTATTAACAAAACCGGTCTATGCTGGTTGTGTCTCTCTACAGCAACCTAGACCTCAAAATGCTTGTGTAGAAATAATGGGTATGCATAAAAGAGTATATGATCTAATCCAGCTAATGTCTACCCGGGTTAACAAAGTCTAGCTGGGATGCGCAAAGGTACAGAATTCTGGTGGAGCAAGGCAGCTCCTAGCCTAGTGTGGACCTTGGGTCTGTGCGGCCTGATTACGTTAATATGAAGGGGTGCTCTCTTGAGGATTCTCGATCACAAGTATCGAGTATCCTCCTGGCGACCCTCAAAAGTAAAAGCAAATAGAGTTAGAACAGTGTTGGGTGGATTAGGCAAGCAGCCCTCACGCACTACACAGTCTAAACTCCAAGGTACACAGACAAAAGATCCACCCAGGTAACCCACAGAATCCGTAGTGTCGTGCAGCTCAAAAGTAGCCTACACACAGTGAAAACACCAACAGCAAGGTACCTGATCCCTAGTCTAGCATTATTTAACCCTGTAGAAACATTAGTGATTGATGGAGACAGTCCGAGCAATACAATCTCCCAAAAAGACAATGACTATCTTCAACCTTAGCCTAGTACATAAGAAATGTGAGATCCAGCATATAATACAGTCTGGCCACCAATTCAAGGTGTGGATGCAGGGAACCAGAGGGGGATTGATATTAATAAAAGGTGAGGAAGTAGTGGAAATGATAGAGGCAGTAGAAGAGAAAGATTCTAAGACAAGAGTGTGGAACAGTTCATGGGAGATGCTTAGAGTATGCTGTCTGGGACGGATCTGACGAGGATATTTCCAGGGACCGCATGGGTGGAGTCCCAGTTCGCAGGAATGGCACGAGGGCGCGCGACAGTCACCGAGTAAGCAGCCGCCTAGTAGGCCGTGTTAGGCAGGAGGCAACGAATCCCGCGAGGCCTATGTAAGGGGGCCGGCCATGCGCCACACTCACCACCAAGTCACACCACCTGGTCTCTCTCTCTCTCTCTCTCCCGCTCGCCTTCCCATAATTCAATTATTTAACACAATACTTTCAATTGACTAAATAAAATAGAAAGGATTGTGACAGACGAAAACAAAGAACAGTTCTGAACTGTCTGCAACACAAGCTTTCTCGAGAAGGAAAGTACACAATGATAGGTAGTCTGTAGCTACATTCTCTGCCCTGGCGAGTCCTAGCGAGTAAGCCATGCGGTTCTGGGGGAAGCGGTGAGCGTCACACCCCACCCAAGATTTTTAAGAGGCTCCAACTATGAGCTCTAAATCTGACACGCAGAACCCATACAAAATTCGCCACTCCTAGCCACCCAGCGACAATGAAATGTAAAGCACAGTTCTCTTCAAAATAACACATTATAAAAATTAACAACCCTTCCCAACACAATAGATTAAATTACATAGTTATGCTCATAAGAGCGAGCTTCACTAGCCCAGCCTTCTGATAGGAGTACAACTCAGAATTTCTGCTATAACATACTTAAACAAAAATTAACTATCAAAGAAAGAGTTTTTATAGGATTTTTATATTTTTAATATGTTTATGGCGGCTGCACTACAGGGGCAAGCCTAGTTTTTTCTTCTATACCAACACAGCAACTCCTACTTTACGACCCAATACGCTGGGCTACACACGGGAGCCAACAAGCACCAGACGTAAACATACTAATCAAACCAAAGTAGGAGGCTACCCTTGTGATGATCTACCCCGGGTCTTCCACCCTCGATAAGCAATCTGCAATCACATTCTCAGAACCGGCAATATGGCGTATGTCTAGGTTGTATTCCTGCAAAATTAATGACCACCTGGTCAGCCTCATATTCCGGTTATAGAATTGATTCAGGAACTTGAGGGGGTGATGGTCGGTGTAGATCACCACAACTGGTCCATAGGCTGGAACATACACCTCAAAGTGCCTGAGCGCTAGCACAATCGCCAGCAGTTCCTTCTCAACTACTGAATAGTTCTTCTGCGCCGAGTTGAACTTTTTTGAGAAGAAACTGACTGGGTGCTCCAGCCCATCTTCGTCTGATTGCATCAGAACGGCACCAGCCCCCACACCACTGGCATCAGTTGCCAGCTGGAATGGTCGGCTAAAGTCCGGGGCCCTGAGGATTGGGTAAGTACACAACAGGTGTTTTACTAGCAAAAAAGCCCTCTCACACTCAGGCGCCCACTTAAACATTATATCTTTGGCTAATAGGTCCGTCAGAGGAGCCAGCACAGTAGAATAGCCCTTTATAAAGCGGCGGTAGTAACCAATCATGCCCAAAAACCTCATGATCTGCTTCTTGGTGGACGGCCTGGGGAAGTGGTTAATAGCCAATATCTTGTTCTGTGGGGGGCACACCTGGCCCAAACCCACCATGAACCCCAGATACTGCACGGTAGCCCGCACAAAATCACACTTTCCCAGGTTGACCACCAAGTTTGCCTCGCTTAATTTCTTAAATAGGGATTCTACATGTTCACAGTGGCTCTTGAAATCGTCATCGTAGATAATGACGTCGTCCAGGTACACGGTACAGTTCGGAATGTCAGCCACCAACTCGTTCATCAAGCTTTGGAAGGTCGCTGGTGCGTTCTTTAGACCGTACGGCATGACATTACAACGATATGTAGCACCATCCACCAAAACCACACACCTCTTTCGCCCGTTCAGACAAAGGCACCTGCCAGTAACCTTTACCAGGTCCACCTTGGTCAAGAACTTGGCCCTGCCAATCTTGTCTACACAGTCATCGACCCGGGGAAGAGGATATGGGTTGGTGGGAGTCAAGCCGTTTAGCCTGCGGTAATCAACAGAAGCGCACCTTGCCATCCGGCTTAGGTTGCAGCGTTACGGGAGATGTCCACTTTACCGCCCCCTTCTCGATCAGTCCCTGTTGCAACATATACTCCAACTCCGCCCGGAGGACCGGAAGTTTAATAGGGGGCACCCTATAGGGCACTGATTTGAAGGGTGGGTGGTCTCCGACGTCAACGTCGTGCACCTCCTGAATAGTGAGGCCTGAGTGTTCCGCAAATACAGTAGGGTATAAACAAAATAGGCGCTCGACAGCCACACGCTGTTCCTCAGGTAGGTGTTGCAAAGCCTCATGAGCCGCCTGTCTCGTGTTTCCCGCCCACTGATCTGCAGAAACATGATAATCCCAGTTGTCATCCACCTGCGCATGACTGTCCCGTTCTCCTTCTCCACCTTGACTGCTGAAAGTCATCACGGGGACAGTGAGAGGCTCAGGTGGGCGCCTCACATACTCCTTCATCAGGTTGACATGACATAACTGAGTCCTCTTACGCCTGTCTGGAGTGGCCACCAGGTAATCTAAGTCCGAGAGCTTCTCTGCTACCCTATAAGGACCAGCGTACTTTGTGGATAAGGGGTGACCTACAAGAGGGAGTAGTATCAACACCTCCTGACCCACGTGAAACTCCCTGAGTTTCACCTTGTGGTCGTACCTGTCCTTCATGAGGGCCTGAGAGCCTACCAGATTGCGGCCAGCCAACTCCAGACTACGCAACATTCGTTCTCTACTCTCCAGTTCGACAGCACCGTCACTACACTTTAGAACCTCTGGGTCTTCTAGCTGCAATTTGCGAATATCTGAGGGAGCTAGCCTGTCTAAGTGTTTGCGAAACAACTCATGCCCTCCCCCAACATCGAACTTTGCATCCCGTTGTTCTCTCCATGTATACCGTTGCTGCCTCTGAGTCTCTTTAACCCTCCTGGCCCGGGCAGGCTCTCAAAATGACAGTGTGGGCTACCCGGGCGATCTGGCCGAAAAACGTCTAGGCCTAGGCTACCGTATTTTTGTTTAGTTTAACTGCTAGAAATTTCCCACGCATCTATGTAGTGCGGTTTCCAATCTGTAGACTGGCATTGAGTAGAGCTCTCTATGTCAACTGGTTCAGTTGTGATGACGATTTCAGTGGAGAGCACTTGCAGGCGATGTTAGCAATATGACGATCTTTTCACTACTGAAACAACGACATACAGACATACAATAACAAACGAGTCTTCTCTTTCTTGTTTTCGGAGCTGCGGTGACGTAACGATCGGCTTTGTTTACATGCGTCGGACGCACAGCGTTCAGACCAAGCTGAATAGGCTTTCAAGCTTACAGATTTTAAAATGACAACCGGGCTCCTGCCCTTCATTCGTGGTGTCATTTTAAAATGACAACCGGGCCAGAAGGGTTAAGCCCTGCCTCTACACTCTCAGTGACAGGTGGTGGTGCTTCTCCAGACTCTAATAACGGTGCTAATACTGAGTCCCCGAGAAGCGCTGCTGGTACTAGACTCTCCACCGTATCAGCTTTCAGCACCTTCTCGTGACCGTTCCTCCGCTTATTTGAAGACTGTTGGTTAGGCTGTGACTCCCTGGATGCGAGAGATCTGGTTACAACACACGCCATTGGTTGCACCTGACACTTCTCAACCCACTCCTGTTCCTCCCTACTCACGTCGGCCGGCTCCTCGGCAACGACTAAGGGTGAAACCTTAGAAGCAGGCACCGCAAAGTCATTGCCGAGAAGGAGGTCGACGCCCCCAACAGGCAATTTCTCCACGATTCCCACATCCAGTTCGCGAGTCACACCGTCAACTTCAAGCTCCATTCTAACAAGCGGGTATGACCTAGTTGCATTAACTCCCTGCACCACAACTACCCGCGCCGCGTTTATGGGTCTACCAGTGAAATTCTTCAAGAGTGTCTGAGAGGCACCTGTGTCACGCAAAAGCTGTACCCTGTGCTTCTTGCCCCCCCACTTCACGCAGCCATGCCCTCTATGGTCGCAAAAGGCATCGCGGACAGGGTTCGAGCCTTCCGGATCCTTCTTCACTGGCGGTGCTCCATCCTCTGATCTTATCCCTCCAGCAAACACAGAAGACTTCTGGATCACCCCAATTCTGCGAGCCCATGACACAGCCGCCGTTGGAGGTCTGCTCGGACAAGCTTTTGCCATGTGCCCCTCTTTGTGACAGTGATAACACTGAAATTTCCCCTTGGACGTATACTGAGGTGTAAAAGTCCCCTGACCCATCTTAAACGGGGCGGTGCTAGGTTTGTGATCAGTCTTGGTGTCATTGCTTTTAAATTTATGTGTGTCCATATTCCGGGGAGGGGGAGGGTAACGCTCCTTAACGCCTACATCGTTTCTCTGTGCAGAGCCGCACCCCCGAATTAGTGACAACCGACGATCGGCCATCTCTGCTGCTTCTACGAGAGTTCTTGGGTTCTTCTCTTTAAGGTTTAAAGTCAAGTCGCCGCCCGTACACTTATAAAACTGCTCTAGAAGCATCAACTGTTTCATCTCATCAAATGTAGTTGTCTTCTCTGATCTGAGCCCGTTTCCCATAGCGTTGGACAGGTCCCGGGCGTGCTCCAAGAAGGTACTGTCTCGCCCCTTAGTCACACCCCGGAACTTTAACATATATGTCTCGGGTTGTAGCTCATATGCCCGCAGGACAGCCTCCTTGAACTCCTCATAAACAACGCAGGACTCCAAAGGTAGTGAATCGTAAGCCTTGAGCCCCTTACCTACGAGTCTAGAGGACACAAGGGCCGCCCACTTAACTTCAGGCCACTGATGCTCCCGGCACTTCTTCTCAAATCTATTGAAAAACTCTGTGACACCAGACTCGTCAAATACAGGGACCAGTTTGAGAAGGTGCGACAGAGACTGATCATGCGCACGGTTTCCAGTACTGAGTCGCTGTCCCGTCGTCTCAACACGAGACTTCTCTAAATCCATGTCGGCACAGTATCTTGTAGATTCTAGTTCATTCCTAAGCTCAGCTTCCCTCGTCTGTTGCTGCATCCTAGCCAGCTCTTTTCTCTCTTCTATCTTAGCTAGTTCTATCTGCTGTTGACTCTGATGTTGCATCTTTGCCATCTCGAGCTGAAAGAGCATCTCCGGGGTCAAACCTTGAGGAGGAGGAGGAGATGCAATGATGTTAGAAATACCCGGTGATCCCCCCAGGGGCAAACCACCCTGCCAGTCACTACACACCTGCGGAAGCATGCTCAGGGTCGGTACTCCAATAGGAGGATTGGGAGACGAGTGAAGGGGAGGCTCGGCCAAAGGGCTCTGAGCACTCACCCTACCTCGTACGCCAGTCACCCCACCCAGCACACACGTCATCAGGTCATCCTTGGTCATGCCACTAGTACATACATGACCGATAGCTGCGGCTAAGCACTGGAGACCGTACCGATTCATACCCACCAACCGGTCGGAAGTAACAGGCCATTGTAAAAAATTCCTTGCATCCTCCTCACTGTTCACCAAGTTAACAACCTGCCCATGCTGCTGCTCCTCAGCTTCTACATCACATACTGTGTCTTCATCCTGCACTGATCCGCTATAAGACATGATGCTCACTGAAGATTTTTCACTTTGATACACAAAAAAGAAGTACCCCAAACTCTTATACCACAATATTCACAATAAAAAATTCTCGGAGACCTCTTAAGTGCTATATTACTTTGCTAAAAAAATAATTCTTGCATGTCCTCAACAAATATTCCACAAAATCAACAAATGTTCACTGCCTAAACTGTGAGAAAAATCTGCACAATAACCTGCAATTATATGTCAGTTCACCAAATCCTGAGCTAGGTCGCCATTTGTTACGATCGGGTCTCGTATAAATCAGTGGCTCTTATACATTGGACTAGACTGGCATAAATGCAACAACGGAAACGCTAGATCCAACCCCTGATATATAATCCCGTCGAACAAAGAACACATATACCCTCCAGAGTTATATCTGCGATAGTGGGGTATCTTAACTCTCAGTATCTATGTGCTTCTACTATAGGCTGATGTTCTCTGAAACAGCCTATTACCTATAACATATGGTTGCTTAGTTATGGTACACAAGGAAAAGATAGTTAACTTAATTAAATCACAAGAGTGATCTAATGCAAACAAGAAGAAGGTTTACTTAACGTTACTAAAATGCCCCAAAACAAGAAGCCCACCACAGAAGCCACGAGCGAACACCACACAGAAACACCCGGAAGAAAGGTCCACAGAACGAAAGGACCAGCTGACCGAGCCAGCCATTTCAGACAGGCCCAAGCCCGCAGGGTTAAACAGCTCCAGGACACACCCATTTACCTTTTCTAAACTGACCATTTTCCACACCTCACGTACACTAACCCCCTCGTGTCCTACACTCCTAACTACAAAGATGATGAACAGGAATATATATTCATATTAAAAACACCCATGCCCTGTCCCGACGTTGAGCCAATGCCAACACATCAGACAGCCATAATTATATCTATGTATGTTCTTACATTCGAGAAGTAGATGTTATATATCTTAGAAGTTAAAACACTCACGCTTGTCCCTAGACCTCGTATATCATTTTCCATGACGAGTATAGATATATGTAACCCGTGCTCAGTCGCCCCTTGCATTGTTCCTCTAGTATTAATAAGTATTAATATTAACATTCCCTAACATCTTGTCTTGCCAGACTAAGCTTCTGAAGACCCATCGCCCCATAGATCTATGTATTCAATCCTTAGGTTAAGTATTTTTATCTGCCATTGTGTTCACATTTTTCCATTTACTTTCCCACAATTGTCATACGTCTTCCCCTTGCCTCCTTCGTATCCACAGTCCACACTACGCCAATTTACTTTGTGTCTTACACCTCTTACCCCAACCAGAGATTATATAAGATAACCTGGTTACCAGTATCTGTCATAAGTACCCCGAAACAATAACTAAGTACCCCTACGAACTGCCGCTGTTGTTGGTATTTATATTTAATAGAAAACGCAGTTCCCAGGGCCAACTAATAGTATCCATAACCCTCGGACTGATCACATAAGTCTATCTTTTCCAGACTCATATACCACCCCATAGTTGCATTCCCCGGTAGCATTTGGCTAACGTATTCTACTGCCTTTTCAAACTTCCATATCAATTGTAGCCTAATGCCACCCCCACACCCAGGGACCTTAGGGGCAAAATTTCCCTGTAGCCCTTGAACTCTCCCCCCCTCTCATTAAGACACCCGCGCTTCTCGACTCTTGTCCGACCTAGCCTCTCTCTCATACCTCTTGAAGATCCTTGAATTGTCCGTTGCTAACGCTCTCCAACCTTTTATATATATACTCCTATCCAGCCTACCTTCACTTAGTAGGCCAGAACAACATTAGAACTTTACTAGCCCCTTGCATGCCATCTATTCTCTTACAACACATTCACAACCCTGCACCAAATGGTCGTCGGTGCGAGGCTAGCCGCCCCGCCAGTAACTAACTTCTATTGCCATAATTCAAGATAAATGTGGCAGAGTTAGCAACCCAGTCTCCACCACATCCAGCAAACCCTACACTTAACAACCAGCCGAGTAAAACCAGCTAGCTAAGGCACCTTCGGTTTTGGTATTAAGGACACCCACATCTGCCTCATACACAGAGGATTATTACAAACACTGGTGATATGGCAAGCCCCTAGCCACAGCCGCCGGACGACTATCACAGAGAGAGGGCGCCCAGCTCCCCCTTTTTGCCCACCCAAGGAGGGAGACCCCCACCCCCGCGGAGGTATACCTGGCCCCTGTTTTGACTTTCGAGTCATTGCCAGGTAGCACAGGAATTCTTCCTATCAATGAACTAACCATGAATGACTAACACTTTTACTAACCTCTATTAACTCACAATAAACCATTTACCTTTCTTGCATGCTCTGATCACTAAATTAGCACCTCAGCTATACCATAGAATGAAGATTGAACAATCTAGAGAGACGCTCCTATCACAGCTGTCCCCATCCTCCTCGCAAAGTAGATCCAGTCTCTCTCCCCTAAATACGTCCAGTATAGCCAAAATAGTTCCTCTTACTAAGGCTCAGTTATATGAAAATATAAAGGCTTCCTATAGCCCTGTGCCACAACAGTAAATACCATCTTACCTAGTCCCCATATCTATTGAGAGCTCAATTAAGTCCATAAGACTTGAGATCCCTACTGTCTACAGGGTCCAGAACCGAGCCTATAAATCTAACTCCCGCCCCCAGTCAAATCAGTTGAAAGCTAGACACCAACCAGTGGTCACTACCCTGCAGTTACCTCTAGCTCTGCCCTTGTGTTGTTCCGGAGTTGAGAGATTCCAGATCCGGCAGACTCCGTGGCAGAGAAGACTGATAGAAGCATCTGTCCATGTACAAGTCCTAACGTGCACCTTATAACCTTCACACAAATTCGTGGGTATATAAGAGTGTAGCCAGCAACGATCGTCAAGAGATCCGACTTGAGAACTTCCTACATTTTGGACCATCTGGACGGCCGAGGAACCAGTCGTTAGCCCCCAACATCACCGGAAGCAAGATAACCAGGACCAGATCTACCCATGCTATTCAAGATTCATGTTGCTAGTACTAAGTGTTATAGTACTAGCTTGATACTCACTTATTAACTTTCTATAAAGTGGCTAAGACCTTGCCCAGTGTAATTCATAGTTAACCATTCCATTTGGGACGTACTAAGCGATCAGTGCTCTTTAATTAACAGGCGACCTTGACTCTCGTAATTACCTTATTCGGATATTAAAACTCTAGTGATATCTAACGTTCGCCCACTGATTTGTGTTCTACGTATTTCTGCCTTAAGAATATCAAACTTAGTTCAGTACCCCCATGAGGTTACTAGAGATTTCCGTGTTCTACAATATACGCGTGTCTAATCCTAACTGTGAGCTGCTACTTGGGCACGCGACCAGCCAGCAAGAGGTCAAATCAGTGACATTGAATTATACGAATATATTGAGGTCTTCCAGTAAAATAAAAACTTGCTAATTAAACCCGTGATCAGAAGAATTTACCTGAACGTTGGAAGTGGGAGACTAGGCTCCATCCAGATCCGCTAATGCTAGCAGTTCCCTTCTATCATTTGTTTTGTGCGAATATAACTATCTTTCTATGCTCTTTATTTCTTTATTTCAATAAACGTGAACTTGTGTCGTGTTACCGTGTGTTTATTTTGTGTTCTCTATTCCTCATACCTTGTATTGTGCATGCAGCCTTCTATACCCAGTCATTCAGAACTCACATTACCCAAGTTAAACCTGTAGAAAAACAGGGCATAACATTGGCGGCAGCGGTGGTTCTTGATTCGGATAAAAGGTTGCATTACATTGCAAGTTTGGAACAGCTAGAACACGAGAACATCATGGCGCAACCTACCCACACTGCCATCCCAAATTATGATGAAACAAATTATGGGATCGAAGTATTCATGGACGTAATGAAACCCTTACTTGACGTTACTTATACCACGGACGCACACAAAATAGCCGTAACATTACCACACCTGGGAAAAGCCGTTTCCCTGGTGGCCTATCAAGTGCGCCCTGACCTCACCTGGGACGAATTTTGCACAATAGTGATAGAAGCCATTAAACCTTCGTTGGGCGGTTTCGTGGCCCACACCCGTATCCTAGACACGAAATTCGAAGGCGATCTAGATACCACAGTGAGTAAGCTTGCCCAACACATAAAAAATTCTTTCCCCACGTTGACCAAAATCCAACAAGAACAGCAAATTCTGGTCAACCTTGTGTCGATATTGCCCTCAGCAATAAAAGACCATTTCCGGGTGCACGATTTCGTCGGATATAAAAAAGACCTCATCACGATCCGACGTATTTTGGCCGTGCGCACAGAAGCACCCACCCAAATCGCTGCAATCAAGAGGTTTCCCACGCACCCGCAGCAAACCAACCACCAAAACCCCAACAATGCCTACCCAGCCTCATCTTTCAACAACAGACCCACCTACCCTTCCGGCAAGCCCCAACCCAGTAGACCCCGGTTCCAACCGTCCCAGCCACGCAGAATCTTCAACCGGAACAGCAACTACAACACCTACCAAAGTAAAAACCCTACCTTAGTCATTATCAACCCCTATGATTTCCCTGCCTGTAATGCTCAGTGTGCCCTCCACCAAATTCGTGACTCTGCCAAACCTCGCCCCTCTACTCCTCGCATTTCTGTAAATGAAGAGGAGTGGGGACAAGAGGAAGAAATTGCCCCCCATACCATGACCTCAGACGATACCGAGGAAATCCTGGAAGAGGTAGATACCGACCCCCAGGATTTTTAAAGTATCCCCCGCCCACGATGGGCTCGGCGGGGGACGCCATAACTAGTCGCACTGCCCCCATTTATTACATGGCCAAAATCAAGGACATTCCTGTCCGCTTGCTAATCGACACGGGAGCTGCCAAGTCATGTTTGTTCAAATCTTACTATGAAAAACATCCCCGACGATTTGGCCCTTTGTTAAACACCAAAACAGAACTCATCTCAGCTGCTGATACTTACTTAAATCTCCTAGGAGACACTTTACCCCTATCAGTAACCACTCCTGGCCCCCATGCTCGTTGTTATCACACATTTACAGTATTTTCCTCCAACTGTAAACATTATGATGGTTTCCTTGGACTTGACCTCCTTCAAAAACTAGAGGCCCAGATTGACTGCGGCCAAAGGCTGATCTCATTCAAAAACAAATTCCAGCCCAAAGCCTCTGACAAACCAATCACGCAGAAACCCATTCCCAAAAAGAAAAAACAACCTCCCCCTCAACAAACCCTGATTCAGGGTTACCAAGTTGCAGCTAGCACTAAGGTGACTCCTAAAACCTCCCCTTGCCCCGAGATCTCTCAAAACCTCACTCAATTCAGTAAAAAAATGCCTCAACAAACGAAAGAAGACAAGTCCAAGCAACTCCCCCTCGGTAATCCCCTCAATTCTCGTAACTCTGTCCAGAATAAATCCTCCCATGTTTTCAGGACAGACTCTGATATATGTAACCCTAATTCTATCCAATGTTTATGTACACATGTTTCCAGAGAAAATGCCGACCGATGTACCCAACAATGTTTCCCCCATGCCCCCAGAAATGTTAACAACCCCAAATCAATACACCAGTCCTACACCAATAACCCATGTTCTACACCTAACTTTTTCCCCACCAACCCTCCGCAGTCCCCCAAGCAAATCCCGTTTTCTAACTCGCTCACCTCGCACCCTTCTGAACCGCCCGCACGCGCCGTTAATCCCCCCCTCACGCGTGCCGACCGAGGGACACAACCATGTTCCCACCATGCCCCCAGAAATGCCCAGCTATTCCACCACCCCCCCAATCCCCCTTGTGACAGTTTTCCGTCAGTAGCTCCCTTCCACCCCCCCACAATTCACACCCCTAATAAACTTCAAAACCCCACACTTGACTCACCCCCTCATGACAGACAGACCCACCAACCCCAGATAACCTCTAAACAAACCGTTACTGCCACCGACAACGCTCCCCCCCACCAACCCTCCGCAGTCCCTCCAACAAATCCCGTTTTCTAACCCCCTCACACCGCGCCCCACTGATCCTCTCACACGCGCCGTTAATCCCCCCCTCACGCGTGACCCCCACCAAAGTGACCTTGCCCCCCTTATAAGTACCAAGCACCTGCTCGCCAGTCAATCCCCCACCATCATTAGCCCAGCGGTAGTTCAGGATAAATGCCAAATTCCCCCCCACCATCAAAAATGGGTGAACCTGCGGCCCATACCCCAAACTCACATGGTATTTTCCCCCACTAACACATCCCCCAACCCCCATCGCTGCCTCTTACAACCCGCCATCATTCCCGCTCGTATCAACCACATTCTCGTGGCTAATATCTCAGAGGAACCCCTGACATTACCGAAAGGTCTCATTATAGGAGACCTCGAAACTTTCGATGACCTCCCCATACATTGTAACGACACCCCTACCAGCCTCCAATTGCCCCCTCTTCCTGAGACACTATCTGACCACCAAAAGAACGGCATGTACGACCTACTGCTGGAATTCAGTGACGTCTTTGCCCAACAACCCACCGAAATCGGACAGACGGATGTAGAACAACACATCATTAACACCACAGGCCCCCCCACACGACAACCATCCCGTAGAAAGAACCCCATACAACGTCAGGAAGAGGAACGCCAAGTCCAGGAAATGTTAGAGGCCGGGATTGCCACCCCGTCCATTAGCCCCTGGTCTTCCCCTGTTGTCTTAGTCAAAAAGAAAGATGGGACAACCCGTTTTTTGCGTCGATTACAGGAGGTTAAATGACATAACCATTAAAGACGCTACGCCCTTACCCCGAATAGACGATTCCCTTGACTCCCTATACGGATCCAAATGGTTCACCACCCTCGACTTGCAAGCAGGGTATTGGCAAGTGCCTATCAAGGCCGAGGACCAAAAGAAAACAGCATTTTCCACTAGTGGTGGCCATCACTATGAATTTAACGTCCTACCTTTTGGCCTCTGTAACGGACCCGCCACTTTCTCCCGTTTGATGGAAACGGTATTACATGGCCTAACCTGGGAAACCTGCCTAGCCTATCTGGACGATATTATTGTGTACTCTCCAACCTGGGAAGAACACCTCCTCAGGTTGAGACAAGTCCTGCAAAGAATCCGAGCCGCCGGGTTGAAATTAAAACCCTCAGAGTGCGTGATTGCCCGGAATAAGGTAGATTTTCTCGGACACGTGATATCTGAACATGGTATTGCGCCAGACCCAAAGAAACTTCAAGCCATACAAAACCAAACCCCACCCACCACGGTTAAAGGAATACGTTCGTTTCTAGGTTTAGCCATGTACTACAGACGTTTCGTCCCCCACTTTGCCACCATAGCCAGACCCCTCCACCAACTTACCCACAAAGACACCCCGTTCGCCTGGACACCTGAAAGAGACCTCGCGTTTAACACTTTGAAGCAAAAGCTAATCCAAGCCCCTATTGTCGTTTTCCCTGACTACCAGAAACCTTTCCGTCTTTATACCGACGTATCTCTGTACGCCATAGGTGCAGTATTAGCTCAATTCAGAGATGGAAAGGAACATGTGATAGCGTATGCCAGCTACACACTCACCACACCCCAACAGAATTACGCAGCCACCAAGAGAGAGTGCTTAGGGATCATTTGGGCACTCAGCCACTTCCGGTCATTTGTGTTGGGCGCAAAACTCGAAATAATTACCGACCATCAATCTTTACAATGGCTGCGTAGGTGCGAAACCAACTCAGCCATTTTGGTACATTGGAGAGAGACACTAGAGGACTACGACTTTACCATACAATATCGTCCCGGCAAACTCCATACTAATGCAGACGCCCTGTCACGTTTGCCAGTACCAAAAGACCCCCCCACCAACCTAGCCGCCTTACAAAACACTCAATTGGTATCTACCCCCACCTCCCGACAGAATGCCCCCCAGCCCCCTCCCTAATTCAATCTTGGGAAGCACGAATCAGACCCCCCTGGATACCGTTAAACGTCTTCAGGAGACTGACTCGCTGGGGAGATCAACTTGCCACAGACACTGGTCACATAATCTTGGACCCCACCATAGCCCACGACTACATGATTGCCATCCACGAGGGAAACGGCATACACCTTGGACAAAAGAAAATGTTAAAGATCTTCACAGACCAATACTGGACCCCCAACCCCTCCAAAATTGCACAACGAGTGACAGAATCCTGCAAACCGTGTTTATTGGGAAAGGATAGATCACGCACCCCAGGCCCAGCTGGTACCATTTCTGCCAACAAACCGTTCCAAGTCCTATCCCTCGACATCATGAGCCCGTTCCCTTCTTACGCTGGCAACCGCTATATCGTCACATTTGTAGACGTATATTCAAAATTTCTAATAGCCTGCCCAGTTAAAGACCACACAGCCACCACAGTCGCCACACTGCTTGCCACCGAAGTGTTCCCTATATTCGGCCTTCCCCTTGCTCTTCTATCGGACAATGCCCCCGAGTTTAGTGGACACGTTTGGCAACAATTCACCCAACAATGCGGTATCAAGATTAAACACTCATCCCCGTACTGGCCTCAAGGAAATGCTATCTGCGAACGCAGCCATCGCACCATCAACAACCAGTTACGTACAAGAATGATTGCTCTTAATACCTCAGACTGGCCATCACAACTAAAGATGATACAGTGGGGTATGAACACCTGTCCTCGGGAAGACGGTATTTCCCCTCATGAACGTGTTTACGGTGTACCCCCCCTGTTACTGCCATTCCACCACCACGCTCACCTTCCCTCCACCACCTCCACAATTGACCCATTGCAACATCTGCAAAACACCCTCCATACCGCCCAGATCTGTCAAGACACCAAAACTGATAACATCGATGACAAAAACCCTTTCGCCATCCATGACACCATAATGGTAGCCAACCTCCCTATCACCAACAAGTTAGGCCCTCGCTATGTCGGACCCTACACCGTAATACAAGTCCCAAATGCCTTTCAAGTCACCATCGACTACCACGGCGTAACTCGCACGCTCCGAACTAGATTCGTCCGAGCGTTTAAACCTCTAAAGCCACAAGACATTACCCCACCCCACACGTCCGACCCTAAATTAAACACCCCTACTCACCCCCTCACTCAGGCTACGAATATTCCCATACAAACCCCTAAGGACCTAAGCCCTCCAGCACCGAACCGACAAATCTTTTCTCACCATACCCCCCCAACTAACCTCCACAAACACCAAGCCCCCAATATCACACCCTCTTCCACCATGACACCTTCCTTCACTTCTGATAGTCAAGTTCCTCCCCAACTTATCCAAGTACAAAAACTTCCACCCACAACCCCGACCACAACAGAAACCCTCCCGTCTAGCCCTGACATACCTCCACCAGTCACCACAGTGAGAAAACCACCACCCCCACCCCAAACCAAGTACACACCCAACCGCACCACACAATCTACCTCAGTAACCTCACGCTACAACTTACGCCCACGACAAACATCATTTAAAACCTCCAGAAAACACACCCTACTAACCAAGTTCCGTAGGGCTGCCAGACCACTATCCTCCTCCTCCTCTTCTTCTTCTTCGTCGAATTCTCCCCCACAAAGGGAAAGAAGGCGAATAATCACCAGCAAATCACCAACCTCATCAAACAACACACGCCCCTACCCCCAACCCTCCAACTTAAATCTACACTCCTTACCCACCCGTCTAGCACCCCCCGCATCCGCCCGTTTCCCCTCCACTATCCCCACCACCCGACCCACACACCGACCAACCTCCTCATCTCACCGAACCCCCAACCAACCAACTCCCTAAGAAACCCCCCCCCCCCAAAGTCACCCCCGAGAAAACCCCCACATGTTATTTACCTATAAAACGTGCTTCCCCTCACTATAAAACATCGTCGAGCGACTCAAGTCCCACGACAAACATCTACCTTCCCACCAGGACCGCCAGAGGTAGAATAATCAACAGACCCATCAGATTTAAAGACAGCGATACAAAAATAACACCCCGTTCTGACACTAAGGACCCAAGCCACACAACACACACCCCCTCCTTCCCACACACCTCCTTCACCCACCTTACCTAAACCGATTTTGCGCATTGCCTCACTATATATTCCCAACCTACAACACCGCCCAAGAAAACCAAATAAAACCCAGACTCACATTCCCCCTTCATCCCCAGCTCTGTTGTCACGCGTGAATCCCCTTTCGGTTAGTAACCCATTCACCACACTAAACAGACTTCCTGTCAATCCCACACACCTCACTCCGACCCCCACGGGGGAAAGCTACAAACCATTCATACGAAAGGTTAAAGTAAAGACCCCCACTGGACACTTGGCCCGTGTACCACACCCACACCAAGCCCGGGCAGCCGCCCGCCACAACACAGAGGACACATTCTTACAGGTATACATTGACCTGCAAAAGAAACCTGACCGTCGCTCTCGTGTTTGGTGGAACTTTCTAAATACCCTGAAAATGACCCACCATCACTATGCTTCTTTTAACTTCACCCTTGAGGCTCGAGGACGAGCCTATAATGAAGGAGAGGGAAGTAAAATGCCCCAGAACAAGAAGCCCACCACAGAAGCCACGAGCGAACACCACACAGAAACACCCGGAAGAAAGGTCCACAGAACGAAAGGACCAGCTGACCGAGCCAGCCATTTCAGACAGGCCCAAGCCCGCAGGGCTAAACAGCTCCAGGACACACCCATTTACCTTTTCTAAACTGACCATTTTCCACACCTCACGTACACTAACCCCCTCGTGTCCTACACTCCTAACTACAAAGATGATGAACAGGAATATACATTCATATTAAAAACACCCAAGCCCTGTCCCGACGTTGAGCCAATGCCAACACATCAGACAGCCATAATTATATCTATGTATGTTCTTACATCCGAGAAGTAGATGTTATATATCTTAGAAGTTAAAACACCCACGCTTGTCCCTAGACCTCGTATATCATTTTCCATGACGAGTATAGATATATGTAACCCGTGCTCAGTCGCCCCTTGCATTGTTCCTCTAGTATTAATAAGTATTAATATTAACATTCCCTAACATCTTGTCTTGCCAGACTAAGCTTCTGAAGACCCATCGCCCCATAAATCTATGTATTCAATCCTTAGGTTAAGTATTTTTATCCGCCATTGTGTTCACCTTTTTCCATTTACTTTCCCACAATTGTCATACGTCTTCCCCTTGCCTCCTTCGTATCCACAGTCCACACTACGCCAATTTACTTCGTGTCTTACACCTCTTACCCCAACCAGAGATTATATAAGATAACCAGGTTACCAGTATCTGTCATAAGTACCCCGAAACAATAACTAAGTACCCCTACGAACTGCCGCTGTTGTTGGTATTTATATTTAATAGAAAACGCAGTTCCCAGGGCCAACTAATAGTATCCATAACCCTCGGACTGATCACATAACTCTATCTTTTCCAGACTCATATACCACCCCATAGTTGCATTCCCCGGTAGCATTTGGCTAACGTATTCTACTGCCTTTTCAAACTTCCATATCAATTGTAGCCTAATTCCACCCCCACGCCCAGGGACCTTAGGGGCAAAATTTCCCTGTAGCCCTTGAACTCTTCCCCCCCTCTCATTAAGACACCCGCGCTTCTCGACTCTTGTCCGACCTAGCCTCTCTCTCATACCTCTTGAAGATCCTTGAATTGTCCGTTGCTAACGCTCTCCAACCTTTTATATATATACTCCTATCCAGCCTACCTTCACTTAGCAGGCCAGAACAACATTAGAACTTTACTAGCCCCTTGCATGCCATCTATTCTCTTACAACACATTCACAACCCTGCACCAAATGGTCGTCGGTGCGAGGCTAGCCGCCCCGCCAGTAACTAACTTCTATTGCCATAATTCAAGATAAATGTGGCAGAGTTAGCAACCCCGTCTCCACCACATCCAGCAAACCCTACAATTAACAACCAGCCGAGTAAAACCAGCTAGCTAAGGCACCTTCGGTTTTGGTATTAACCCGGCAAGCGCGATAGGCCTCACGGAAGGCTTCCTATAGGGAACGCGATAGGCCTCACGGAAGCAGGACCATAAAAAAAGCCTTCCATAAAAAAAAAGGGCCTATCAAAACAAAGGAATTTGTCTCTAGGTGAGATAATTCCCCTCCAGTACTCATCCATGTAAATCACACCCACCCCCCTCCCCTCCTTCCCCACCTTATTCCCCCCTCCCTCCCCTCCTCAATTATCACCTATTTTTCCTCTTATTATCATCATTTATCGGTTATTTTTCTCTCCCGCGATAATGTAGCACAAGTGGGTTGCATAAAAGATCGTTATGCAACACCCAGACACCGGCACACACCGCCCCGCTCTTCTCAGTTGACTCCCAGACAGCGAGAGGGGAAGGCTGCCTGTCTCTCTCTCTCTCGCCTGAGATTATGACCGGGTGGCCAATATCTTCGTTTTTCACCACCCAAATGCTTTTCCCACTTATTTTAGCACTCTTGAAGGTTCATATATACATCATATATGTAAAATAAAAGCATACCGAAAACAAATAATGGTTTATATTGTAAATATAACGAATTCTGTCAGAATCCAGGGCTAGAAATGCACAAATAACTACCCTAGCACCTACGTCTATATCGCGCTTGTCAGGTTAAGGACACCCACATCTGCCTCATACACAGAGGGTTATTACAAACACTGGTGATATGGACACAACTTCTGCCGAGTTCCTGTCTACCCCAGCCGCCACCATGTCAACTACGCCATTTATCAAGAGAGTGAAATGGTCCAACGGGGCCGTCAATACCATCCGGATGAGATACCCGGACGAAGTGCGCAGCATCATGGGAACCCAACACCAAGGCCCACATGATTTGCCAGATAGACCCCACCAAAACTCCAGACAAAAGAACAATGAAATGGTGGCATTACCTCCAACAACTCTCTCTGACAAGCTCTGCGGGAAACCTTTTAACTTTCGCATTTCAGGCCCAGGGACGGGCCTTGCATGAGGAAGACGGAAGTAAAATATCGCGAAAACGCCAACAAGAGACATCGCCCGAATCACAGAAGAAGGCGAAGACGAACACTCCCAACCGACGAGTCGCGGCGCTTGATCAAGTCACGCCGGACCGAGGACAAAAGATCTCACCGATGAGTCAACGCCCCAGTACACCAGGCTGGACCATCAACCATAATACCCCCATGAAGAGGAGGGTATTATTTAGCCAGCCATTCTGAGCTGATTGTACTCACTTCCTTTGCCCAATATATATTATATTATGATTAACTCCTTCCGTCATATTAAGTCCAAATAAGTCCGAGGAGGCGGTATACATAGCTTTTGAGTCTTGAATTTGGCTCATGAGTGTTTTCGAAGCCTTACATATTTCTCTATTTCCATTCACCAGAATGCTGTTTATTGTGATGTATCATATGTCAATGGAAAGAGGAATATTTATAGTACATGATGAAAAAAAAAAAAAAATGTAAATAAATCGAAATATGAAAGGGTAAATGAGTCCGGAATACAATTATTTCCCATGCAATTGTCTTCACACCGTCCTATCTCTAAATTGTGAGTGATGACCATATATTTTGTTTGCTCAAATAATAGTATTTTTTCTGCTCTTTTCAAATCTGAAAACAATTATTGTTTATCTTCAATAATTCTCAAGCAGTGACCGAAAAAATAGTATGTTTTTGATTGATATGGTTTATAACATTTTCGATTTATTTCGTTGTTACGAAGTGTATGGTTTTAAATTTAGGCTGTATGAATATGACAAATAATGCTGATGAGTATAACAAAAAATAGAAGTTCCTACGACAAATACTTTTTGCGCTATAAATATTTGAAATGAAGAGCCAAAATGCGAATATTTACGCTTCACCCGTCTCTGTTCCGCCGACGCTAGCCGGGTTCCGAGCTGTTCCCCACCTCGTCGTTGCGTTATTTGCTCGGATACGTATATAACTGTATATATCACCGGAATCAGAAAATTGTGCTCTTTCTAATGGTGAAAACCAAAATAATATAGTGTAATTGGTTCGTGAGCTATACGCAATTGTTTCCATGCATTGTTATCGTTATTAAAATATATGAGAATGTTTATACAGTTGTTTATCTTTGCCACAATATACACCACTTTTATATAATTTTCCTTGCCAATAATTGTATAATGTTCATAGAACACATGTCAGTCATGAAGGTTGTCAATTGTACTTACCTGGTAGGGCCACAACCCTTTCCAACGAGAAGGGCTCCTGGGTTGACAGTGAAAAATTAAAACAAGAAAGCCAGGTTATCTTCAAGTAATAAATTCAGAAATAATTCTATTGTACACGTAAGTAAAATAAAGTAATGAATATATATATATATATATATATATATATATATATATATATATACAAGGTGTCAAACAAAATATAAAGAATGGTAAATGGTAATGGTAATATACGTGTGGATATATTTATATATATATATATATATATATATATATATATATATATATATATATATATATATATATATATATATACGGTATATATATACATATATATATATACAAGCTGTAAACAAATAATAATGGTAAAAACAATGTGTGAATGTGTGTATTTATATATAGCCTATATATATATATATATATATATATATATATATATATATATATACACACACAAGGTGTCAAACCAGAGAAATATGCAAACATTTCCAAGCCACCCAAAGAGGTACTGCACTTGACTCGTTATTTTTTGAGAGTGGTTTCCCCACTATAATTATCCACTTTGATGTGTGTGTTTGTGTAAATAAATACAAAATAAATAAATAAATAAATGTTTGTTGGTGTGTGTGTGTGTGTGTGTGTAAATAAATGAAGAAATACATTGCATGTCTAGGCCATATACAGTATACTGTATATACCGGTATATATATATATATATATATATATATATATATATATATATATATATATATAAATAATAGAGTTTGGGGTGGGGGACATTATAATAATAATGTGGGGTATAATAATAATAATAATAATAATAATAATAATAATATTATAATAATATAATAAAACAAAAATATAAATGAAATGAAAATATAAATAATCGATTATGGGCCTCGCCCTTGCTCTGGACCTAGGGGCTGATCCGATAGACACCCTGGGGAACAGGAATACAAAACAAATATAAATATAAATGAAATAAAATATAAATAAAATAAAATAAATAAAATCAAATAAATAAAAACAATAATAAATTAAATAAATAAAAATATATATAAAATAAAAATATAAATACTCGATTATGGGCCTTGCCCTTGCTCTGGACCTAGGGGCTGATCCCATAGACACCCTGGGGAACAGGAATACCAAAAACAAATATATAAACTAAATCAAAATATAAATACTCGATTATGGGCCTCGCCCTTGCTCTGGACCTAGGGGCTGATCCGATAGACACCATGGGGAACAGGAATACAAAACATATATATATATAAATGAAATAAAATATAAATAAAATTAAATAAATCAAATCAAATAAATAAAAACAATAATAAATCAAATAAATAAAAATATATATAAAATACAAATATAAATACTCGATTATGGGCCTTGCCCTTGCTCTGGACCTAGGGGCTGATCCCATAGACACCCTGGGGAACAGGAATTCAAAAACAAAAAATATAAACTAAATAAAAATATAAATACTCGATTATGGGCGTCGCCCTTGCTCTGGACCTAGGGGCTGATCCGATAGACACCCTGGGGAACAGGAATACACAAAAAATATATATATAAATGAAATAAAATATAAATAAAATAAAATAAATAAAATCAAATAAATAAAAACAATAATAAATCAAATATATAAAAATATATATAAAATAAAAATATAAATACTCGATTATGGGCCTTGCCCTTGCTCTGGACCTAGGGGCTGATCCCATAGACACCCTGGGGAACAGGAATACAAAACAAAATATATATAAACTAAATCAAAATATAAATACTCGATTATGGGCCTTGCCCTTGCTCTGGACCTAGGGGCTGATCTGATAGACACTCTGGAGAACAGGAATAACAGGTATAATAATAAATAATAATAATAATAATAAAAATGATAAAATAAAAAGAAAAATAATAAAAATAATAAAATGGTGGTGGTGGAGCGGTGGTGGTGGTGGTGGTGGTGGAGGAGTGGTGGAGCGGTGATGGTGGTGGTTGTGGTAGAGCAGTGGTTGAGATTGTGGTGGTGGAGCAGTAGTGGAGATTTTGGTGGTGGAGATGGTGGTGGTGTTGGACCAGGTGCGATTGACACCTACCGAAAGGGTTAATTTTCTGACCTGACCCATGGTCAGAAAAGGGACCCGACCCTATCGGTGTGTCAATACCAACTGATCAAACATCACCACTGCTCCAACACCACAAACTCCACCCCTGCTCTACCACAACCACCACCACCACCACTCCACCACTCCTTCACCACCACCACCACCACCACCTCCACCGTCCACCACTCCTCCACCACTGCTGCTCCACCACTACCACCACCACCACCACCACCTCCACGACCATCATCACCACCACCACCACCACGACCACCTCCACCTACTCATGGCGACAGAAATTTTGACTATACTTATTCTGACACTGCTGAGATTCCCTCGTGGCCACCAAGCCGTATATGTAGAGTGCTTTTGCCAATATAAAACTTACCTCCCAAGCACTTTCCACCGAGTAAATTATCAAGCAAAAATGCACAGGGGGGAGCATGGCGACATATGCTCCACCAGTTATGAAAGTTTTTTCACTAACAAACACTAATACAAGTAAGATACACTACTTGAACTGATATATAGCAATATAATTAACTCAATATTATATGAAAGTGATACACAAACAAGTGAAACGTATAGGCAAAAACCATGGCCCCTCGTGAAGCCCACCTTGGTCACGTACACCAGAGATGAGCATAACACATCACTAACATGGTTATTATTCCCTAAACAAGACTAACACAATAATCCATCGATAACCCAACGATATAGCACTTCGGTTGGGTTATATTAGGGCGGAAATACCACCCAGGCTGGGCAAAATGGAGGCCCCTTGGTTTAAAGGGCCACGCACACCCACCTAGTAGACTGGCTGTTGGGAAGAGACTGAGCGTTTCTACCCCCGTGGGGCCCACACAGGGACGCCAGGGGGTTGCTAGATATTTCCTCATGTAGATCTAACTTATGGGACTTACCAGCCAAAAGACCGGCTCAATAGCGTCATAAACTTATTTTCTGGCAATATAATAAGTCCATATGACGCGGTAGCGTCATATGAGTTTTTGGTTCACTCGGCCATATGACGCGGTAGCGTCATATGAGTCTGAAGGAGTTAATGTCATCATGACCCTGTACACCAAAATAAACAAACAGTATGATCAACCATGATCCATGTATTCTTGTGTTTTCTTTTCTCCCCACCTCACCATATAACTAGGGGAGAATTGAAAAGTAGTAGTTAAGGAAAAACGCGTATCTTCACTACCGAAGAAATCAATGCCAGATGAAACCATTATATGCCTGTATGAAAACTATGTTATTCAATAAGATGTGAACCTATACTTCGATAGATCCTGGAACACTGTTTTTCCACACATACAGTACCCGCGGAAAGTATGGTCGCGGTAGGGGCCGTAACCAAACTTCGCGCGCAAATCAGTAATCGACGCTTTGGGACCGAAAATATTGCGGGATCTGGCAACTGCGCTATCTGGTAACTCAGCCATGCCTGGCGTATACGAGGGAGGACGGAGGACCAGTCAGTGTGCTTAATGCGGCCGTGAGGAGCGGATGTACGAAAGTGATAGGGTCTAGTTTGTGCCCAGGATTTACATACATAAGCGCCCTTTGCACGCCCTCCACGGCCTCTATGCCTTCCAAATCACAGCTAACACCTGCTCAGATTGCGGTGATTAGTGTAGGCACATTTGTCATTTAAAAAAGGATTCGTGTATTTTTTTTGTTAAAAGCAAAAACTCACTTGATTTTGTTAGATGATACTATAAACATGAAACAAAACTAGGGTGGCATTTTTTCTGAGCATTCTAACGGCCTGAAATCCAAGATGGCCGCCACCGTAGCAAAACGCACTAAATTTGACGCTAAAATTAAATTAATGTGGTTTAAATATATTTTTTTCAGCATGAACTGCTTGGAACTTGTATATAGAGGTGACTATAATAACAGTAACTTCCACCTGACTACTAATGTTTTTATTTTGCACAATTTCAGACAGAGGTTGCCTTTTTTATGTCAATATGGCGGCCGGAAATCGTTACTTTTGATTTTGATTAATTATCTGGTAACACCGATGTTAGTTGTCTCCTCGCATCTTTGCGTGCACCTTGTTTATTCTGTGGGTATTTATATACATGTGTTTATATTCTTAACTATATAACTTTGTATATCTATTTTTACATGTACGTTCAAACATGTGCGTATAACTATGTGCGTATCTAAGAATATTTATTGTGTTTTAGATACGCAATCATTGTTTAAATACAAAATAACTATGTTATTACATGGCGTGAAATAGTGATCATTATACTAACATATTCTTTTCTTCTTTTGCAGGCTGCAAGTACCAAAATGGCAGAGTCTTCATCTAACAAGAAGTAAAAAACGGTGGATTTTCAACTATGCTTTATTTGCCAGTTGAGCAGCAAGCAAACAGATTATACAAACTATGTGCTTCGTCCTTCTTTGCCTTCAGTAGAAAAAGTAATTACAACAACTCATGTTCGATGTTCATATGGGGAAACAGAATTCTCTGCATTAAAGAATCGCATAAAAGGTTTGTCTGCCCATGAACTGTTACAGAATGGTGTTTCATACCACAAGACATGTTATAAGGATCTCACACATAAAACATGTATTGAACGAGCCAAGACCAGATATGAGAAAGGACAAGCGACAGGCAGCGTCAGTGATGTAAACCAGAAGACAAAAGGACGACCGCCAAAATCTGATGCTGCATCTACAAGTGCTTCCACATCACAGCGATCTACCAGAAGTCAGGCTTTCGACAAGGAGATGTGTGTCATTTGTCAGGAAGACAAAGCAGACAAATTGCACGATGTCTCAACTGAAAACATGGGAGAGCTCAAAACCATTGGTCAACAAACAGACAGAAAACTTTTGAAAGTCAGACTGAGCAATGTTATAGGCTCATCTGATCTTCTTACAGCAGTTGCTGAGGACATGAAGTATCACCTTCTGTGCTTATGCCATGCAAAACGAGACATAGAAAAAGCTAACAGACCTCCAAAACAGCATGTTCATTTTGCACAGTTAGTGTCTGATCTGGAGATGCTCGACATGGTGGAAACTGAAATCAAACACCCATCTAACAGTTCAGCTTTGAATATGAACGACATTGAACAATCATATGTTGGTTTGCTAGAAGCCAATGGGTTCCCTTTACCCGAAAATCCGCGATACAAACCATGCTTAAAGCAACTGATTTTGGACAACATCGCTGATGTGCACTTCACCAGGCCTCCAGACAAAACCAAACCTGAGCAAGTACTTTCTACAAAAGCCAAGGAAACACTGTTAGCTGGTGCGCTGGCCACCGATACAAAAGACCTAAGAGAAGATGTGAAAGTCCTTCTGAAAGCAGCTAAAATACTGAGAAGAGACATTGCAAGCGCAACCCCGTGGAAATTCGAAGGAACATTTGATAATTATGAACCACCTGCTTTGCTTCAACTCTTCTGCAAGCATGCTATCCAAGGTTTACATCAGGTTAAAACAATCAGCAGGGCCGAATCTATGAACCAAAGTGCATCTGTGCTGGCACAACATTTTGTATGTGCATACAAGTCTGATCGGCAGGTCACCTATGAAACAAAAAATGAAGATGTCGCTTTCAAACACCGCACTGAGACTCCCCTTACCGTCGGCTTAGCTCTGGATGTGCACAAAAACACCAGGTCCAAGGCCCTTGTGGAGACATTAGGCAAACTAGACCTCACTGTCCCGTACAACAAGGTAATGGAAATAGAGACTGCTGTCGCAAATGTTGTTCTTGTAAGGATGAAATCCATGGGAGGAATTTATCGACCACCTTGGTTGGTTAACGACATGTTTGTTTGGTTTGCACTGGACAACATAGATTTTCTCGAATCCACGCCTTGTGGCATGAACACACTCCATGGCACTGCCACCGCTGTATATCAGACTGCATCTGACAAATCCCCAGCAACACCACTTGATATCGATCGGTCATCAAGGTCTCAAACATTAGAGGAGGCTGTTCCATGTTTTTTTTTTTTTTTTTTTTTTCTATGTGATTGAGGGAGGCAAAAGGCATAACTGCCTATAGCGAGTGCCCCCCCCCCCATAGTTGAAAGAGTGACAGGGCCAAAATCAAGGGACGTTCGAGCCAAAATGCCTGGACACACGGAGTTTGAAGCAATTTAAGTCATAGGAAGAGGGAAAGACTGATTCTGGGAGAGAGTTCCAGAGCTCAGCTGTTGAGTAGAAGAAAGTTTGAGAGTAACGTTTCACTCTTGGGTTGGAGAGTTGCACAGAGTAGGGGTGGGATTGAGTTGCAAGACGGGTACCACGTGCCCTACGTAAAGGAGGTGGTATGCACTGGGATAGCTCTGAGGAACACTGATTATTATAGTAGCGATAGAATAGCGAGAGAGATGCAACATTGCGGCGGAGAGAGAGAGATTGCAGAGAGTTGGTGAGTGGACGGGAGTTAATGATACGAAAGGCCTTCCTTTCAACTTTGTCTAGGAGAGCGGTGTGAGAGGAACCTCCCCACACATGTGAACAATACTCAATACAAGGGCGCACTATGCCCCTGTACAGAGCAAGAAGCTGTGCAGGGGAAAAGAACCCCCTAAGGCGGTTGAGCACACCCAGCTTCTGGGAGGCTGCCTTAGCAAGACTGGTAATATGGTCCTTCCAAATGAGAGCAGAAGAAAAGAGACACCAAGAATATTGAGAGAAGATGAAGGGTTGATTTTTGTATTGTTGAAGAATAAGGGATAGTCCGCTGGGAGATCCTGACGGGTACATAGATGGAGAAATTGGGTTTTGGAAGCATTAAAGTTAACAAGGTTTTCTCTGCCCCAATTGGAAATAATATTTAGATCAGAATTTAAGAGTTCTATGGCTTCATTACGTTTGTCGTTGAGGGATTGCTGGCTGGGGCGTTCTGAAAAACTAATGGAGTAGTGTAAGGTTGAGTCGTCTGCGTATGAATGGATGGGAATTAAGGTACAGTTAAGGAGATCATTTATAAACATTAGAAAGAGAATAGGAGATAGGACAGAGCCCTGAGGAACACCGGAGTTTATAGGGTGAGGAAGTGAACAATGGCCGTCCACAACCGCGGCTATGGAACGGCCGGAAAGGAAATTAGAGACAAAGGCACAGATGGAGGAATAGAAACCGAAGGAAGGTAGTTTAGAAATTAAAGATTTATGCCAGACTCTATCGAAGGCTTTCGATATGTCTAGTGCAATAGAAAAAGTCTCACCGAAGTCCCGAAAGGAGGATGACCAAGAGTTAGTAAGATATGAAAGAAGATCACCAGTAGAGCGACCCTTAAGGAAGCCATACTGGCGATCTGAGAGCAGATTATGAGAAGAGAAATGCTTAAGAAATTTGGAAGCAAGAATAGTTTCAAAAACTTTAGAAAGACAAGAGATAAGAGCAATTGGACGATAGTTGGAGGGTTGAGAGCGGTCACCCTTCTTTGGGACAGGTTGAATGTGAGCAAACTTCCAGCATGAAGGGAAGACGTTAGAGGATAGACAGAGACGAAAGAGTTTGCCTAGGCAGGGAATCAGCACGGAAGCACAGTTTTTGAGAACAACAGGAGGAACACCGTCCAGACCGTACGCCTTATTAGTGTTAAGCCCAGAGAGGGTAGAAAGTACATCTTTAGAAGAGATTAGGATATTAGGCATAAGTAAGAGAGAGGAGGGCGGAGAGGGAGGAATAGCACCGGAATCATCCAAGGTGGAGTTTCTAGCAAAAGTTTGAGCGAAGAGTTTAGCTTTGTCAGAGGAATAAGTGATGGTTGTGCCATCAGAGTGGGAAAGGGGAGGGAAAGACGAGGAAGAGAAATTGTTGGAGAGGTTTTTGGCTAGATGCCAGAAAGCTTGGGAAGAGCTAGAGTTGGATAGTTCAGTGCATTTATTATTGATGAAAGAGTGTTTGGCAAGTCGAAGAACAGATTTGGCTTGATTCCGGGCAGAAACATATGAAGAATGAGAGTCTTGAGTTTTAAGGCGTCGGTACCGTTTGAATGCTTCCTCCTTATTGCGGACAGCAGTAGAACAGGCGTGAGTAAACCAAGATTTTTTAGCATTAGTCTGAGAGAAAGAGAATGGAATGTATGCTTCCATGCCCGATAGGATTACCTCGGTAATGCGTTCAGCACTCTCCGAGGGTCCTCGGCCATGGAAGCAGAAATCATTCCATGGGAAATCAAAGAAGTACTGCCGAAGAGCCTCCCAGTCGGCAGCGCCAAAGTGCCACAAGCGCCGCCGGCTAGGAGGATCGGGTGGCTGTACTGGAGAGATAGGACAGGTGACAGAGATAAGTTTATGGAGATAAAGTTATGTGAGATATTATCATGTGACAAACCAATACCAACAAACAAAAAGTGTGTTTGCACACTGAATTCCTGCAAGTCCAGCTCACAGCCAAACAAAGAGAAGGATATGGCATGGATTATTGGCTGTTTGGACTTCATAGAAAGTGAAGTAGAAGTAAAATCAAGTTCTACTTCTCCAGGAACATGGGGCGCCTTCAACTCTCTGTTGTCTCCATCTGGTTCCAAGACAAACATTGTCCTTGTACCACCACTAATACGATTGCCACCAGCAAAGTACGACACCCTGTTCACAGGTCTGATGAGAGCACGTGCTATCGCCACTCATGCCATGGGACCAGAATCTATCACAGTCGTGACTCTTGATCTTCAGCTATACGACATGGCCATGAAGTTGTGGATGGAGCGTGAGGACATCAAGAAGCAGTTCTTGTTTCGACCTGGCGAGCTGCACATCGTCTTCTGGGCACTGGCTACCTTGGGTAATTATGTGGACGGTAGTGGTATTGACCAAGCATGGGTCGAAGCTGGACTTTACTCACCTACAACCGTAACACAAATACTCAACGGAAAACACATGTATCGAGCACTGGAAGCTCATACAGTTACCTTGCTTGCTTTGTACAGTTTGTACTTCCGAAAGTTCCTGCAACTTCAGCCTGATGAAGAAGCTTTCTTGAAGGAAACATCCACTGTTTTGGGAGAAGCCTATCAGCAAGACATCAATACAGACTCAGGAAGCAGAAACAAACTCAGTGATGCCGTTATAAAAACAATCGAAATGTTCGAATCCAGGGACATCTTCCAAAAGATCAAACAATCTGAAGGCACTGCAAACAAGATTCAGCATTTCATCGGAAACTACATGAATCAGTTCGTGACCATCCTCCAATTTGTTCGAGCCACCAGACAACGAGACCTATTGCTGCACATGCAGAGTCTGGAATCACTCATGAAGTACTTCTTTGCCCATGATCATTTAAACTATGCACGCCTTGTACCACTGTACATTTCTACAATGCAACAAACAGAAAGGCAGCATCCTGAGATCTGGGCAGAGTTCATGAAAGGGAACTTCTGCGTCACCAAAGGTGTTGCTGGATTCACATCAATAGGCCCAGACCATGGGATTGAACAAGAGAATCATGAACTCAAGGTTATTGGAGGCATAGTTGGAATCACACAGAATGAAAAGTCACTGGACAAGTACTTCGTTATTGCACCTGAACTCTCAAACATACAACATGAATTTGAGAAACAGTACTTCACTGGCAGCAAGGCAAAGAGAACACAGCACTATGAACTTACAGGGGGAAAGCTCTCCCGAATAACACAAAATGCTGTCAAACTCAGTGCAGTATTTCACGAGCATGGAACCCATTTGAATCCGCTGATGAGGATGAGATCTAAAACCTGCTCACCAAAGCAGTTATGAATGAAACTAATACCAACGACATCCTTCGGCGTGATGAGATTGGGCAACAGATGTTTGAAAGTTTCGTCACTGAACACCTAACGGAAGGAAAACTTTCTGTGTGGGACAAAATGACCAAAAAGAAACTGGGTACCTTCAAAAGTGCCAATGCAACGGCAGAAATCCGAATGGGAGAAAAGGTGGTCAAAATCAAAGAAGAGCGAGGACTGTTGCAACGGTTCATTGTTATTTCAAGAAGTCGACCAGAGCTGAATCTCAAGGAATGCATCGGAACTTATGAGTTTGGTGTGGTGCCTCGATCACTATTTGCTTCGGATGGATCCCTCCTGCTGGCATACGATAAGGCATCAATACTTCATCATCTTGAGAAGCTGGACAGTAACACACAACAGGTTCAAGCTGACAGAAATGAGGCAACTGGAAGTGAGCCATCTGATAACCAAGCAATCCAAGTACCCTTGCAGGTGGCAGACACAGCAGTGGAACATACAAATGTTGACCCAACAGATGAATCGTCAGCACACCGAGTGATCATTATTGATGGGATGGCTGTGGTAAATTCAGTTAGCAAATCGGAACAAATGAAAACATGCCAAGACTTTGCAGATGCCCTTCTCCAGATAATCTGTAACATGGCAGCACAATATGATGAGGTCAGATTGGTGTTCGACCGGTACATCAAAACATCGCTCAAGGAACAGATGAGGACAAAGAGGACCAAGGGAAAGTCAACATATTACCACGTGAAAGACAACACTTTAATCCAAAATATTTCCCTGAAGGACTTCTTATCAGATATCCGCACCAAAGGAGAACTGACCAAGTATTTGGCTGACACAGTTGTATGTCACAGCAAGAGCTCCAACAACAGACTGAAAAAACTTATGGTGACCTCAGGAACACAAACCAAGGGCAATGTTGATATCCCAGACTCGCTCCTCACTCACAGCCAAGAAGAGGCAGACACTTTGCTTGTACTGCATGCTCTAACTGTTCTCAATGAAGCAGAACTTGTTGTCTGTTCCCCAGACACAGACGTCTTGTTGTTACTTGTCTACATGTATCCAAACTTACCAACGTCTACAACCTTCCTTACGGGAAAGGGCAGGCTGAAGAGGCACATTTCTGTGCGGAGCATATACAACAACTTAGGACCAAAGCGCGCTTCTGCACTGTTAGGTTTTCATGCTCTGACAGGTTCCGATATGTCTGGTAGATTTGCTGGCAGAACCAAAGACATTTAAGGCATTTATGTCTTGTGATGATGAGATCCTGGATGCACTAGCAATGCTCGGGAATGACATTGATCTGCCCGCTCATGTATGCTCTCAGTTGGAACGCTTTGTCTGTATTTTGTATCGATCCAAAATCTACACAAAAGTGAATGAGCTCCGTTGGTTCCTCTTCTCAAATCGTGCAGCCGAAGGAGAAAACCCCCCACCAACTTATGGTTCACTGGACTTACACATTCGTCGGGCACATTACATATCCATGATTTGGAAAAAAGCTTGTGAAACTCACCCGTGCCTCCCAGCACCAGCTGCATTTGGTTGGACATTTGATGCAGGTTCAAGTCACTTCTCTCCAGTTCGCTGTTTGAATCCACCAGCTCCTGAAGCAGTATTGCACCTCATAAAGTGCGGGTGCAAACGTGGATGCGAAGGAAGGTGCAGCTGTCGCAAGAACAATATCCCATGTACGGAAGTTTGTGGATGCTGGGTTTTCAGCTGCAACAACAAAACTGTCCAACCAGGGATAAATGAAGACTGTGAAGATTGAGGTGTTACTTTCTATGACATTCACAAAATAATAATTCACTTGATATCCATTGTTAAAACTACTAAATGAAAAACGATTTAAGAGATTGAACAGTAATTCAAGTATTTCATTTTATTTAGATCTGTTTGTTGGCTTGTTAATTATCTATTCTTTGTGAAAAATACATGTCTTTAACCTAAGAAGTGCACATGGGGGGTATGAGACACCACACTCCTGTGCTGACGTATTTGAGCTGTTCCCATCACTAACATCGTTATTTTACCATAAATAGCATTAATACTTATCCATATGCGCCTATTATAGGTTGATTATAAAGGTATTAACCTGTTACAACAATAAAACAAGTGGAAACAGTGTTTAGATGGTCAAAATCGGCGATACAGGCCGGGAGTTACATAATGTATGGCTGAGGTAACCTCCCTGCCCTCCTCCCCTCCCATTGTCTGGAGAGACACTGTTACGCAATAGTCTCTCTCTCGCTCTTTCCCACGCTTGGTAACAGTGATGACAACGCCCTGCTACCAACTCGCTAATGTTAGCACGAAAATAGACCACAGAATAAGGGAATAACAGGGAAAGTAGGTGATAACTGAAGGAGGGGAGGAAAGTGGGGAAGGAGGGTAGGTGGAGGAGTAATATTTGGCATGGCCCAGGGGCAAAAAAAAATTAAAATAAAAAAAAAAATAAAAACAAACAAACAATTTTGTTTTGGGTGTTTTAAATAGATTTTTTGTTTCCCTTACTCTTAAGAGTCTTCCCGCAGTCCGCTGGGGGAACTCTTAAGAGTCTCCCCGCAGTTCCCGGGTTAAATAGATACTTGGTTTGTAATTACAAAATCCTGTTGGCTTGGTAATGCATGCAAAGGGAGAAGGTATAGCTTACATTGCGGGTGCGTGGTGGCCATTTTGGAATTTGGCATGTAGATCATACATATAACATAAATTTGATGGTTCCATTAGATTCCTGGTCTCAGAAAACATATATTTAGACACTTTATTTGTAATTGTATCATGTGTACTCGCGAAGATATCGCATTATTAGTGTTCGGCGGCCATTTTGGACGCCATCTTGGATTTCATACCCTTAGAATGTTCCGAAAAAATGCCACCCTAATTTTTTTTAAAGCTTATGATACCTTCTTACAAAATCAGGTGAGATTTTGCTTTTAACAACAAAAATACACGAAATTGCAAATATGCCTACACTAGAGAGCTGCCCTGCTGAAGGAGGGCAAGTCTAATTGTGATATTGCCAATAATCTCGGAGTATCACTGAGATCAGCACAGCGGTGGGCTAAGAAGATCCGTGATGGCGGCGCCGGGCCACTGCCAACTCATGCCAAACGTTCTGGGAGGAAGTGGAAGATATCAAACCGTACCCTGCACTTGTTGAAACGTCAGTTAGAAACTAAACCCACCCTGACAGCACGTGAACTGAAAGAAAACAACCCTAATTTGCTGTCAGGAGTGGCTATACGAACAATCCAGGATTATCTCCATAAAGTGCTAGGGTACCGTCGCTGCCGGGCTATACCTAAACCCTGGGTAACAAAGGCCCACCGTCGCAATAGACTCAAGTTTGCCTTGCTACATAAAAGGTGGACCTTTGGCAGTGGAAGAAGGTATTATGGACCGATGAGTCGATGTTCACTGTCACGGACAACTCCAGATCTTACGTGTACCGTAGGCGAGGCTCTGATCCACTGGACCCTCGCTACACCAACCACACGATCAAACACCCTGACTCATTGATGGTGTGGGGTGCATTCTCTTACTATGGTGTTGGAAGGCTTGTTTTCTTGCCCAAGAATGTGCGAATGAACGGCTTTAACTATTTAGAGCTGTTATGTGATGAACTTCCGGAGTCTATGAGAATGTGCAGGGCAAATTACTTTATGCAAGACGGAGGACTCTGTCATACTGCAAAGTTAGTCACCGAGTGGTTGTCCGATTGCTGTGTACCTTACTTTAAACCCTGGCCTGGCAATTCCCCTGATTTAAATCCGATTGAGAATTTGTGGGCCAAGATCAAGACCGGGTTGCAGAGTCGAGACACCTCCTCCCTCCCGAAACTTCAGGCAGCCATTCAGGACTTATGGGACAACCTCAGCATTAACTACTGCCAGAACCTCACCCTATCCATGCCTAGACGTCTCTCGCTCGTCAGGAAGGCACGTGGCTACCCCATAAAATACTATATTTAGGTGAGTTACCCATAATTTCTAAATTTTGTCAATTAATATCCCATTTTCAGGTACGCTTGGTGGTGCGCGGCTGTGGTGGGTGGCGGGCGACCAAACTTTACGCGAGTACTGTATATACACATGCCTTTTTTTGACACTCTTCAACTAGTTTACTAGTTACACAAACCACACATGCTTCTTTCTATATAAGAATCCCCTGTAAATAATCGTCTCCAAGTAAAAATAACGCGGGAGATCTGCCGCTCCCGCGCCCCGAGAGAGGGCGCTCCGTCCGTTTAAATAGCTTGTGTACACCCAGGCCTACCAACATGAACCGGGAAAGTTAGATACGTACACACCCCTGTATGCCGAGAGAGATTTACATATTCTTATGCCTAAAATTACTGCCAACCAAAATCGGTAGTAAAACCCAACCACCACCACCACAAGAAGGAGGAAGAAGGACTAACGCTGTCTCGCATGCATCCTAGCCCTCAACTGTCCGGTGTACACGACACAACTTCAATGCACCCAACACCCCCATTCCTCCCCGAGAACCAAAAACACGGAATTCATTCATTTCACTCACTATTATTGTTTTCCAGAGTTCTATTGAAGTAATACAAACCCCCTATTATTTCATAACTTACCCTTGATGAAGTAGCCTACTCTAGGAACATAAATTGACCTTACTCATCACACCACCGCCGAGTAATGACCTTATATGAAGGACACCCTGACCAACAGTGTAAGAAGGGTTCAAGGACCCCATCTAGGATAACTTCCCATGCCCTTAACATCCTAGAGGTACCAGAGCAGTACACTCAGTAATCCACAATACCAGTTCAGGATTTCTGAGGAAAGTCAAGCAATTTTGAGGCTTCAAAAGCTCTGGCATGCCAACTATTGAAGTCTCCATTCAGTTGGACTAACAGCCTGCCGAAAGCCCAAGCATACTGTCTGTGAGTAAAACCTTATACTAGGGATCCTTGTTAGACCCGGGCCTGCCTAGCTAACGTGGAGATCCTACTTAGGCGGTTACTAGCTAGACAATTGAAGAAAGTTGACGGCCTGCCGATTCTTTCTTCTTAGACTACAAGTCTCCGTTAACTGTGTTCTGTCCCAGGTACTCTGTCTTATTCTGGCATGCTAGAAAGACACACCTATACTGAGACAGTAACCCAAAAACCCTATACTAGGGATCCTTGTTAGACCCGTCCTGCCTAGCTAACATGGAGATACTACTTAAGCGGTTACTAACTAGTCTAGTGAAGAAAGTTGACGGCCTGCCGATTCTTTTTTCTTAGACTACAGTCCCCATTAACGGAGTTCTGTCCCAGTTACTCTGTCTCCATCTGGCATGCTAGAGAGACACATATACGGAGACAGTGACCCCTAAAACCCTATACTAGGGATCTCGTTAGACCCGGGCCTTCCTAGCTAACGTAGATATCCTACTTAGGCGGTGACTATGTAGTCTAGTGGGAAAAGTGTACGGCCTGCCGAAGCTTTCTCCTCAGACTATAAGTTATCGACAGCTGTGGCCTGTCACAGTAACTCTGTCTCTATCTGGCATGCTAGAGAGACATACAGCTACTGTGATAGGAACAACTTTCCTACAGAGTTAGGAAGAGAGTTAACGGCCTGCCGATTTCTCTTTCTAATTCAGAGGTTGGGAAGTTAGATACCGGCCTTGTCAATCTTGCTAAGGAAAACCCACAACAGCACCATCTCTAAAAGAAGTTGAGAAGCCGGCCTGCCGTCCTCAATATTCTCTAGAGTGGGAAGGTACCAGTGTTCTGATAGAGGAACTCTGTTGATGTCTGGCATGTTAGCGTGAACATAGTCCCAATTGTCAGGTTTCACTTTACCTCGTAAAAATAGAGAGACTCCGGCCTGCCGCCCTTTCTGGTTTAACGGAGTTCAAGTGAACACTCGTACAGAAGTGTCCTTGTCGAGGAACTTTGTCGTCGTTCGGCCTGCCGACGTGACATAGGCTCCACCGCGAGGTTACATTTTCTTTAGTGAAAAGTTGAGAGACTCCGGCCTGCCGCCCTCTCTATTCTTCACTATTTAAAGTGGACACTGCCACTCGGCACAGGTAGTCTTGAGCCTCTGAGACCGCTGTGTTAGAGACAGGGCTTGGCGATATACCCTCACGGGCACTCTGCAGAGACAAGTCCTTGGTGCACTGAGTCTGTGGCATCCCATACGACTGTGTAACTTAAAGGTTTAAACACCGCCTCGGGTCCCCCGAACCTCTCATAAAGATCAGGGCAGACAGTAATATCACTCACACTGAAATTACTGCGTTCGTCCGTTATCGACCACATAAGATTCAATATTCAAGATCCTAGTCCGAGAGTACCTTAACAGGACTTCATCAACGGTTGATATACTGATCAGAACAGTCGAGTAGTTTCTCCTACCCCTGAAATACTCACGTTAGTTCGGTATGGTGTCCAACAGTAATTCGCCAGACGGTTACTATATATTACGGAGCCATCCTTAAGATCTCAAGCCCAATCAACCCCTCTGTAACTATGCCACACTGCCGGCCCACCTTGACGGCCTACGGGGAAGCAACCAACGAGAACCAACCACCTCCTGAAGTGTTCACAGGAGACATCAATCGAGAAGTTACCACGCCGGGAGACCAAGAGAAGAAGATAGTGACAACAAGTAGGAAAAGTGTCGAGTGAACGAAATAAACAGAGTTCCTCCAAAAGTGGCTTAACAACTTTTATATCTATACATGTGTTAATAATCGGGACATAAAGCTACGAGTCGTACCCACATACAGTACGAGTGATACGGAATAACAATTCGCCATCAAACAGTGAATCAATTTCGAATTAATACAATCTTAGCCGACTTTTGAGACGTCAGCGACTGCCAAAATTGACCAAAGTGTTTGAAAATATTTCAGAGTCCACCATTGACTCTCCGTTTTCTATACAACCCAGCCGCATACATATTGGGGTAATTGACCTTGAACTTGAAACACTGTGACATTCCTGAAGGAAAGAGACAGTGATCTCCCCACTCCTAGAAATACTTCTCTACAAATCTACTCTCAGTGTCTTAAAAACTATCTCGAGTATTAAGTGAAGTTGGACAACAAGACTTGCTCCCAATCTAGCTCCGTGACTGTGCTAGGAGTCAGTGATAACCTTAAGTACTATTCACTGGCAGTGATAAGTGTCCTATGTTCTCAGTTTCAGATTATTTCTCAAATATAGTGCAAGAGAAATAAAGCTGTATTCTTAAACCATATCTTGTGATATACTTATCCTCTGTTTTCCTTTCATTTTATATGTACGATATAGACAATGAAGTCCTCCCACAGTAGTGTGTTGGATGTGTTGGCATCTTGGTGTGTTCTAGGAGATCGGGTCGGGGATAGTGGGTGATGATGGGAGATTTTGTGAGTATGTCAACATTATATTTTCTCCAAAAACATATACAGGAATAAAAGACACCTTCGGGTAAACAGATTTTATTTCCATTTACCTTGGTATTCCTTGATTCATTCGTTTATGTAAAAATAAAAAAATAAAAAATAAAAGAAGCTGGAACATTTTATGACATTATTTTGGCTTAGCTTAGGAGCGATTGAGAGTTTAGTATGCGATGTATTTATTTAGATAATATGGCGTTAATTACGTTAGTTTACTTCAGGTGAAACTTGTTACATTACGGGGTTAACTTATTGGATATTATGATATAATTTAAATTATATACGAGGGGTATTATTGTTGTTAAACAATATTATTAAAGGCGGCAGTACGTGTGGAGAGTGAGCAGAGCGAGTTCTTTGACCTGAATGTTGGTTTGAAACAGGGGTGTGTGATGTCCCCGTGGTTGTTTACTGTATATATGGATGGAGTTATGAAAGAAATACTATCAAGAGCAGTGGATGTTGGTGTATCGCTGAAAAGGGAGGGAATTGAGTGGAAGCTACCTATACTGCTGTTTGCGGATGATACAGTTCTGATGAGTGATAATGAATGGGAGTTGCAGGGTCTGGTAAATGAGTTTGGAACAGTGTGCGAAAAACGGAATTTGAAGGTAAATACGGGGAAGAGCAAGGTTATGGTCTTCGAAAGGGGTGAAGTCACAGAGTGTGAGGTGAAGCTGAACGGTCAGGCTATGGAGATCGTCAACTCTTTTAAGTATCTGGGCAGTGTGTTGAGTAAAGATGGGACTATGGATGAAGAGGTGCGGGAGAGGGTACAACAGGGGAAGAGGGTTGTAGGAATGCTAAAAGCAGTAACAAGAAATAGGGTGGTCAGTATGGAAGTGAAGAAGTCCTTGCATGACAGTGTGGTAATCCCGACACTGACTTACGGAAGCGAAGCATGGACGATGGTTGAGAGACTCAGACCAAGAGTGAGAGCAGTGGAAATGAATTACTTAAGGAGTGCGTGCGGAGTTACATGGAGGGATAGACAGACTAATGAGGAAGTAAGAAGGAGGTGTGGTGTGGAGGTAGATGTGCTGGAAAGTGTGAAAAGGAACAACTTGAGATGGTTCGGCCATATGGAACGTATGGAAAGCGAGAGAATGACTAAGAGGGTGTACGAGAGCGAGGTGGAGGGACAGAGGGGGAGAGGTAGACCGAATATGAGGTGGAAGGATGGAGTGAGGAACTACATGAACAAAGGCGGTGCTGGTTGGGGGGAGGGGCGTCGACTGACTGGGGACAGAGGTGCATGGGGGCGGTTCGTTCGTGGCCACCCCTTCGGGGATCACGGCGTCAGGCAATAGATAGATAGATAGATTATTGTTGTGACCAAGGACGATCAAAATACCATAAAAGCAATCCAATTGTTTGCTCTCCAAAATGTATCAGTGATAGTGTTTAATGTAATGTATAGCTGAACGTGTATGCTTTGTTACTCGCTGGCTGGCTTACTCTCTCACTCTCTCTGTCGGGATCGAACCTCCAACATTAAGAACGAGTGTCCAAACTTTTAATCCACTACACCACGCCGTCGTATAGTGGATTAAAAGTTTGGACACTCGTTCTGAATGTCGGGGGTTCGATCCCGGCTGGGAGTATATATATATATATACATTGTATATATATATATATATATATATATATATATATATATATATATATATATATATATATATATATATATATCACTGCCCTGGAGTGTTAGTGTAATTACATCTCTGATGACCTCTATCGTAAATACAATACGATAGGATATGACTCTTTTGTGATCTCGTATGTCTCTGTGACGTCATGATCGCTCCTACAGCACGACGTAGGACGAGTAGATCGTATATTATAAGATTGTAAATAAGTTAAGTTATAAAAGGCCTAATATGCTATTAAGCAATATTGCCATGGTCTTATGTAGTATATATGAATTTATCGTATATATTAATATAATTTATCGTATAGAGCAACCTAGATGCGGTATGATAATTTGGGCTCCTGGCGTTTTGCCAAGGCAGCAAGGTGTGCCTTCGAGGAACACCAGAGCCTTCACGAACACCAACCAGTTAACATCTAATTTTCCGCCCTCAGTTGATCGTGCTTTTGTGCCTCTAATCACAATACACATACAGCAATACACACAGCTACACCATCACGACGCTCTCATCGACGCCATGACTGACTGACAGATAAGCATAATATTCATGTCCATTCCCATGTAATCATTTATTCTTTCTTTAACTTGACTTGTGTCTCGGGACCGAAGTCTCGTTCCCCATTGTCCACCGCCATATTGGGTAAAACGTTCTCCCTTGCCTCATTGCCATGTGGAACTGTTGGTGAGTTAATTCCTGGCTAATATTAACCCTTATAACCTTACCCTATATATAAATTTATTATGTGAGACCTTTGGATATAAATTAGCTTGTTTCAGATTGAATTCAATTTAGATATGGAGTAGTTTTCATTTAGATTTATTTATTTGATTCATTATAGCTTAGTAATATTTAACTTCCATTGATAGTTTAACACATCGGTGCCCAGACCCGGGATTTAGCTATCAGTAGGGGATTTTCTTAGGCAATGAGCAAGGGATTAGCCCAGGGATGCAGGAGCAAGGACCCCGGAGGGGTGGGGCTTGGCTATCTTCCTGTACCTCGGGCGCCGGTACAGTTGGTCAAGGATGAAAGTATACAGTTTTTCGTCTGCTATAGCCACACATAGTTTGTCATGTTGGCAGCCCTGGTAGCCATATCTCAGAGCCCGCCCACCTTATACAGGGTGTTTAAAAACGTGTTCCTGGACTTAGTTGTCAGACGGAAATATGAATATATTGCTCTATAATCTTTGACGTGAATATCACTTCGGAGATATTAAACACTTAATGTTATTGATAGATATACAAGAAATGCGAGTGAAAACGAAAATCAAAACGTCTACCTATATACGATATTTCAGTGGAATACAGGTCCATTTTCACACGTGGTAATATGTGGCTAATAATGTAGGGTATGGTGATATCAATGTTGCAGTTGGTTTGCAGATGTTCTGCTGATAAAAATAAAAATAATAATAATAAATAAATAAATAAATAAAAATCACAAGTAAAGCCTCATTATGCTTAGAGGACTGACTCATAAAGCAATGGCGCTCGCAAGATGAATACAATTGCTGGGTCATTACCCTATTGAACACACAGGCTTCCCTACGTCCACGTTTAGGAATTAGATTTTTGTGTATCAAAGTAGACGAATATGGAGTGGCTATAAAAGATATTACGATATACACTTAACATTATAACATTCATAATAAATAATGAGTACAAAGAGGAATCTAATAATACTTGTTAATTAATAAGTAGGTAAATATTGATATTTCACTTTCATCCCCAAGACTGGATTATATGTGATCCAAAGGGCAATGAAATGGAGGCGAGCGCCGGTTTGGGCTAGTGGAAAGGCTGTCATGGCTGCCAACATGACAAACCATGTGTGGCTATAGCAGACGAAAAACTGTATACTTTCATCCTTGACCAACTGTACCTCAGCGAATAGCCATAGTAGGGCATTCATATGCCACTAGGCTAAGGGCAGCTGACGGAGGAACTGAGTCGTATCGGGCGTCGGAAGGGGATAGGACATTCAAGCTGTCCTACTTCGGGGTACCGGGAGCAACCGTTGACACCCTGAGAGCCTCCCCACAGTGGGGGCAGGTGGTTCGGTTTAGGCCGCATATGATCTTTTTGTTTTTGGGCGGCAATGATATACGCCCCGGTACAGTACCCCGCGAGTTAGCTGACGCTATCAAAGAGGTGGCGCTGGATCTGGAGCGTGAGTCCAGGGGGAGCTGTAGGATTGTGGCAATTGAGAGCCGGACGAGAGTCCGAGGGTTGTCAATGGCGGAGTACCAAGCCATTAAAAACTCTGTTAACCGCGCCCTGAGGTGTCGGTTAGTAGAGACGAGGCACCGCTTTGTATCACTCACTCTCAGCATCCGGGACCTCGACCAGGATGGTGTCCACCTCGATTTAGACACCAAT
Organism: Paralithodes platypus; assembly: GCA_032716605.1. Lineage (NCBI taxonomy): Eukaryota > Metazoa > Arthropoda > Malacostraca > Decapoda > Lithodidae > Paralithodes > Paralithodes platypus. The sequence goes on along the minus strand of CM064576.1, from coordinate 10,936,993 downwards.
CAAGTCCTGTATGATAAGATTGTAGGGCTAACGAAGCGTTGGCTAGAGAGGGACGCCGGGGTTGTATCGTTGCGCCTGCCTAAGTCCTGCATCCCACCCATCATCTTTCCCCAATAATTTTCTTTTCCGTTTCAGACTTCCTGTGACATATGACCTGACCTAACATTTTTTCTTGTTCAATATGATCCATTAGTAGGTATTGCTATTTAGTATGCTATTTTTTTCTCCATAACATAGAAGTCCGCCGGTCGGCGTCTCTTAACTAGGCTAGTCTATTATTTGGTCGTTGTTTTTGTAACTTAACATTTAGATACATAGCCTATAGGCTCACATGCAAAATGAATAAAGTCAATAAAGAGACACCGTCTAGTGGGGTGCTGATCAAGGCCCCTAAAAATCAAAGGGCGGGACTTCGGGGAGTATTAAATAGGCTAATTGTGGACGTCAACACTTTCATCACTACTGCTGAACTAGAGGAATTGGAGGCTAGATTTGAAAACGTCCAAGCTACCCACGGTCGTATTACGGCTCTGAGTGAGGTGATTGTGGCTGACATGATAGAGGAGGAAGAGATAGTTACAGAGTGTGATAATCGCGCCCTCTATGATGAACCTGTCTTTAGAGCGAAGTACATATTACAGCGTGCTGTCCCAAGTAAGAAGGGAGGCGATAATGAGGCCCATATAAGGGCTGACCCAAAACATACTGTACACCTCCCAAAGCTCAATCTTCCTACATTTGGGGGCAAGTTGACTGTGTGGTTAGCTTTTTGGGACATATTTCGGTCTACGGTTCATGAATCCTCTTTGGATAATGTCCGCAAGTTTCACTATCTGAAGGGACAAATGGAAGGAGAGGCCTTACATTTGATAGAGGGTTTTGCGGTAGTGGGTGGTAGTTATCTTGAGGCAGTACACTTATTGGAGTCCACATACGGGGATAAAGAGCAGTTGAAAATGGCCCATGTCGTTGCCTTGTTAAGGCTCGCAGAACCACAGTATAAGGTTGAGGAGTTGACAAACTTCAGGGCAAATATGGAGTGCCATACTCGATCGCTAGACACCCTAGGACTTACCACGCAGGAAATGATAGTCATTATCTTGCGTCAGAAGCTTCCTATGGCAATACTTGATAAGGTAAGATCATTTGAGCTGGGGGAGTTCAAAACTCAGTTCAGTAAGGAAATCAATAATCTACAGTTGAACAAAGGGAGAATGTATGTGTCGGGAGGGAGTGAGAATGTGGAGAAGAGGGGAACAGTAAGCATGACAGTGGGGACTAAAGAAAAGAAAGAGGGTGCGTAAAAGAAACCTCCTCAGATTCTATGTACGCTATGTAACAACAAACATAAATGGAGTTTCTGCGTAAAATACCCAACAAATGAGACAAAACTAGCACAGGCGAAAAGATTGAAGCTATGTGTAGATTGTCTAAGTAAAGAACATGGTAAGCAGGGACAATGTACTGCTACATACTTAAGGCCCTGTCGCCACTGCAAAGGACATCACTTTGATAACTTGTGTCCTACTGCAGATAAAGTCAAAGACGTCAAAACAGAGGGTACTACAACTGTGGCACTAGGTAGCACACAAGACACCACTATATTGCCCACAATACAGATTCCCATGCAAGGTAATGACAATAACAAAGTTTGTCGGGTACTTCTAGATCAAGGGTCTCAACGTTCCTTTATAAAGAGGTCCGTACTGGTGGGACTGAAGCACCGAAATGTAGGGGCTGAGACTCTTCGATTACAGGGCTTCACAGGGGTTACTGATAAACAAGACTACGAGATAGTGGAGATTTCATATTTCTACCGTAAAAACCTGTAATTTATGACTTGTATCGTAGTAGACACCCTACCAGAATATGTATCTGTGGGTGTGAAGAAGGTGGAACACGCATTACGTAGCAAAGGGGTTAACTTGTCAGATCCCATGGGAAATCAGAGTAAGGTGCATGTTCTACTTGGTGTGGATCATTATTATGAAGTAGTATACCCTGGATTTAAAAAGATGTGTGGTGTGATTTTAATCCCCACTAAATTTGGATATTGCATGAGCGGAAAGGTGCATACTACACAGTCAAAGGTCCTGGTCGACACGGTCTCGATATATAGAGTCAATGTAACCGCGGTAGAGGAGTTGGGAAGGGAGGATTCCCAACCTAGTGACCCTAAGATGGCTGCCGAGTTCGACCTGGAACGACTGTGGAGATTGGATCACATAGGCATTAATCCTATGGAGACTGATTATGACTCGGAAGTTGCGCTACAAAGGTTTGACGAGTCTGTGTGCTACTGTGCCTCAGACAAGCAATATAAAGTTAGTTTACCCTGGAAGAACAGTGAGATAAGCCTGCCTACCAACTATGGTTTGGCATTAGGTCGCTTGCGCGCATTACAGCGTAAATTGTCTAACGAACCGAGCACGCGCCAGGCGTATGACGATGTATTTCGGAGTTATGAGGATAGGGGCTTTATTGAGAGAGTCGATGTCAAGGAACCGTTTAAGAAGGGTAGGGTTCACTATCTGGCCCATCATGGGGTAAGGAAAGACAGCGTCACCACACCAATACGGGTGGTGTATGACTGCTCTGCCCACCAAGGTCAACAACCCAGTCTAAATGACTGCCTGTTGACAGGTCCGTCCATGGTGTCGGACCTGTCCCAACATCTATTGTGGTTTAGGCTGCGGAAGTACGCCTATACCAGTGACATCGAGAAAGCATTCTTGATGGTCAAGCTAAAGGAGGAAGATAGAGATGTTACCCGCTTTCTTTGGTTCAGCGACATTAGCGACTCTGAAAGTCCAATCATAATATACCGTTTTCGGGTTGTATTCTTTGGGGCCACGTGCTCACAGTTTTTGTTAAATGCCACAATCAGAAAACATCTAGCTGACACTCATGAGGACACAAGTAAACTATCTCGCGGATTATATATTGACAATTTGCAGGGTTCTAGCGATAGTCAGGATGATTTGTTATATACATACTGGCAAGCACGCAGATTGTTTGCGGATGCACATCTATTTATCCGCGAGTGGGTTACTAATAGTGAAGATCTTCAGAGTTTGATACAGGTGGACGGTACAGCATCTCTTAACCAGGAAAAGGCCAGTAATTTGGGGATGATCTGGCAACCTAAACATGACATACTAACTTTTCAAACAAGGTCTTTTGCTCAGCAGACAGGAGCGCACACCAAAAGAAGTCTGTTGAGCAAATTTGCGCAATTTTTTTTATCCTTTGGGTCTAGCATTACCCGTTACCATAAGAGTTAGGATTCTAATACAGGAAGTTTGGAGACGTAAAATAGGATGGGATGACAGTTTGCCCGAGGACCTGAATGACTAAGGAACATTGTTGTTGAATGAATATGCCATCCTATGTACTAAACCTATACCTCGTAAAGTGGCGGCGTTCGGTGACGTTACGTTACACACGTTTAGCGATGCTAGCGCCACGGCATACGGGGTAGCCATATATGTTGTTACTTCATTTGGGGCACATTTAGTTACAGCCCGGGTCAAGGTAGCCCCGGTTAAAAAGGTAACTATCCCTAAAATGGAATTGACTGCCATGCTGCTATTAGCACGTCTGGTGCAACATGTACGCGCAGCATGCGAGAGCGAATTAAATATTGAAATCGTTCACGTTTGGTGCGATAGTCAGGTCGCACTCAACTGGATACATAGCAAGAAGTCTCTGCCAGTTTATGTGCGGAATAGGGTAGATGAGATTAGAGCCCTTTTGCCAGACGTTGCTTATCATTATGTAAATACAAAAGAAAACCCTAGTGATCTCATAACTAGGGGTATAACGGCTAGCCAGTTAATGAAGTCCGAATTGTGGTGGCATGGTCCAAAGTGGCTGCTCCATGAAAGTGAATGGACGATATGGCATACTGTTGGTGAGGGACTTCTGCCACTGGAAACAGTGGCAGTTACAGGCCAACCAAAAGAGCCACCGGGTCCTATCATAGAGTGGGCAAGATTCGGTGACTATAATAAACTAGTCAGAGTTGTAGCTTGGGTATTGCGATATGTATCCAATCTCAAGCTTAAAGTAACGGGCCAACTCTGCAACAGGGGTCACAACATTGATGCTCGTGAATTTAAAGCAGCTGAAGTAACTTTGATCAAATGGGTTCAAGTAGAAACCTTTTCCAATGAATTAGAATCCTTGAAAAGCTGGAATAAGACATTAACCCTTAATTAGCGGCGAGCAACATAAGTCGAGTTAAATAAAGCTGGACTATGTGGCGGCGCTCTACATAGGTCGAGTGGCAATTTCAGCACGTAATGTGGCTGAGAGAGAGAGACAAGTGGTGGCAGGAGACTAGCGAGCGTATGACTGCTCCAGACCACCGCGGCGAACCTACTGACACAAATCTCAGCTCCCTCCTCCCTCTCTCACTCGCTGGGGTACATACTCAATTATGTACTGAAAGTACCGAATTACTGCTTTTTGCACTCGCGTTGCACGGTATTGCAAGAAAACTATCCATCATACAAGGATCGTTATGGTGTCATTCGAAAGCTCTGTTTATGCCCTTTCAGGGATAGGTACTTGTTTTACGTTCTGGGTCTTATTTAGGCATGAAAATGATCACGTAAACAGCCCTATTTTGGCTAAAAACACCCCGCTGTGCGGTACACATAAATAAACCGCATAGGCCCGTCTGTTAAGGTGTTAATGCCTAATATAGTGCGTCAGCTAAGGTTGCACCTAGACAATGGCCTCATCATGTGTGAGGGTCGCCTGAAGTGGTCGGGTGTACCAGACGGCACAAACCGCCCTATACTTATACCAACAAGACATCACGTTACTGATCTATTGATCATACGTGCACATAGGGAAGTAAAACACTACGGGGTATGTCATATAATATCAAATTTACGTCTCACATGGTGGATACCCAGAGTTCGACAAGTAGCTCGACGCGTAGTAAGAAAGTGTGTAATATGCCAGAGACTAAAAGGTAAACCATATGCAACTGGACCAGCTCCACCTCTACCTGAATGCTGTGTAAAGCACGTAGAACCTTTCCAAGCGGTAGGATTAGATTACACAGGGGCATTGAAGACGAGGGAGCATGAGAAGGTTTATATATTATTGTTTACCTGTGCGACGTCTCGAGCGGTACACCTAGAACTATGTGATAATATGTCTAGCGAAGAATTTATGCTGGCGTTTAGACGGTTTTGTGCCCGTCGTTCATTCCCTCAACTCATTCTTAGCGACATTGCTCCCACTTATGTTCAAGCATCAAAATATCTAAAGGATATGATTAGTGATCCTACTATCATCACTTTTTTGGGAGAGAAGAAGTGTGAATGGAGGTTCATTCCAGTTAAGGCACCTTGGTTTGGTGGAATGTGGGAACGATGTGTCGGCGTAGTAAAGTCAGGACTCAGAGCGGTAGTAGGACGTGCTCTATTAAAGAAGAGTGAGTTGACGACAGTCCTCACAGAGATAGAGGCAGTCGTGAATGATCGCCCGCTTACATATGTGTACACCGACCTGCAGGAACCACTACCATTAACGCCAGCTCACTTGCTATATGGAAAACCATTGACTGTGTTTCCATCTGATTTTCAGTCCATAGTAGAGTTAGAGGATCCCTCGTTGTACTCTGAGGTAGCGGTGTCTAAGAGATACCAGTATATATCCAGGATAATCGAGGATTTTAGGAAACGGTGAATTAGTGAATATCTGCTAGCATTGAGGGAAAGGAGTGTTACTCCCTCTGGTAGACCAACGGCCCCTACTGTTGGTGAAGTTGTTTTAATTAAAGAAGATAGTCCTCGTTTATACTGGAAATTGGGCCGCGTGTTGGAGGTATACAAGGGGCAGACTCTGTATAGCGGGTGGCGCTATTGAAGACAGCCACTGGAACTACTGTTCGTCCTATCGCACGTTTGTACGCTTTGGAGCTCGATTCCGCATTGCAATCTGATGCTCCACCTGTTATTGCTGGGTCCGAGGATTCTCAAAGGAACGACTCACCTCTTACTGATGGTGATCATTCTCGGACCGGGACGCGTCCCAGACGCGCTGCTGGTGGCGCCGTCAACTTGTGGCGTCAGAAGATAGCCTCTGGGCAACTTTATGTTTAAGGTGGGGTTCAGGTCTTTTTTTTGTGGGGGGAGTGTATCGTAAATACGATAGGCTATGACTCTTTTGTGATCTCGTATGTCTCTGTGACGTCATGATCGCTCCTACAGCACGACGTAGGACGAGTAGATCGTATATTATAAGATTGTAAATAAGTTAAGTTATAAAAGGCCTAATATGCTATTAAGCAATATTGCCATGGTCTTATGTAGTATATATGAATTTATCGTATATATTAATATAATTTATCGTATAGAGCAACCTAGATGCGGTATGATAATTTGGGCTCCTGGCGTTTTGCCAAGGCAGCAAGGTGTGCCTTCTAGGAACACCAGAGCCTTCACGAACACCAACCAGTTAACATCTAATTTTCCGCCCTCAGTTGATCGTGCTTTTGTGCCTCTAATCACAATACACATACAGCAATACACACAGCTACACCATCACGACGCTCTCATCGACGCCATGACTGACTGACAGATAAGCATAATATTCATGTCCATTCCCATGTAATCATTTATTCTTTCTTTAACTTGACTCGTGTCTCGGGACCGAAGTCTCGTTCCCCATTGTCCACCGCCATATTGGGTAAAACGTTCTCCCTTGCCTCATTGCTACGTGGAACTATTGGTGAGTTAATTCCTGGCTAATATTAACCCTTATAACCTTACCCTATATATAAATTTATTATGTGAGACCTTTGGATATAAATTAGCTTGTTTCAGATTGAATTCAATTTAGATATGGAGTAGTTTTCATTTAGATTGATTTATTTGATTCATTATAGCTTAGTAATATTTAACTTCCATTGATAGTTTACCACAACCTCTTTTAAACCTCGAGTAAGTTTTGCGAGTATTTGAATCCTCTTTCACCTGATCTGCAATCGAGTGTCGTAATGCTCCGTTACGCCTCCTCACATAATAAGCCACTAACATTATTTAAAATTGCATGATACACAAATCCACCCCTCACATTCTCCCAATACCCGTAGTGTCTCCTTTTCCTCTGAATTTTCCTGGAAAGTCCATATCACCACTCGATCTAAAACTGCTTCAAAAAGGTTGGGTGTTCTCTCCGTGGCTTCTTTGCTGTACAGGTGGACAATGCATCCATATATCGAGTATTGTTCGCATGTGTGGGGAGGTTCGCCCCATACCGCACTTCTCGAAAGGGTAGAGTCAAAAGCATTCCGTCTTATCAACTCACCACCTCTTACTAATTCCCTCCATTCTCATTCTACACGTCTCGGTGTTACGTTGCGTTTCTTTCACTCTTCTATCGATAATACAACAATCAGTTTTCTTCAGAGCTCTCTCAGTGCATACTTCTTGCCTTACGGCATAGGAGGCACCTGCATTTCAACACAGTCCCACCTCTATTCTGTCCAACTCTCCAACCCAAGAATTAACAAATTTTCTCAGATTTTCTTCTACTCAACAAGTAAACTCCGGAACTCTCACACAATCAAGCTTTCCTTCATCCTATAACTTAGACTGCTTTAAACTTTGTGTGTCCAGAAATTTTTACCCAAATGTACATTTTGAATTTGGCTCTCTATCACTATTCTGGCTTTGGGGGAGACACCCATTACAGGCAGCCTGCCTTTTATGTCCTTCATTCATACACACACACACACACACACACACACATATATATGTGTGTGTGTTATACTATACACAACGTTTAGTACCTCAATGGATACAATCACGTTTGTAGCTAGTGATTATAAAATATATAATGGTTGCTAAACTAATAACTTATTATACTATTAACTCCTACAACACCATGGTGTCATGCTTGTGCTACCTAGTAGGTGTAAAATAAATAATGGCTTTATATACTAATACTTTCTCATACCATCAACCACATCATCACGATGATATATATATATATATTGTCACAATGACCAGGGTCTTTTAGGAGTAGCCAGACTCTAGTGGCACCTGACTTCTGACAGCAGCTGTGCCAAGTCTATTAGAAATACCTGGTATTGTGAGTTTCTCTCCAATACCCTTCCAATTACTCATGACTAATTTTGCCGTACCTCTAAGCATTTTTGTCTCAATAAACATTTGTGTAGAATGAGCCAATAGAGTGTTACTAGGTTCGTATATGAAGTTGTGTTTTAGTGGCAACGCTGTAATTTGCAGGTTGGGTGTTGCTGGGTAAGCGAGGAAGGGGAGTAAGGAATGTTGCTCCAGTCTCGAGGTGGGGGAGGCGATGTTGCTAAGGAACACGAGTTTAATTAATTATGTGACCATTGCAAGTTAAGTTGTGTTGCAATATCAAGATGTACTTTATTTTCGTATACCGTCTCTAAACAACGGATGTCCAGATTCGTAACAGTGGCGACCTTGCCTAGGATAATCAGAATAGCACCAGCAGTATTAACAAGATTTATTTTGATCAGAGGATTTTTTTTTAGAATAGGTGTCTAGCATTTATATATTATTATGTTTGAACAACAAGCAAGAGAAGAGGGGGAGAGTGTCGTGCTGTTGCATATCACCAGTGAGGAGGATGCGAGAGTGTTCCTTCGGAGTTCTCCAGAATGGGCACAGATGCAGTTGAGAAGGGTGGAGGAATTGAGGTTGATAGCATCAGTGTTGGGAGTAGAGGGGTCTCTTCTTACCACGGGGGAAGCATGTCAGCAGTATATATGCAGTATTATTATAATGTTCGAGAGGAGGCTGAGCCTGTGCCGGCAGGAGGCTATATCACACCTGCACACTCTCCGCCGCGCACACCCAGTCCATTGCCTGACGTGCCCCCTGGTGTGCCCCAACTTACTCAACCCCATTTATTATTCTTTACACTCTACTCCTGCCGCTGACTGGGCGGCACAGAACCAAGTTACACCTCCCCCCCCCCAATTTATCCCAGCCAGACTTTCTACGATTCGGCCACGTTACCGTCCCGCTTATGTTCCTACACCACCCCCTAATTTTGCCCCGGTAGGGCTATCGAGTGATGCTCTAGTACAATTATAGTTGAAGAAGAGAGAGAAAGGCAGGAGAAAAGAGAAGAGAGAGAGATGCAGGAGAGGTTAGAAACACAGAGAATGACAATGGAGTTACAAAGAACCAAAGTTGAGGTAGACGGGGGTAGGTACACAAGGAGACAAGTGGGCACGGCGGGAGGAATCTAGCGAGTTAAAAGTTGTCTCGTAGCCTGAAGCTCGTTCCCGCTTTTGATGAGGAAAAATTCACTGAATGGTTTCAGCGATTTGAAAAGAAAGCACGGGAGTTCGAGTGGCCACGGGAACGCTGGGCGGCATTGGTGGCCAATGTTCTCAAGGGAAAAGCGCTCGAGGCATATGATAGGATGTCAGTGGAGGACTTAGCAGAGTATGATAATTTAAAGCAGGCTATCCTTAAGGCTTATGAACTCAGACCAGAAGCCTATCGCCTTAAATTTCGTAATGCAAGGAAGAAGCCTAATCATACGCATGTTGAATTTGCCTTTGTTTACCTCCGTGATTGTTTGTCTCGTTGGCTTTTTAGTGAAAATGTAACCAATTTAAATAAGGCAATTGAGCTTTTCCTGCTAGAACACTTTATCAACAATGTCGACAGAGAGATTTGCCAAAAGATCCGTGAGAAGCGCCCCGGCAAGCTGTCTGATGCTGCAGTGTGGGCTGACGATCGAATGTTGGCAACCAAGGGTTTTAATGATCGTGCCAGATATGCCCCCCCCACGATTGCACGTGACGAGAAGTACCGAGCAGTTGGAAGTGGAGGGTACAGTAATAGTGGCCCTGGTCCCACACGTAATAATAACGGTGGAGACAAACAAAAATCACCAAAATCAGTCCGACCTGATTCCAGTGTTGTTAGGTGTTATGGGTGTAAACAGACCGGACATATTAAACCAAACTGTCCCCAGGCTAAGTCTTCTGCAGCGCTTGCTAAGCCTGTGTTGTTAGTGGTTGGTATCCAGGGAGGAGGGGATGAATCTTTGTTACCGAGGTTGGAGGCAGACCGAAGGGTGAAACATGGGGTGCCAACGTCCGTGGCACAGCCTGCCCCCGACAAAGTGTCTCAACTAGGTACCATTGCAGGTCCAGAAGCCTCGCTCGCTTGGTGCCAGGCTTTCGTTCATGAGGGTGAAGTAGAGCTGTGTGGGAAGGTGTATCCAGTAAAGGTTCTTAGGGATTCATGAGCTAAGCAGTCCATGTGTTTGAACTTGACTGGGAAGCCTATAAAATCTGACGAGTTTGTGTTATGTCGAGGTGTAAACACTGAGGCCTGTTATAGCCTCGTTCCTGTTCATCTTAGGTGTCCTGTAGTCACGGCGACGGCGAAGGTAGCGGTCGTGGACTCATTACCTGTGGAGGGGATTGATTTTCTGCTTGGAGCAGATATGGCAGGGAGTAAAGTCTTTCCACCTCCGGTAGTGGTGTCGGAGCAGGTACAGTCGGAGGAGAGGAACAAGGAGGCTAAGAAGCTGCCTCCCGATTGGTTTCCGGTGTGTGAGGGCATGGGATCTATGGCCCAGGTTGCACAGCCGGAGGAATTGTTTGGAGAGGAGATAGATCTGATCGAGGGGATGTACAGTCATGAATCTGCATAACCCATAGATTCGACTGATCTGCAGGGTGCCGAGGGTGTGCAGGACGAGGAGGAAGGCTCAGCGGAAAGCTCCTCGCTCGTTTCAACCGGTGCCAGAGGTGATACTGAAGGGAGCGATCGGGTCCCTACGGGAGGACCGGTTGATCCTGTATCATCGAATCAGACTGACTTGGAGGCTATACCTAATCTTACCACCGTGGCACCGGGGGAGACTGGTGAGGTGCCGCAGAGTGATGCTTTATTAACACACTTGTTTTCTAAGGTCGGGGAGAGTAATCCAGACAGACACAAGACCCATCAGCTCGGCCATATTAACATGTTGAAGAGGTACTGTCGTGCGGCGGGCACACAGGCGATGTCACCTAAAGGGGCTAGCCGAGAGAGTTGCCTGGGCGCCGATCAGTCACCTGCTGGTGTTAACGGGGAGTTGTCTGAGGCAGTTTGTGCTACTGTATCCGCTCAGAATGGGTCAGTAGAGAAAGTTGAGTCAGAGACGGTCAATTTCTTGCCTATGTTATTGACTGGAGAGTTGGATTCGGAGGTGCAGGGTGAGCCCGGGCCTGGTGGATGGTGGTTGGATAACCTGGGCCCCGGGGCTAGCGGTTCATGCACTGTGGGAACGCCAGGCAAGGCTCCTGCAGTGCCTCTCAACCCCCCTCTGCACTCTCCCCAATTCTCCGGTCCCAGGGACCAGGATGCCGTGTCTCGTTGCCCTGACCTGGTTTTAGAAGGCATTAAGGAGGAGCAGGAGGAGGAGAGGGAGTTTTTCCCAGGTGAGGCTGTACCGGCTGGGACATGGGCAGAGAACGGGTACCTGGCCCTGCGGGAGAAATTGACCCATTTACCTCCGGAAAGGGTTGAGGAGATGTTTACTACCTTGTGGGCTTATCCACACGTGTTCGGGGATGCACCAGGTTTGACATCTTGGGCGGTGCATGACATCGATGTGGGGGAGAATAAGCCTATAAAATTACCACCTTAATTATAGAGTTAATCCACAGAAGCAGCTCGCTCTTGACGCTGAGCTGAGGTATATGGTTGACAAGGGCCTCATCAAGAAAGGCTGGAGTGAGTGGTCAAGCCCAGTAACTTTGCAGCCTAAGCCTGATGGTAAGATCCGCTTCTGTGTCGATTTTCGCAAGGTATAATTTATTTACTCTCCAAGACAGATACCTACCCTTTACCGAGAGTACAAAGGAAAGAAATCAAGCAACAAGAGGTCTAGTGACCCTTCTAGGTTGCTTGTCCTCCAAAACACTGAGGATCAAGTGTCCAAACAGTGGTTTAGAGTGGGTAAGGGAACATTGGAAAGGGAACTACTGCCCTGCCACTAACGTGGCAGGACTAGGAAGTTAGTAGGGGACATATGGGTTAGTAACTGAGGGGAGGATAAAGTTATTAATTTACAAACGCAGTCAGTCGCGGGTTTGATGCGAGATATTTGTCTAGGCGGAATTTAAATGAATCAACGGTGCTGCAGTCTATAACGTCTCGGGGAAGCCCATTCCACAAGTTGACAACTCGATTGAAGAAGAAATTCTTAGATTCGTGCGAGTTAAAAGATTTACCAATAATTTTGCAACCGTTTCCCCGCGTGTAATTAGATTGGTCGATAGTGAAGTACTTACTACAGTTCATATTGTCGATGCCTTTGATGATTTTGAACACTTGAATTAAGTCGCCTCTTAATCTGCGCTGGGTTAAAGGAAATAGATTTAATTCTCTAAGACGCTCTTCGTATGGTTTGTTCTTTAGGCTAGGTATCATTTTGGTAACTCTACGTTGAACTCGTTCTAGCTTGTTTATATCTTTTTGGTAATAAGGGCACCAGGATTGAACGCAGTATTCCAGAAGAGGGCGGACTAAGGAATTGTAAAGGGTTAGGATAACTTCTTTGGATTTATGCTCAAATGACCTGCCTATAAAGCCAATTATTTTGTTTGCCTTCTTAACAACTTCTGAACATTGTTGACTCGGTTTTAGGTTACTCGATATTGTTACTCCCAGATCAGTTTCTCTGTTTACATTCTTAAGCTGAGTGCCATTCATCGAATAGTTTGCTTTCTCATTTAGGTATCCGACATGTAGTACTTTACATTTATCCGCATTGAAACTCATTTGCCAAATTTGGGCCCAACATGACAATTTATCTAGATTGTGTTGCATATCGTCAACTTGTTCTTTTGAGAGTACGCTATTTGCAATTTTTGTATCGTCAGCAAATTTGAGATTGTGCAGGTGAGACCCTCATCTATGTCGTTGATGTAAATTAGAAAGAGAATTGGTCCTAGTACCGATCCCTGGGGTACCCCGCTACTTACATTGGTCCATTTAGATGCCTTACCGTTTATGACTACCCTTTGCTTTCTGTTGCTGAGCCAATTTTCTATCCATTTCAACACACCGTCTTGTATTCCATGCGCTTTAGTTTTAGCAGTAAACGTTTGTGGGGAACTTTGTCAAAGGCCTTTTGAAAATCAAGGTATATAATATCTACAGCTTTACTCTCATCGTAGAGGTTGAGGATATCGTGGAAGAAGTCTAAGAGGTTTGTTAAACAGGAACGTTTTTACGAAAGCCGTGTTGAGTATCTTTAAGTATGTTATTTTCCTCTAAGTGATTTACGAGTCTGTCTCGTATGACCGTTTCTAGCATTTTACATACAACTGAGGTTAAGCTAATTGGACGATAGTTACTGGGTAGGGATTTGCTGCCTTTTTTGAATATCGGTGTTACGTTGGCTAGCTTCCACTGATCAGGCATAGTTCCAGACTGCAAGGATTTATTGAATAGTAATGTCAGTGGTTTGGAGAGCTCATTCTTAGCTTCCTTTAGAACTCTAGGCGAGATTGTATCAGGTCCTGGCGTTTTATTTACCTTAAGTTTATCTAAACAATTCAATACTTCTCTCTCTGTAACGGTGATATTGCTTAGAACATCTGAATTATCAATCTGAATCGGCGATGGTGTAGGGATATCACTGAGGTCTTCTGTTGTAAAAACTAATGCAAAGAAGGTATTGAGGGCATTACTCATTTGTACTTCGTCTTTGGTGTATTCTCCTTTTTCATCGACTAACGGTCCAACAGTTGAAGTAACTACTTTTTTCTTTCTGATATAACTATAGAATTCTTTCGGGTTTGTTTTACTTTGATTCGCAATATGTAACTCTAAGGTCTTTTTACTTTGCTTAATTAACTTTTTGGCTTTGCGTCGTAGCTCTACAAATTTCACCCGTTCTTCGTCATTTTGTGATGATTTTAATCTATCATTAGCAAATTTTTTAGCAAGCAGGCAGTTTGAAATATCTTTATTCCACCATTTGGGCTTATTATTATGGCCTGGACGCCGTATTTTCGATGGTATGCAGTCTTGCACTGCTTTTAGGTAAGTGGTTTCGAATAACTTCCAAGATGTTTATGTCGTTATTGTTAATTAAAAAGCTCCAGTCAGTTTCTTTAAACATAGCTCTAAGTTTATGGAAGTTTGCTTTCTTGAAATTAGGGACTTTTTCGATGCTACTATTTGGTTCGTTACTAGTAAACTTTAAAGTGAAAGTTATCGTACGATGGTCGCTGTTACTGAATTCATCACCAACATTCAAATTCTCTATCAATTCTTCTTTTGTTGCAAGTACAATGTCAAGAACGTTATTACCACGGGTCGGCATTCGAACAAATTGATAAAGCGAACTCTCTTGCAAGTTCGTATACAAGTCATGTCCGGAGTGTGAAGTAAGAGTATCGCCCCACTTGGTCACAGGTAAATTAAAGTCGCCAAAAATTACGGTATCTTGTGAGTTACTTACATCTGCAATTTGTTCGTAAATTTCTCGGTCAGTTTGCACTGATTGAGCTGGAGGTCTGTATATTAACGCAAGTATTATTTTTGTACCTTTATTATTCTTTATTAGCACAAAAGATGTGTCGACGTTCACAATTTGAGGTTTTGACACGAGGGTCGGGTTAAGACTTTCTTTGATATAAATAAAACGTCACCTCCATTTTTATTTATTCGGCTGTTCTCAAACATTACATAACCGGGAAGTGAATACTCTGCTAAAAAGTCTCTATCTTGTGTATTGAGCCAAGATTCTGTTATGCCAATCACATCATAATTTTCTGTAAACACTAGTTCCTCTAAATCTGAAAATTTATTGCGTATGCTACGAGTGTTTGCATAGAAAACCTTTAAAGTTGCGGTTTTAGAACTCGCAGATCGTTCTTTCATCGAATTTTTGGTTCTGGTCGGATCTACATTTACATTCATGGCTGTCCTCGGTCCTCGGTCGTTATCCCTGACGGTTTTGAATTTGGGTCGTGTTGGTGGAGCTTTATCCAAATTCGCGGTTCTTGACGGATTAGTATTTAATTCCTTTGTAGATTGCCGTCCTCGCTGTCTTCGGTCCTCCTTCCTGGTTGTCCTGTGCTGAGTCGATTTCTTCTCCGAAAATCCTTCACCGCATCGTTGAGAAGACGCCCAAAACGCGCTGCTCCCACCTGGTTCAGATGAACTCCATCGTCCGAAAACAAATAGTCATCGTAGTAGAAATTGTCCCAGGTGTCGACGAATCCCACGTTCTCCTTCCTGCAGAGGTTTGCTAGACAACGATTTGTGCTGGTGGCTATGTTGTAAAATCGGCTCTCTACACCGAGCCGGGGGACGATTCCTGAGACCATGATCCTTGATGACTTCTCCTTAAACGACTTGATCAGCTGCTGGTACTTTAAAAGCGAGTTGATGACTCGGTAGACAAGATTGGGGCAGCCACATTCATCACAAAAGTGGACTTAGTTAAATGCTATTGGCAAGTCCCACTAACAGAATGTGCCAAGAAAATCGCTAGTTTTGTGGTGCGTGGAGGAGTGTATCAGTGCCAGGTAATGCCTTACGGCTTGAAGAATGCTCCCGCCACATTT
This sequence comes from Paralithodes platypus, assembly GCA_032716605.1. Taxonomy (NCBI): domain Eukaryota; kingdom Metazoa; phylum Arthropoda; class Malacostraca; order Decapoda; family Lithodidae; genus Paralithodes; species Paralithodes platypus. Next base: position 10,921,380 of record CM064576.1, on the reverse strand, counting down.
CAGCGGTTAATGGACAGGGTTGTGCATGATGTCCCCAATTGTTTTGTCTACATAGATGATGTTGTTGTTTATGACACAAATTGGACCGATCATTTGGCCAATGTGGGTGAGCTTTTTCGGAAGTTGTCTGAGGCTGGTTTAGTGGTCAACCTGGCAAAGTGCGAGTTCGTGCAGGCTCGGGTGCAATATCTAGGTTATGTTGTTGGCCACGGCCAGGTCTGTCCCCCTCGGGCGAAGGTGGAGGCTATCCAGAGTTTCCAAGCACCTCATAATAAAAAAAACATACAACATTTCCTTGGCATGATAGGCTATTATCGCTGGTTCATCAAAGGATATTCCACCGTGCTTGCCCCATTGACATATTTGCTACAGAAGAACAAACCATTTAAATGAACAACAGAGTGTGAGCAGGCTTTCAAGGATGTCAAAAGCCCCCTCTGTTGCCATCCTATATTACGTGACCCAGATTTCAACAGGCCTTTCGTCTTGGCAGTAGACGCAAGCGATGTGGGTGCCGGCTCTGTGTTGATGCAAGAGTTCGGAGATGATGTTAAGCACCCCATTTCCTACTTTTCAAAAAAGTTTAACCGAGCACAAAATAATTATTCTGTGATCGAAAGGGAGTTGCTAGCTATTATTTTGAGTTTACACAATTTCGCTGTTTATTTGCCACCATATGGGCCCGTGTTTAGAATCTACTCTGACCATCATCCTCTGCAGTTTCTTAATAGGCTCAAGGACAAAAACCAGAGACTTACTCGCTGGAGTTTGATGTTGCAAGAATATCATCTCGATGTTAGGAAAATCCGTGGTGTGGATAATGTCCTGGCAGACTGTTTGTCCCGTGAGTCCTCTGAGGAATGATAGGAGAGCACGAGGCTATTTAGTTAGTAAGTCATATTTACTCATGTTAAAAAATCTATAAAATGTAAAAATACAAAAGACTGTCAATGTAAATATTTTGCAGTTGTAAACTAATGATGAAAGTTTTGTTTCAAAGCTTCAAAACTCCCCCCCCCCCCCCCCCCGTATGAGGGTGTCACATTGACCAGGGTCTTTTAGGAGTAGCCAGACTCTAGTGGCGCCTGACTTCTGACAGCAGCTGTGCCAAGTCTATTAGAAATACCTGGTATTGTGAGTTTCTCTCCGATACCCTTCCAATTACTCATGACTACTTTTGCCGTATCTCTAAGCATTTTTGTCTCAATAAACATTTGTGTAGAATGAGCCAATAGAGTGTTACTAAGTTCGTAATAATATATGAAGTTGTGTTTTAGTGGCAACCCTGTAATTTGCAGGCTGGGTGTTGCTGGGTAAGCGAGGAAGGGGAGTAAGGAATGTTGCTCCAGTCTCGCGGTGGGGAAGGCGATGTTGCTAAGGAACACAAGTTTAATTAATTATGTGACCATTGCAAGTTTAGTTGTGTTGCAATATCAAGATGTACTTTATTTTCTCTGCCACACTGTTTTAGTTAATTTGTTAACACAGGAATACTTTAGTATAAGTTATTCTTGTGAAGTTTCTTAGTGTTATCATATCGTGTGGTGATATCTTGCAACCCCCCCTTAGTTTGAGCCTGGCTCCCGCCAGTTTCGCCAGGGCCAGGCCTCATCATTCTCTCGTGGGCGGCCAGACAGTATAGGTGGTGGTAGCTCTCTCTTGTGGCACCCCAGTCGGCTCCTGTTTTGTTTTTCCTTGCTTGCATAAGAGTAACATAACGTAATTAACAGAGAATCCTAGACATTAGTTTCATTCTTTTAATTCTTCCTTTTCCTCTGATCAGCATTTATTATATTTCCCTTTGTGTCATATGTTCTGTACCTCCGGTGGCTTGCGTCGGAATCTGTGGTAGGGAGGAGCTGGGAGGTTTGCCGGGGTCCTTACTAATAAGCACTGTTAATCCCATAGACAGTCCACACACACACACATCCATAACCCCTGCATATTTTTCCCAGTGTTTGTGCTTAGGACCCGGTAACAACCTTGACGGTTCTGCCCCAGCACTTGTGTGTTCCCTATCTCGGGTTTCGAACTGGGGCAACGGAGTGTTTAATATTAATTAGGAATCCAGCTTCAGTCTGGACCCCCCCCCCCACCCCCATAGTTAAGTGAGTGTCGGAGGTGGACTCTAAGAGTTCATTGTTCGGGCGGTAACTCACTGGGGGGCCCAGGTTGAAGCAGGATATATTGGTGTGATATTAGAGGTGGTCAGGGCAACCTGCTTCTACTAATATCACCCCGAGGTTAGTAGTCATAATAGGACACTGCCCTGTATTGTTAGTTCATTATATGTATGCAATATTATTATGTGCAACTCTTGGGTTGAGAGTGGATTACCGTTGGCTGGTTTGCGCACGGTTTAGTACTGTCGAGGGCGCGCATAGCCTGTTATGCTCGAAGTACACCTGCACTCTTTTTTTCGTTGATGTCTCCTGGTAGCCTATATGAATTTAACTGTTTTGATTATCCAACCCAGCATTGCTAATCCCGGTGTTGGTTTCGAGTTCTCGTAGCTAGTAAGTTACATGATTATTCCTGTTCTACTTATTATTCAGAATAGGAGCAGGGCAGTGTGCACCTTAAGCCCTGAGAAGAGCCTGGAAGCGTTCAAAGTGCTCTTACCTGTTGCGTCGTGGTGTTGTTTGGTAGAGAGACAATATGCATTTACATTAGTAATTATTTTCGTATACCGTCTCTAAACAACTGAGGTCCAGATTCGTAACAATATATATAATTCATAAAATATATATTATCCTGTAAATACATTAGGTCAAATAGCATATGGAGGAATGACACAATAACGTACTTTAATACCTACTGTATACATTCTTAAGAAGTATTTTTGTGAACTGCATAAATAAATAGTTGTCCTTAATTTACCTCGTGTTACCTATGTTTGTTCCTGCTTGACATCTATACTGTCTATTACTTATCTGCCTGCCTCCCTAGAGTGTGTGCAGGTGTGTGTGTGTGAGGCTTGCAAAAAAACTCGCATCAACGCCATGCGTGAACATAGATGCTCTGACAGCATGTCGCCTGATACCTTTAAAAAAGAATCCAGGAGTTAGACCAGTAGGCGTTGGGAAAGTTCTTAGAAGGATTATAGGAAATGTATTTGGAAAAGATGTACAAAGAGCAGTGGGCAACTTACAATTATGTGCAGGACAGCAAGCCGGAGGAGAAGCAGCAATACATGCAATAGGGAAGGTGTATGAAGAGGAAGATTGTGAAGCGGTTCTGCTAGTGGATGCAACAAATGCCTTTAACACCATTAATAGGTAAGCAGCTATTCACAACATCAAGATCAAATGCCCGAGCATCGCAAAATACATAGAAAACACTTATAAAGAGCCAGCTAACCTGTATATAGTGGGAAGCACAAAGAAGGGAGAAATGAAAATTCTCAAATAAAATGAAGGAACAACGCAAGGAGATTCTGTGGCAATGGCAATGTATGCTCTGGCACTATCTATTCTGCAGCAGAAAATAAATCATGAGAAAACCCGAGTCAAACAAGTTGCGTATGTTGATGACCTCACAGGTGCAGGAAGAATAAGGGATCTCAAAGAATGGTGGCAGAGAGTACAATCGGTTGGCTCAGTCATTGGGTACCATCCTAATGCTAGTAAATCTGTACTAATAGTGAAAGAAGACCAGTATGAAGAAGCGGTGCAGACATTTGATGGGACAGGAGTGAATATTACAAAGGAGGGTCAACGCCATTTGGGAGCAGTAATAGGCACAGAGGAATGCAGGAGAGTCTTATGTGCGAAAAAAAGGTAGCGGAGTGGGTAAAGGAAGTGAAAACCCTGGCAGACATTGCAAAATCTGAACCACATGCTGCATATACTGCCTTCACATATGGTATTAAGCACAGATGGACCTTTCTTATGAGAACAGTGCCTGACATTGGACCGATGCTCCAACCACTGGAAGAAGCAATCAGAGGAGCATTCATACCTGCTTTAACAGAGATGGAAGGCGTCACGCAAGAGCTAAGAGATCTATTAGCTCTTCCGCCAAGGTTCGGAGGTATGGGGATTATAAACCCAGTGGAGGCGGCACCTCATGAGTACCAAAATTCCCTTAAAGTTACTACGTCTCTGACAGAAAAAAATGCGGGAGAAAAATGAAAATGATGAGGTGGACGAAGATGAACAATGAAATGCAAGACAGGAAATTACAAAGAGCAGAGAAGAGAGACAGAAACATAGCCTAGAACAAATTAAGACCAAATGTAGTGAAGAACTGAAAATGAGAGTTGAGATGGCACAAGACACGGGGCTTCAAATTGGCTCACTTCATTACCAATAAAAAAAAAAGGCTTCAGCTTAAATAAACAAGAATTCAATGATGCCGTAGCCTTGAGGTATGGGTGGCCAGTTTCGAACCTGCCGCTGAAATGTGCATGTGGTGAAATAAACAACTCAGACCACTGTATGACCTGTAAGAAAGGAGGATTCATCTGTATCCGGCAAGATGAAGTACGAGATATCACTGCACAAATGCTGGACGAGGTGTGCCATGATGTCAGATTCGAACCGGAACTTCTGCCTATGGACGGACAGCGCTTGGCCCACAATACTGCAAATACTTCAAATGAAGCAAGAGTGGACGTAAGTGCTCGAGGTTTTTGGACGAGGGGACAACGGGCTTTTTTCGACATCAGAATCTTCAACCCAAGAACACAAACATATCGTGAGCGAGGACTCAAGGCGGTATTCTTGAGAAACGAAAGAGAGAAGAAACACGCTTATGAAGAAAGAATTTTGAACAGGGATCAAGGAAGCTTTACTCCTCTGGTCTCCTCATCGTCAGGAGGAATGGGACCTTCTGCAAGTGTCTTCTATGCCAGATTAGCTGAACAAATATCGGAGAAAAGGCTCCAGCATAGAAGCCAAGTCATAACTTGTGTGACGCCTGCAGCTTAGCAGAACGCCACGTGGGGTCAGCCGCTCGCTTGGCCACTCGCTAACGCTCGCCGGGGCAATGTATTTGGCTAAATTCTATCTACAATGTTGTACTTTCTTTCTTGTGCATCGTCATGTCACAGGCAGTACAGAAGTGGTCTTTATTTTCGCCTGTGACAATGCATTATATTTTATATCATGAGTAGAACATAAGATGCATTGTATATTGTTGAGGAGAGAGAGAATCATATAGGCAGTGGGGTGGTAGTGTGTGCGTGCGTATACATGTGCTGCCTTCGCCCCACTCGTAGGCTCGCGCATGTGCCATCTCCCGCCTCTTGATTGGCTGGTGGCTCCTGGCGCCTTCTGCAGGTCTGCTGCCTGGTGACGTAGCGGCCTGTGATTGGCTGACCACCATGTCTTTGTGTGATCCTAGGGGTCCCGAGGAGCTACTCTCTTCAGAGCTTGCTTGACCAGCATACCCTTAACATAATTATCCCTTGCCACCTGTCCCCGACTTCTACCTATAGAGCACTTTCTCTCTCTTTCAACTTCTTACCTCTCATTCTTCCTCTCTATTTAATATCATAACTCCCCTTTGGTTCTGCACGATTTCATATATCGGCCATCGTATTATATGCTGAAGCTCTCAGATATTATATGTTTAGTTAGGCATTATGGAGGGGTTACCATTTTGTCTGTAGAGGTTTGACACACTCACGTTGTCTCCCTACCTATTCCTTGGCTGTCTGCTGGGCTATTTAATGCTAGACTAGGGTAAGGCTACTTGTGTTGTGATTTCCGATGTGTAACAGGTTTTGTTGAGCCTGTACAATCGCAACGGAGACGTGGGAAGCCTAGGTGGTCTTTCTGACTGTGTACCTTGTGAGTTTAGCACTGTGTTGCGAGTCAGGGCTTTTGCCTCTACCACCCAACACTGTGCTAACTCGTTTTGTTTTGACTTTGAGAGGGTCGCCAGGAGAGAACCAGATACTAGCGATCTGGATCTCTCAAGAGAGCACCCCGTCATTTAACGTAATTTGGCTGCACAGTCTTAACACCTTACGAGCGGCCTATGCGGTTTATTTATGTGTACCGCACAGCGGGGTGTTTTTAGCCAAAATAGGGCTGTTTACGTGATCATTTTCATGCCTAAATAAGACCCAGAACGTAAAACAAGTACCTATCCCTGAAAGGGCATAAACAGAGCTTTCGAATGACACCATAACGATCCTTGTATGATGGATAGTTTTCTTGCAATAACCGTGCAACGCGAGTGCAAAAAGCAGGTAATTCGGTACTTTCAGTACATAATTGAGTATGTAGCGAGTGAGAGAGGGAGGAGGGAGCTGAGATTTGTGTCAGTAGGTTCGCCGCGGTGGTCTGGAGCAGTCATACGCTCGCTAGTCTCCTGCCACCACTTGTCTCTCTCTCTCAGCCACATTACGTGCTGAAATTGCCACTCGAGTTATGTCGAGCGCCGCCACATAGTCCAGCTTTATTTAACTCGACTTATGTTGCTCGCCGCTAAATAAGGGTTAAGGACCTCGCTAGGCAACGAGGCGCTTGCTCAGCCATTGTTTCCTAGCCTACGACATCCCAGCTAGACTTTATTAGCCTAGCAGACACCTGATTAGGATCATAAGCTCTTATGTTATGTATGCAGCATTTTTATTCACGTTGACTGTAAGCCTTGGTTGTTGTTGAGTTGCACAACCCGAGCAGGCTTTTTGAGTTGCCTGAGGAAGTCCTTCTTTTGTTGTTGGAGACAATACTATTGCGCATTTATTATTATTCCCGGGTCAGTTAACCCTGTATGTCCCTACACTTGTCATATATTGTTCCTGCTATATAGATAACAGTTCAAAATCCGATTCGATCATCTTACGCAGCATCAGACTTTCTTCAGAAGATTCCTGCTCGATGCTATAGGACTTTCGTTCACTTTCTTTAATATAGGAGTGACAGTATATTATTGTTTAGAGTAACTTTAAATATACCTTCTTCTAGTTTGCATTAAATCATTGCAGTGATTTAATTAAGCTTTCTATCTTTTTCCTTGTATACTTTATTAACGTAATTGTATGTTGTTGTGATCAGGCTGTATCAGAGATCATCAGCCTGTAGTAGTAGTGCATTTATACCGAGTTATAGGATACCCCGTTATCGCAGATTTAACTCTGGAGGGTATAGGTGTTTTTTGTGCGCTGGCATTATAAGTTCGAGGGTTGAATCTAGTGTTACCGTTGTGGCTGTGAGCCTTTCTAGTCCAATGATTAAGAGCCCTTGTTTTATACGAGCCCAGGTCGTAACAAATGGCGACCTTGCTTAGGATTTTGTGAACTTAGAGAAATATTGCAGGAGTGTTGTGGTCATTTGTTTTTGTTTAAAGGAATATAGTGGACACAGATTTTGTTTTGGCAAGTAGTATAACACTTAAGAGTCTTCAAGAATTTTTGAGTGAATAGTGCTACATAAGAGTTTAGGTACTTCTCTTTTTTTTATAAACTTTGAGAATTTTCGGTGGACACAATGTCGGACGATGGATCAGTGTACAGTGAGGACACAGTACGGGAAAAAGACTCTGAGGTGCAGCAGCGGGGTTTGTCCGAAGGCATTAGAGTTATAACTAGTGAGGAGGATGCAAAGAAGTTTCTGGAGATATCTATTACTGTTGACCGGGTGTCGGGGATTGATCGGTATGGTCTCCAGTGTTTGGCCACGGTCATGGGGCATGTGGGCACTAGCAGCATGTCGAGAGGTGACCTGGTGGCCTGTGTGCTCGGCGGGGTGCGTGGGGCTTCGGGTGGAGTGGGAGCTGGGGCACTTTCGGCCCAGCCCTCATTCCCCTCGACTCCTACCATGGCGCCCCCTCGGGCTCCGGAGCCGGGTACGTTCCCGCAGGCCGATAGTCACTGGCAGCGTGGTTTGCACTTGGGTGAGTCTCCAATTGTTGCATCTCCTCCTCCTCAAGGTTTGACGGCAGAGATGCTCTTCCAGCTTGAGATGCCTAAGCAGCAACGGGAATCTGAGCAGCAGCAGCGGCAGTTTGAGATGGCTAAGATTCAGGCTGAGGAGAGAAGGGCCAGATATAAGACTGAGGTTCAGGAGAGAAAGGCCATACGTGAGGCTGAGCTTCGGGTTGAGGCTACGAAGTACTGTGCAGACATAGATCTTGAGAAGTCTAAGGTGGAGTCGACAGGGCAGCGTCTCGGTCCTGGGAATCGAGGTCTTGATCAGTCTTTATCGCACCTTTTTAAGTTAGTCCCTGTATTTGACGAGTCGGGTGTCACCGAATTTTTCATGCGTTTTGAGAAGAAGTGCTGGGAGTACCAATGGCCCGAAGTTAAGTGGGCAGCCCTTGTTTCCTCTAGGTTGGTTGGCAAAGGACTCAAGGCATATGATGCGTTGCCCTTGGAGTCTTGCATCGATTATGAGGTATTGAAGGAGGCTGTCCTGCGGGCATATGAGTTACAACCAGAGACGTAGAGATTGAAGTTCCGGGGTGTAACGAAGGGTCGTGAGTGCACCTTTCTTGAGCATGCCCGGGATCTGTCCGATGCATTTAGAAACTGGCTGCGTTCTGAGAAGGCATCGACGTTTGAGGAGCTGAAACAGCTGATGCTTCTAGAACAATTTTTCAAGTGTACGGGCGGCGATCTGACGTTGAATCTTAACCCTTTACGAGCGGCCTATGCGGTTTATTTATATGTACCGCCCAGCGGGGTGTTTTTAGCCAAAATAGGGCTGTTTACGTGATCATTTTCATGCCTAAATAAGACCCAGAACGTAAAACAAGTATCTATCCCTGAAAGGGCATAAACAGAGCTTTCGAATGACACCATAACGATCCTTTTATGATGGCTAGTTTTCTTGCAATAACCGTGCAACGCGAGTGCAAAAAGCATTTAATTAGCCACTTTCCCGATACAATTCCGTATATAGCGAGTGAGAGAGGTAGGAGGGAGGTGAGATTCGTGTCAGTAGGTTCGCCGCGGTGGTCTGGAGCAGTCATACACTCGCTACTCTCCTGCCACCACTTGTCTCTCTCTCTCAGCAACATTACGTGCTGAAATTGCCACTCGAGTTATGTCGAGCGCCGCCACATAGTCCAGCTTTATTTAACTCGACTTAAGTTGCGCGCCGACTTTTAGGGGTTAAAGAAAGGAACCCGAAAACTCTTCAGGAGGCAGCTGAGATGGCTGACCGTAGGCTATCGCTGATTCGTGGGTGCGGGTCTGCACAACGGAACGATGCAGGTAACAAGGGGCGCAACACTCCACCCCTCCGAGTCAGTGATACACCATATAACAATAACTACAAGAGCAATGATATTAATTCTGACCATAAACCTAATACCGTCCCGTTTAAGAAGGGTCCGGGCCCTTCCTCACCTCAAGGGAAGCCCAAGTGGGAGTTAGAGTGTTTTCATTGTCATGAGAAGGGGCATTTTGCAAGAGCCTGTCCAAGCAAGCCACCTAATGCAGTTGTGTCTTTGGCTCGCAACATTGGGGTGTCCCCGAAGTCGTCTGAGTTTGCCCGGGGTATAACGTCAGAGGCTGGAACACAGCCAGTGGAGAAGAATCCGGAAGGCTCGAACCCTGTCTGCGATGTCTTTTGTGACCATCGAGGGCATGGCTGCGTGAAGTGGGCTGGCAAGAAGCATGGAGTTGAGCTGTTGCGAGACACGGGTGCCTCTCAGACTTTAATGAAGAACATTACTGGTAGACCAATAAATGCGGCACGGGTGGTTGTGGTGCAAGGTATCAATGCTATCAGGTCATATCCGTTGGTCAGGATGGAACTGGAGGTGGATGGTGTGACACAAGAGTTGGATGTGGGAGTTGTGGAGAACTTGCCTGTTGGGGGCGTCGACCTCCTTCTCGGCAACGACTTTGCGGTGCCTACTTCTGAGGTTTCCCCCTTAGTCGTTGCCGAGAAGCCGGCCAACGTGAGTAGGGAGGAACAGGAGTGGGTAGAGAAGTGTCAAGTACAACCTATGGCATGCGTTGTTACAAGACCTCTTGCATCCAAAGTGTCACAGCCTATTCCTCAGTCTTCTGATCAACGGAGGAACGGTTGGAAGAAGATGGCTAATGTTGGTAAAAGTTTGGAGAGTTTAGTACCAGCAGCTCTTCTTCGCGACTCAGTATTGGCACCATTGTTGGCGTCTGGAGAAGCCACAGGACCTGTCACAGCTAGTGAGGAGGTAGGGCAGGAAGAGACTCCGAGGCAGCAACGTTACACACAGAGAGAAAAAAGGGTTGCTCAGTTTGATATTGGGGGAGGAGTTGGGTTGCTTCGGAAGCATTCAGACAGGTTGGTTCCCTCAGATATTTGTGAACTGCAGTTGGAGGATCCGGAAGTTTAGAATTGTGGTAATGGTGCTGTCGAGATCAAACATGAGGACGGGGAAACATGTCATGTGAACCTGTTGGAGGAGTTTGTGAGGCAACCACCTGAGCAGCCTACTGTCCCTGTGTTGGTCTGCAGCGGCCAAGGTGGAGAAGGAGAGGGGGGCAGTAGGGCACAGGTGGAGGAGAGTTGGGATTGTCATGTCTCGGCGGAGCAGTGGGCGGGGTACACGAGTCTGGTGGCTGTGGAAGCGCTAGAGCACCTGCCTGAGCAGCAGTGTGCAGCGCTCCAGCACCAGCTCGGTTCATACCCCACTGGTCGTGCCGAGCACCCGAGCCTCACAACTCAGGCGGTGCAAGATGTTCCGCGGGCAGATCACGTGAATGTTGGGAGACCGTTAGCCTCGTTGATTCGGTGGTTCAAGGTGGGCGACGAGGCTTGGACATGGTTGTCAGGTCAGGGTCGACCCATGGATGCCAAGGGTGGTGGTCAGAAGGAGGACATTGAGCAGATTGGTGAGTTTGGCTGTGGAGTAGATGTGCCCGGTCTTCGTATAGCCTCCCAATGCTGCTCTAGTCGAATGCAACAGCCCTACCATAGACCGACTATATCTGGCCATGTCGCTAAAAGCGGTGATGCTGCGCAGGCAGATGTAGTCGTAAGGAATGCGGGGGTGCGCATGTACGGTATCGGTGGGGAAGCCTTAGCAATAATGAACTATGGGAGTGACTGCACAGGTGGTACTGATTGTCCCTCTCATGATCTGGCTGTTCTAGGGACGAAGGTGGAGAAGGAGGGAGACTACAGGTTAGAAGCTGAGGTCTCGGCTGGGTTGTGGGAGGGCACTAGGCATGTTGTTCTGCGAGATAAGTTGTTTACTAGGCTGTGGCAGTGCATCCGCATGTTTGTTGCTTCTCCAGGCCTGATGTACGGGGTAGAATCTGACATGGAGGCTGGAGACAGTGCAAGGCTTAGTTTAATTCCCTACCGTATAAATCCTGCTCGACAGCCTGTGGTGCAAGCAGAGCTGGATTACGTGTTGTCGAAGGGTCTGAGGGATAAGGAATGTCGTGAGTGGTCGTTGCCTGTAACTTTACAACCTGTGTTAAGTGGCAAGATCAGTGTGTGTGTTGTTTGCAAGAGTGGGTGTGAATTATCCCTGACAGACGCCTATACCTTCTCAAGAGTTGACGACAGCATAGACCACATCGGGGCTGCATCGCCTATCACGAAGGTAGAACTAGTGAAAGGCTTTTGGCAGGTCCCGTTGCCGGAAAGAGCTAAGAGAAGTGCCAGTCTTGTAATGAACTGGGCAGTTTATCAGTGCCAGGTGTTGTTTTGCTGCCGGGACACAAGTTGGATGTGTAGCCTGCTAAGGGCACTGATAATGTTTTGGATGATTGTTTGTCACGGGAGGGTTTGTTTGCAGGAGAACCCTCGCCGTTCAGTCAGTGTGTGTTGAGAGTGGAGTAAAATTCTATAAAAACTCTTTCTTTAATAGTTAAATTTTGTTTTAAGTATGTTATAGCTAAAGTTCTGAGTCGAACCTGTGCTTCTCTCAGAAGGCTGGGCTAGTAGAAGCTCGCTCTAGGAGCATAGCAGTATGAATTAATTAAGCTATTGTGTTGGGAGGGGTTGTAATTATTATTATTTTTTTTGATGAGAACTGAGCTTTGCCTTCTTTGTTGCGAAGTGATTAGGAGTGGCGAGTCTTATCGGCGTTCTGCTTGTCAGATATGGAGCTCATGGTTGAGTGTCTAATTACTAATATCTTGGGGGGGGGGGGGGGGGTGACGCCTGCAGCTTAGCAGAACGCCACGTGGGCGTAGCCGCTCGCTTGGCCACTAGCTAACGCTCGCCGGGGCAATGTATTTGGCTACAGTCTATCTACAATGTTGTACTTTCTTTCTTGTGAATTGTCATGTCACAGGCAGTACAAAAGTAGTCTTTATTTTCGCCTGTGACAATGCATTATATTTTATATCATGAGTAGAACATAAGATGCATTGTATATTGTTGAGGAGAGAGAATCATATAGGCAGTGGGGTGGTAGTGTGTGCGTGCGTATACATGTGCTGCCTTCCCCCCGCTCGTAGGCTCGCGCGTGTGCCGTCTCCCGCCTCTTGATTGGCTGGTGGCTCCTGGCGCCTTCTTCAGGTCTGCTGCCTGGTAATGTAGTGGCCTGTGATTGGCAGACCACCATGCCTTTGTGTGATCCTAGGGGTCCCGAGGAGCTACTCTCTTCAGAGCTTGCCTGACCAGCATACACTTAACATATCCCTTGCCACCTGTCCCTGACTTCTACCTATAGAGCACTTTCTCTCTCTCTCAACTTCTTACCTCTCATTCTTCCTCACTATTTAATATCATAACTCCCCTTTGGTTCTGCACGATTTCATATATCGGCCATCGTATTATATGCTGAAGCTCTCAGATATTATATGTTTAGTTAGGCATTTTTGGAGGGGTTACCATTTTGTCTGTAGAGGTTCGACACACTCACGGTGTCTCCCTACCTATTCCTTGGCTGTCTGCTGGGCTATTTAATGCTAGACTTGGGTAAGGCTACTTGTGTTGTGATTTCCGAAGTGTAACAGGTTTTGTTGAGCCTGTACAATCGCAACGGAGACGTGGGAAGCCTAGGTGGTCTTTCTGACTGTGTATCTTGTGAGTTTAGCACTGTGTTGCTAGTGAGGGCTTTTGCCTCTGCCACCCAACACTGTGCTAACTCGTTTTGTTTTGACTTTGAGAGGGTCGCCAGGAGAGAACCAGATACTAGCGATCTGGATCTCTCAAGAGAGCACCCCGTCATTTAACGTAATTTGGCCGCACAGTCTTAACCCTTCTTTGGTGGCACGCAACTTATGTTGTGTGAAATAAATTTGGACTAAGTGGCGGTTCACAACTTATGTCGTGTGCCATTTTCAGCACGTAATGTTGCAGAGAGAGAGAGCTGAGCGGTGTGAGGAGCGTAGTAAGGCTATGACCGCCGGCCACCACCGCGGTGGGCCAACTGAAGTGAAAACCACCCTTCCATCCCCCCTCACACTCGCTACACAGGGAATTATGTAGGGAAAGTACCTAATTACATGGTTTTTGCACTCGTGTTGCGCGATCGTTGCAAGAAAACCAGTGGTCGTACAAGGATGGTTGGGGTGTCATTGGAAAGCTCTGTTTATGCCCTTTCAGGAATAGATACTTGTTTTACGCTCTGGGTCTTATTTAGGCATGAACATGATCACGTAAACAACCCTATTTAGGGTAAAAATACCCCGCTGGGCGGTACATATAAATTACCGCCTAGGCCGTTCGTAAGGTGATAGGACCTCGCTAGGCTACGAGCCGCTTGCTCAGCCATTGTTTCCTAGCCTACGACATCCCAGCTAGACTTTATTAGCCTAGCAGACACCCGATTAGGATCATAAGCTCTTATGTTATGTATGCAGCATTTTTATTCATGTTGACTGTAAGCCTTGGTTGTTGTTGAGTTGCACAACCCGAGCAGGCTTTTTGAGTTGTCTGAGGAAGTCCTTCTTTTGTTGTTGGAGACAATACTATTGCGCATTTATTATTATTCCCGTGTCAGTTAACCCTGTATGTCCCTACACTTGTCATATCTTGTTCCTGCTATATAGATAACAGTTCAAAATCCGATTCGATCATCTTACGTAGCATCAGACTTTCTTCAGAAGATTCCTACTCGATGCTTTAGGACTTTCGTTCACTTTCTTTAATATAGGAGTGACAGTTTATTATTGTTTAGAGTAACTTTAAATATACCTTTTTATAGTTTACATTAAATCATTGCAGTGATTTAATTAAGCTTTCTATCTTTTTCCTTGTATACCTTATTAACGTAATTTTATGTTGTTGTGATCAGGCTGTATCAGAGATCATCAGCCTGTAGTAGTAGTGCATTTATACCGAGTTATAGGATACCCCGTTATCGCAGATTTAACTCTGGAGGGTATAGGTGTTTTTTGTGCGCCGGAATTATAAGTTCGAGGGTTGGATCTAGTGTTACCGTTGTGGCTGTGAGCCTTTCTAGTCCAATGATTAAGAGCCCTTGTTTTATACGAGCCCCGGTTGTAACACTTGGATGAGATGCCGGCTCTCTTTCTCTCTTCTCAGGTCTGCACTCCTATGTCTCAGGGGTACAAGGTCCTCCCCGCTACAGAGGACAAGAGTGAGAGACTTGGACTTTGAAATGGTCGTGGCAGAGGGCAGAATTGGGGAACAACTAGGATGATTGTAGGATGTAGGTAGGTACTGGTACAATAAGATAAACTATAATGTAACAAGAATAAGATAGATAGTACACCACTTTGTAACTCACCTTAATAAAACAAAAAAATGTGGGAGGCTGTTGGGGTATCAGAGACAGGCAGGACCAACACCCGTCATGGCTTCATTTCCGCCTCTCACATTCTCTCTATCGCTGCCTACATTTTTTTTTTTATCGGCAACCAATGAAAAACACATGACCCTGCTCCTTATCTTATTTGGGAAGTTGTCTTGTCAGTGGATATTTTTACACCATTGGAAAATATGTGTTTTTGTTTTTAAATTATTATCACTTGTATGAAGCAGCACGAATCAATTCTGTTTTGTGTTGTGATATTTCCGTATGCCGCGGCTGTCTCGCATGTACAGTATGTGTGTGTAAGTTGGTGGAATTTATGTACTGTATATATGTGAGTATGTTTTTGTTTTGTTTTTATCTGCTCTATGGTATATACATTATAACCTTATTGACCACCCTAAAGAAATAGGAAAAACCCCAATTATATAATACATATATATATATATATATATATATATATATATATATATACCGGTATATATATATAATTTAAAAACAAAATCAAATAAATATAACTACTAGCACCACCATTACTACACTTACACCTCTATTCCCATCCAATGTTCTCAATTCCCAAAAATATGAAAGTCCTTGTATAGTTCTGTTATGTTATGTGTTTCCTACTCCCCAGCCAAGCATCCCTGACAAAGTGTCTAATGATATTGGCTCTTCCCTATAAAAAGGTCTTAATCGTGTAAACAGGACAAACGTATGTCCATGAAGTTCATTGACTAACACAAACCATAATAAACAGGACAAACGTATGTCCATGAAGTTCATTGACTAACACAAACCATAATAAACAGGACAAACGTATGTCCATGAAGTTCATTGACTAACACAAACCATAATAAACAGGACAAACGTATGTCCATGAAGTTCATTGACTAACACAAACCATAATAAGCTGACATACCCATCT
Organism: Paralithodes platypus; assembly: GCA_032716605.1. Taxonomy (NCBI): domain Eukaryota; kingdom Metazoa; phylum Arthropoda; class Malacostraca; order Decapoda; family Lithodidae; genus Paralithodes; species Paralithodes platypus. The sequence goes on along the minus strand of CM064576.1, from coordinate 10,905,830 downwards.
GGTGATAGCCAGAAATAATTAATATCTTTTCAACATCTTCAAAGGATATAATATAGATATGCATAATACAATAACTTTGTATTAGCCAACAAATATGAGAAGGCCGAACCTGATAATTCATGAAACAGGACGATGATGCCTCCCTTTGATTTAACCTAGTGTTCATTCATTATAAATATACCAGAATCATGACCTCTAGCCTCTGTAACTCAAAAGGGGCTGGAGCAAATGGACTGTGAGTTTCCACACCTCTAACCTGGCTGAATCTTCCCAAATGGTAGAACAATTAGCTCGATTACGGACATTATTTTTGAGTTATGAGAGGTTGGGTTCGGGATTTCTGGCTACTTATAATGAAGAGGGTATAGATGTTATTGGATGATAATACACAACTTAGGAAGGACCTGTGGGAGTGGAAGGGTTAATTACCACAATATTTACTCCTTAATTATGACTTACAGGGCCTTCGTAAGCTTAATTTAGTCGACAAATTCTAGCCAGATAAAGTTTAAATATCTTATACTGAGGATGAAAATCACTGTATGAATCAAATGACCAAATGTTGTTCTACTAGTTTTCAAACAAAGAAGATAACCACTGACAAAATAAGCAGTATCAACGCATAAGTTACTGACCAAAACTTGAAGATAAACCTGTAAGTTACGGACCACAACTTGAAGATAAACCTGTAAGTTATGGACCACAACTTGAAGATAAACCGATAAACCTGTAAGTTACAGACCACAACTTGAAGATAAACCTGTAAGTTACGGACCACAACTTGAAGATATACCTGTAAGTTACGGACCACAACTTGAAGATAAACCTGTAAGTTACGGACCACAACTTAAAGATAAACCTGTAAGTTACGGACCACTACTTGAAGATAAACCTGTAAGTTACGGATCACAACTTGAAGATAAACCTGTAAGTTACGGACCACAACTTGAAGATGAACATGTAAGTTACGGACCACAACTTGAAGATAAACCTGTAAGTTACGGACCACAACTTGAAGATAAACCTGTAAGTTACGGACCACAACTTGAAGATAAACCTGTAAGTTACGGACCACAACTTGAAGATAAACCTGTAAGTTACGGACCACTACTTGAAGATAAACCTGTAAGTTACGGATCACAACTTGAAGATAAACCTGTAAGTTACGGACCACAACTTGAACATATACCTGTAAGTTACGGACCACAACTTGAAGATAAACCTGTAAGTTATGGACCACAACTTGAAGATAAACCTGTAAGTTGCGGATCACAACATGAAGATAAACCTGTAAGTTACAGACCACAACTTGAAGATAAACCTGTAAGTTACGGACCACAACTTGAAGATATACCTGTAAGTTACGGACCACAACTTGAAGATAAACCTGTAAGTTACGGACCACAACTTAAAGATAAACCTGTAAGTTACGGACCACTACTTGAAGATAAACCTGTAAGTTACGGACCACAACTTGAAGATAAACCTGTAAGTTACGGACCACAACTTGAAGATAAACCTGTAAGTTACGGACCACAACTTGAAGATAAACCTGTAAGTTACGGACCACAACTTGAAGATAAACCTGTAAGTTACGGACCACAACTTGAAGATAAACCTGTAAGTTACGGACCACAACTTGAAGATAAACCTGTAAGTTACGGACCACAACTTGAAGATAAACCTGTAAGTTACGGACCACAACTTAAAGATAAACCTGTAAGTTACGGACCACAACTTGAAGATAAACCTGTAAGTTACGGACCACTACTTGAAGATAAACCTGTAAGTTACGGATCACATCTTGAAGATAAGCCTGTAAGTTACGGACCACAACTTGAAGATATACCTGTAAGTTACGGACCACAAATTGAAGATAAACCTGTAAGTTACGGACCACAACTTGAAGATATACCTGTAAGTTATGGACCACAACTTGAAGATAAACCTGTAAGTTACGGACCACAACTTGAAGAGAAACCTGTAAGTTACGGACCAGAACTTGAAGATAAACCTGTAAGTTACGGACCACAAATTGAAGATAAACCTGTAAGTTACGGACCACAACTTGAAGATAAACCTGTAAGTTACAGACCACAACTTGAAGATATACCTGTAAGTTACGGACCACAAATTGAAGATAAACCTGTAAGTTACGGACCACAACTTGAAGATAAACCTGTAAGTTACGGACCACAACTTGAAGATAAACCTGTAAGTTACGGACCACAACTTGAAGATAAACCTGTAAGTTACGGACCACAACTTGAAGAGAAACCTGTAAGTTACGGACCACAACTTGAAGATAAACCTGTAAGTTACGGACCACAAATTGAAGATAAACCTGTAAGTTACGGACCACAACTTGAAGATAAACCTGTAACCTTTAAATCAAGTAATGCCACTTGAGAAAAACCTCACACAACCCACCCGGGATTCGAACCCTGGACCTTGCGGGCTAGTGGTTAGCATGAGTGCCTGTTGATCGCAAGATCCAGGTTTCGCATCCCGGGTGGGTTGTTTGAGATAAACCTGTAAGTTTCGGACCACAACTTGAAGATAAACCTGTACCCTCATTACTGGATAACCTGCTTTATGTGTGGTTTTTCCTTGAGGGGAAGTATTTATTTTTATTCTGAATCCCCTACTCCTTCATGTTAAGCTAAATTGTAAGACTTTTGCCCATTTCGTTATCAATATTATGACCTTACGTGCCATTCAGATGTTGATTATTTCCTGGCGAGCGAGAGCGTGCCTTTAATATAGGATATTTTTCTACGGAAACATTTACATATTTTTCTCTAAGGGGGGTCTTGGGGATGTTATATATTAAGCTTGATTGAGGTCTAGGTACCAAATAAAACAAATATATATTATATACCGGTAATAATGAAAAATAAATATATAGATCAAATAATGACCCCTTAACCTTACATTACCATTATAAATAACAACATTTCCATTATGTTATGGAAACTACTACATTAGACTATTCTATCCAGTTAACCCGTCTAATACCAGCGACGGCTGAGAGCCGTCAGTAGATAAGTCACTCCCCAGTCCCAGCGACGGCTAGGAGCCGTCAGTTATGTACTTTCCTTGTAACTGCCTGTATCAGGCTGTGCTTGGTACCACAGCCGTTTGAGCACTGCTCTCGATATGGCAACACTTCTCAGCTTATATCCAACCCTCTGAAGGCTGGGAGAGCCAGTATTCCTTCATCTTTTGAGGTGGAAGGTTGTTCTATCTTGCCATTTTGGCCACATTGCTTGGGACTGGGGGGGACTTTTATTACTGTATCCTCCGGTGCAGTAGGGGTTAAGGACGGACCTCTAAAAATCAAAAGATCTCCAACTCTCTCAATTATCCTGTTTAACTCCCACAGACCCTTCTTAACCTGCATAAAATCATCGTAATATAGCTAAAATGAGAAGACAGAGACATCACCGGTACTGGATGGGTCAATAATATTAAGCAGAGCTAAACTTGCCTTTGTTAACTATGGTCATTACTTTAAGGGGCAGGTAGTCGGTTTTTTGGATCCCCTTCTACCTCATGTTGAGTATATTAATTTTGAAGTTTTAAGACCTTCATTCCATTAGTTTGGCAATTTTGAGACCTTTCGCCCCATTTCTTTGTTGATATTTAGACCTTTCGTGTCATTTAAGTGTCAATTTTTATCCTGGTGAACGATAGCGAGCCTGTAATTTTAGAAGGAATCGTCCTTCGGCCGGGACATTTTTCTACCGAAACAATTACAAATTTATCTTGCAAGGGGGTCTAGGGGATGTTTTTTAAAGCTTGATGGAGGTCTAGAGAGGAAACCCAAAACAAATTAATAACTAAATACATAGACCAAAAACCAAGCACTAACCCCTTAATACATTTGGCTGAGGAAGAGCATATAATTATATATGAATGGCCATATAACTTATGTCAAAGGATCAACTAAATCATCAATATACAGTAGTTCTTAAATTAACACTTAGAAGATACGAGGACGCATTTCTATTCTGTTTTCTGGTGGATGTTATTAGACGATTGTATTCAGATTAGGAAAGGTATATTGAAGTCAGAGGATTATAATTGAGTATTTACTGTTATAATTCCCACAAATCCTTCATAAATTGTATAATCTAATAATAGCCAGAATAAAGTGTCAAATGCGTCACAATGTTCATAGGGTTAGAAAGGAAAGAGTCTAATAATAATATATTGTTTTTCAAGACAAAATATGAACATGTTGACAAGGAGGAGGTAATTAGATAAGTTAGACACTGGACGAAAACTTATAAGGAGGAAACAAAAGGCTAACTGGTCAGATTTGGTATCCTGGGAAACAGTATACAAGTTGGGCTCAGTGGCTGATAACCAGTACAAAGAAAAAAAACATCCTTTTTCTCGTTTTTTTGTATTATTATTTTGTTGTCGTTATGTTTTTCTTTATTTGCAGTTGTTATACCAGGGTTTTTACCAGGTTTAAATTGGATTTGGTAGGTTCTACTTAACTGGAGAAGTCAAAATCACACAACACATGCACATAAGAAACAAAGGGTAACATATAACACTGCGTCCAATTATGAACAATTTTATTTGTATAATCGCTAAGTTTAACAATACTAATACTTGTACGTGAATAAATGGTTAAAACATAAATATGCCGAGCACGGGTGAGGATCTGCAATGGGACTAGGAATATATTAGCTGTATCTATCTTGACTTTATTCACACAATATAATTTATAGGAACTCTCATAAGAACCTAGATCAAATTCAAAGTCGAAAATGCTGGAGAAATAATCCTTGTTCGCACTGAGGAAATATTTAGAGTCTCAATGATGTGAATTAACAGTCTCAATTTGGGGACTCTAACTTATTATGGCACCTGTCGCACTGGTATAATTTGGGGACTCTAACTTATTATGGCACCTGTCGCACTGGTATAATTTGGGGACTCTAACTTATTATGGCACCTGTCGCACTGGTATAATTTGGGGACTCTAACTTATTATGGCACCTGTCGCACTGGTATAATTTGGGGACTCTAACTTATTATGGCACCTGTCGCACTGGTATAATTTGGGGACTCTAACTTATTATGGCACCTGTCGCACTGGTATAATTTGGGGACTCTAACTTATTATGGCACCTGTCGCACTGGTATAATTTGGGGACTCTAACTTATTATGGCACCTGTCGCACTGGTATAATTTGGGGACTCTAACTTATTATGGCACCTGTCGCACTGGTATAATTTGGGGAATCTAACTTATTATGGCACCTGTCGCACTGGTATAATTTGGGGACTCTAACTTATTATGGCACCTGTCGCACTGGTATAATTTGGGGACTCTAACTTATTATGGCACCTGTCGCACTGGTATAATTTGGGGACTCTAACTTATTATGGCACCTGTCGCACTGGTATAATTTGGGGACTCTAACTTATTATGGCACCTGTCGCACTGGTATAATTTGGGGACTCTAACTTATTATGGCACCTGTCGCACTGGGTTAAGTTGGGGAGTCTAACTTATTATGGCACCTGTCGCACTGGTATAATTTGGGGACTCTAACTTATTATGGCACCTGTCGCACTGGTATAATTTGGGGACTCTAACTTATTATGGCACCTGTCGCACTGGTATAATTTAGGCAGAGTCTCAATCAAGCTAGTTTACCTATTTCACTGGTGCATCATGGTGTGTGAATTTTCAACACATACTCCTAGACTAGCACTTGAAGTTGGAGTGTGAGGTGAGATAGGATATCAACTGTCTGGTCTTCTAGTTCTCCATTGGGCCGTTTAGGTGGTCCTGCCGTGTGGATGAGTAGTTTGGGATACAGATGGAATAGCTGGTTTTGGGTCTTAAACGATAGTTCCTTGATGTCATGACATTGGGCACTTTCATTGGACTAACGCGAGTACAGTAATTAGCTAGGACATGTCCTGGGGCTAGAGATACTCGTCTATACTGACCTTTATGCTAATCGGTGACGAAGTTCCGTTTCGGTACTCTTGACTTGGGATCTTTAATACATTGTCTCTAGTGTCATGACACAGTGACAATGTAATGGGCAAGGAGATAGTATGATCATTAACTTACTGACTTCACTCGATCTGCCACTGACCATTATAAGAGGTTAACAAAAATCAGGGGCGGTGTTTAAGCCTTTTAATTGTAAGTGTCCTCGACCATGGCGTCGGACAGATACACTAAGGACTTTTATATGTCGAGTGCCGGTGTTATCAGTATCTCTCAAAGCCCTAAACTAGTCGAATGACCTTTACCATGGCAAGTATCTTTCTATAGTATTAGAGTGCGGTTTGGGCAAAAGAAGTAAGGTGGGGACAGGTCCGACGGTTATACTTCTAATACCAAAGATGCAGCCTATTAGGGATCTTATTATTAACCACTATACCATGGCATGTGATAATAGTAATTCCTCAATAGGTAAAATAACTCCTCAGACCTTGAAAGACATTCACCATGGTTTCAGTGCTTTACTTGAATGGGAGGGTAATTGTAGGGCTAGATCGCTAACATGTTAGTTAGATGAAGCCCTAGAATTGCTTGCCTTATTCAAGTTTTCGTCGGAGTAGTGACGACTTAGGCTGAGATGTCCCAGGGCAGGTGTGCGGGGGTCAAAAGGTCATAAGTCCAGTGGGGGTGTATTCTGGGGGGATTAGGAGGACCCCTCAGAAGTTTGCGGGCAGGTGAGTCGACTTCTTGGCGGAAGAGGAGCGTAAGTGTCCCTGTTTAACACCTTACGAGCGGCCTATGCGGTTTATTTATATGTACCGCCCAGCGGGGTGTTTTTAGCCAAAATAGGGCTGTTTACGTGATCATTTTCATGCCTAAATAAGACCCAGAACGTAAAACAAGTACCTATCCCTGAAAGGGCATAAACAGAGCTTTCGAATGACACCATAACGATCCTTTTATGATGGCTAGTTTTCTTGCAATAACCGTGCAACGCGAGTGCAAAAAGCATGTAATTAGCCACTTTCCCGATACAATTCCTTATATAGCGAGTGAGAGAGGGAGGAGGGAGCTGGGATTCGTGTCAGTATGTTCGCCGCGGTGGTCTGGAGCAGTCATACGCTCGCTACTCTCCTGCCACCACTTGTCTCTCTCTCTCAGCAACATTACGTGCTGAAATTGCCACTCGACCTATGTCGAGCGCCGCCACATAGTCCAGCTTTATTTAACTCGACTTATGTGGTGAGCCGCTAATTAAGGGTTAATGCGTCGATGTTGGTCCTTCTGTCCCTGACTGTACACTATCTTCTTTCTGGTGGCCTCGTGGTGTTGCTGTGATGTTGTGATAGTCTTGCCTGGTGTTGTTGGTATATTCGGTGTGATGGTGGCAATTCTGGCGTCTCGTCTGGTGTCAGATAGTGATGTGCAGGATTTGTTTGGGGGGCTAGATGTGGTTTGTTTAATTCTGGTTGTATTTCCCACACATGGTTTTATCTGTGTGGTGATTTTCTGTGCTGGGGATGAGTTTTCCTTCTCGGTGTGTAGGTTCGGCTTTGCGTTTCTATTTCGGTCTTCTTTGTTGGTGATGTGGGGCAATTTAGGTATCCCGGGCATCGTGGTGGTTTTGTTCTTGTTACTTATCTCCTTCGTTGTTGTTATATTTGGTTGAGTTACTCCTTCTTCCTTCTTACTCTGTTTTCCGTGTCGTGGTTGAATGTGGATGTTGTTTCCTTTGGTCTCCCCTTCTTCAACTTGCTTCCTGTCGTTCGTTATGGCGGTCTTTGCAAATCTGGTTATTTTAGCAGTCATGGGCATTTTGCGGTCCAAAAACAATCTCTCTGAGGTCCGAATATGGGCCGCGGGCCGCCAGTTGAGTAGCCCTGCTGTAGATGATTGTATGACGTTCAGCTGAATTAGAGTACGCTACTAAAAAAATGACTAACGACTTGTGTATGGCACCTAGCTAGGCAATACGAGGCATAGCAGAAGCAGCTCTCAAATATAGGAATCTGGTATCTTTTTGTGCATTAAGGAAGCCCACCTCGCCTTCATTCTCTTTCTCTCCCTCTCCCTTTGGCTTGTATCCATTCGGCCCCATTCAGCCTACTGTTTTAAGACGTTTACCCCCATCCAGGTGTCAATCTTTTTTTCTGGTGAGCGATAGCGAGCCAGCATATACTGTATATATTTTTTGTTTTGAGAACAAGCTAAATTTGTACATTTTTCGACAGAATAATTTCTCCGGTGAAGCCGGATTTCTCCATACAATGCTGGCTCGCTATCGCTCGCCAGGAAGATATCAACACCTAGATGGGGATAAACATCTTAAAACAGTTGGCTGAATGGGGCCGAATGGACACAAGCCAGAGAAAGAGAGAAAAGGAGAGAAAGATAAAACAAGCAGGTGACCCCTCTTAAGAGTTTGCCTCCTTTCACACACTGATTACCTTTACCTCTACAGTTGTGTGGCAACCATCCCCGTGTTTTTATGACAGCAATTTGTCATATAAGCAAAGCCAGCCACCATAAAATTGTACACAAAATTACCACATCTGCATTCGCCATATCTATGTAAATCTATATCATTATTTGCAAATATATATGCTTACTGAAGTAACTATTTCTGCTTCAGGTTCAACACACACACACACACACAGACGTATATATATATATATATATATATATATATATATATATATATTTATTGATGAGTGGTTGCATAAGGCATATCTTTCATTGCTAAACTAAGTTATGTTTCTGTTTTTAATCATTAATAATATCGTAGATTTCGTGCGAGCTAATACCACTTCACTACGAGGAACCAGACAAACAGACACCAATTGAATGATGGATAGACACATACCTTCATTAATGATGGATAGACACATACCTTCATTAATGATGGATAGACACATACCTTCATTAATGATGGATAGACACATACCTTCATTAATGATGGATAGACACATACCTTCATTAATGATGGATAGACACATACCTTCATTAATGATGGATAGACACATACCTTCATTAATGATGGATAGACACATACCTTCATTAATGATGGATAGACACATACCTTCATTAATGATGGATAGACACATACCTTCATTAATGATGGATAGACACATACCTTCATTAATGATGGATAGACACATACCTTCATTAATGAAACACTTCTATATGATAAATACAAATGTCAACTTTATTTTCTGTCAAAGTCTGGAGTAGCAGCTACATTTACCTTTTACAAACAGCAAAACGCCTTATGATAATAGTTGATCAAGTTAGACTACTTCCAAACACCTATCAATAGTGAAAATTGCTCAATCGTCTACCCATTAACCCATACAGTATATTCCATAGCAAATACTAATGGATAACAAGATGATAAATTGGCAAATATCTGAATTGATAGTCATCCTCCATTAACAAAAAACAAAACAAAATAAATAAAATAATATATTACCTAATGAAAGTTGATAGAAAACAATACCCAAGATATTGAATTTCAGAAAGTTCGGAACAAACAAAATTTACAAGCCAACATTTGAGAGAGAGAGAGAGAGAGAGAGAGAGAGAGAGAGAGAGAGAGAGAGAGAGAGAGAGAGAGAGAGAGAGAGAGAGAGAGAGACCCCCCTGTGTTTTGCCAGACTCAAATATGCTGGTATTTGGTAACTAAGATTTTGGAGGTATATTAAGAGAATTTCTGAATGCTAAACAACAACCCCCGAGTCCATAGGATAGCGAGAGGGTTAAAAACAGTCGCATAGTTAACAATATCGACATTCAAAATGACTTTGGAACATTATCTATTGTACTACGTGAAATTGACGTTACATATTATTTGATAAACGTGTTTAACACGAACCATGGATATCTTGTTTAACACGAACCATGGATATCTTGTTTAATTGTCAAAGATAGTGTAAGTTTCACCATAACGGAACCTCTATTTGAAATTAAATACTCAGAACTTAATGTTTATATAGTATTAATTACCGTCCCCTCTCTTCTCTCCGTATTACTTGTCCCAGCGCCTGTTACCATTTCCGGACTTGCTTTCTACCCCACCATCCTGTTAGTATTTTGTTCTCTCCTAGCACTCCCTTCTTACTCTGTGTTTCTGCCCTCCCCAGCTTCCCCTTCCTTTACTCCTCTACCGCTCCCTCCCTACCTCCGCCACACACACCATCCCCTCCCCCATAACATTCCTTTCTCTCACCTCTCACTCCCCACTAGCTCCGTCACTGCCTCCCCCACTTTCCCACCCTCTCACCCCCTACTCTCAATGCTTTTCCTATAATTCTACCTTGCTTGTTATCGTAAGTATTTGTATTAATAACATTAATTCTCTCACTTTACGTTCACTCACTTTACTGTGTTCAATATTATGCACAGAAAAATAAATAAATAAAAGGATACTTCATGCAACTAGAAAGGTAAATTACATCATACAAGTCGGTACGATACCTGTTATGGTTCCCAAGCGCTGTAAATATTGCCAGATCAAATATTTCTCTCTCAATATATACATATCTATCTGTCTCCGAAAATTAATCGAGTCAACTGTACTTTTTGCCCTCTCTGAGCTAAATACTAAGAAGCATACGGACCGGACCGGATATTGTTCCTCCTGGTGTACTTACTCAAAAACTGTTCTTGTGTGCTGACTCCCTGCCTAGGCAAACTCTTTCGTCTCTGCCTTTCCTCTAACGTCTTTCCTTCTAGCTGGAAGTTTGCTCTCATTCAATATGTCCCAAAGAAGGGTGACGCTCTCAAAATTCCAACTATTGTCCTATTGCTCTCATTTCTTGAATCTTTAAAGTTTTTAAAACTATCTTGAATTCAAAATTTCTCAAGTATTTGTTTTACCATAATCTAATTTCAGATCTTTCTACTGGTGATCGTATTTTGTATCTTACTTACTCTTGGTCATCCTCCTTTTGGGACTTTGGTGAGACCTTTTCTATTGCACTAGACATATCGAAAGCCTTCGATACAGCTTGGCTCAAATCTCTAATCTCAAACCTACCCTCCTTGGGTTTCTATGACTTCATCTATACCTTTATCTCTAAATTCCTTTCAGACTGTTCTATATTTGCAGTTGTGGACGGCCATCGCTCACTTCCTCAATCTATCAACTCCAGTGTTCCTCAGGGTTCTGTCCTGTCTCCAGTTTTCTTACAAATATTCATTAACACATGGGCAGGAGGAGGAAGTCAGGGAGGAGTACAGGAGAGCAGTGGAAAGACGACTAGGTGGGTTCGACCTGGAAGTTATGGAGGAAGTGGAGGAGATGAGCAAGGTGTTTAAGGATGAGATCTGTGCAGCATGTGAGGAGGTGTGTGGAGTGAGGAGAAGAGGGAGGGGAGTGAAAGGTACAGCATGGTGGACAGAGGAGGTAAGAATAGCTGTGGAAGAAAAGAAGAAAGCATATAGAGAGTGGTTGGGTAGTAGAGGGAATGAAGATTCCGAGAGACAGAAACGAGCGAGGTACGTGGAGAGTAAGAGGGTGGTGAAGAGAGTAGTGAAGGAAAGTAAGAGAAGAGTAGATGAGGAATTTGGAAGGAATCTGAGTGTAAAATGGAGGGAGAGTAAGAAACTGTTCTGGAAAGAAGTCAAGAAAGTTAGGGAAGGTAGCAAGGGAAACAGTAAGGGTGTGAAAGATAAGAATGGGAGAATGCTAGCCGAGAAGCAAGAGAGAGTCGAAAGATGGAGGGAGTACTTCAGTGAGTTGCTAAATGAAAGGAATGAAGAGCCAGCAAACATAGCTGGATATGGTATGGGAGGGAGAAGAAGAGAAGTAGTGGAGGAGGAGGTGGGGATCAGGAGGTCAGAAGTGTGGGAAGCCATGAAAAGAGTGAAGTTGGGGAAAGCACCAGGAACAGATGGAGTGTGTGGGGAAATGTTGAGGTATGGTGGTGAGATAGTGATAGAATGGGTATGGAAAATGTGCAAACTAGCATGGGAGAAGGGGAGTGCACCTGATGACTGGAAGACTGGCATAATAGTCCCCCTATATAAGGGCAAAGGGGAAAGAGGAGTGTGTGGTAACCACCGAGGAATATGTCTTCTAAGCGTAGTAGGGAAGGTATACAGTAGGGTAGTGATTGAGAGAGTGAGAGTGAGAACGGAGAAATGGATAGGCGACGAGCAGGGAGGTTTTAGGAAGGGAAGAGGATGTGTAGATCAGATTTTTACCCTGAATTGTGTTGTGGAGAAGTATCTGGAGAAGAAACAAAAGGTGTATGTTGCCTTTATGGACTTGGAGAAGGCCTATGACAGAGTGGATAGAGAAGGTTTGTGGAAAGTACTTAGAATATACGGAGTAGAGGGCAAGTTGCTGAAAGCAGTGAAGAGCATGTATGAGGGTGCAAAGGCGGCAGTACGTGTGGAGAGTGAGCAGAGTGAGTTCTTTGACCTGAATGTTGGTTTGAAACAGGGGTGTGTGATGTCCCCGTGGTTGTTTACTGTATATATGGATGGAGTTATGAAAGAAATACTATCAAGAGCAGTGGATGTTGGTGTATCGCTGAAAAGGGAGGGAATTGAGTGGAAGCTACCTATACTACTGTTTGCAGATGATACAGTTCTGATGAGTGATAATGAATGGGAGTTGCAGGGTCTGGTAAATGAGTTAGGAACAGTGTGCGAAAAACCGAATTTGAAGGTAAATACGGGGAAGAGCAAGGTTATGGTCTTCGAAAGGGGTGAAGTCACAGAGTGTGAGGTGAAGCTGAACGGTCAGGCTATGGAGATCGTCAACTCTTTTAAGTATCTGGGCAGTGTGTTGAGTAAAGATGGGACTATGGATGAAGAGGTGCGGGAGAGGGTACAACAGGGGAAGAGGGTTGTAGGAACGCTAAAAGCAGTAACAAGAAATAGGGTGGTCAGTATGGAAGTGAAGAAGTCCTTGCATGACAGTGTGGTAATCCCGACACTGACTTACGGAAGCGAAGCATGGACGTTGGTTGAGAGACTCAGACCAAGAGTGAGAGCAGTGGAAATTAATTACTTAAGGAGTGCGTGCGGAGTTACATGGAGGGATAGACAGACTAATGAGGAAGTAAGAAGGAGGTGTGGTGTGGAGGTAGATGTGCTGGAAAGTGTGAAAAGGAACAACTTGAGATGGTTCGGCCATATGGAACGTATGGAAAGCGAGAGAATGACTAAGAGGGTGTACGAGAGCGAGGTGGAGGGACAGAGGGGGAGAGGTAGACCGAATATGAGGTGGAAGGATGGAGTGAGGAACTACATGAACGAAGGCGGTGCTGGTTGGGGGGAGGGGCGTCGACTGACTGGGGACAGAGGTGCATGGGGGCGGTTCGTTCGTGGCCACCCCTTCGGGGATCACGGCGTCAGGCAATAGATAGATAGATAGACATGGGCTACGTTAATCATGTTCTTTAACCCCATAAGGACGGGGCCGTTTGTTGACATGACCTAGCTGCCAGGCGGGTATTTGGACGAAAATGAGCTTAATTCCATGTTCTTTTTCATGCATAAACAAGAGCCAGAGCGTAATACAATTATGTATCCGTGAAAGGCCGATAATAGAGCTTTCCAATGACACCTGAATCATCCTTGTACGACCACCGGTTATCCTGTAGTGATCGCATAACCGGAAGTGAAAATACCCTAAAATAAGGTAATTTCTGCAGTTTTTTCCTTGTCTTGTGAAGACGAGTGTTGGTGGGAAGACGGCGGTTGTCCCAGACACGGCCCAGTGGTGGTGCCGAGCGGTAAGAGCCCGCCTATCGTCCTCCCAACACGCGGACTCTCTCGCAGAGCCCCTGATGTGCTCAGAATGCCGCCCGTCATATGGCGGGCACCGGAGGATAGGCCATTTATCTCTCGCCCATCATATGACGGGCACTGCGGTTTGAGTGTTAAAGTGCCTCCAGTGCAAAAGTTTTGGTTTCAATTCTGACAAAATTTTATATTTTTTACAAAATAAAGTATACATCACTTTTCCATATGTACATATTTTACTAGTATAATGAACATATGACCATTGAGGAACCAGATAATATGTGCAAAGAGCAAACATCCAGTGAAAAAGCATATTATTGTGACGGGAGGTGTGGAAGGAGGTGTACGAGAGAGTTTGACAAAAGTGTAGCTTCGTTGCTTGCCTGAGGGATACTGAGCTCCCAGCTCTTAGTTGTCTACCATGTATGTAAGAGGAAGGAAGGAGAGGGTGAGTGGAGGTAGAGTATAGGAGTGAAATTAAAGAGAAAATTTACAAAAAATTAGGAGAGGTGGGGGGGGGGGGGGGGGGGCACATGTAAGGGGAAGGCAGGAGGTGGTGGAATGGAAACATACCAACTAATCACACATTGATTCCATTTCACCCAGTAGAACATTCCGGAAGGAACAAAGTCGTTCATGGGTTAATGATCTCAATTGTACCTCTATTCCTTTCCACTCATAAGCTGATCCCACTACCATACACAATTCAACTAGTTTTCCACAGCAACCCAGCATACAATCACTCACTAACTCACGAATGAGGCCATAGCACGCCTATCTTCTAATCTACCAACTGTTTCTGATTTTGGCTGAGAGAATTTTTTTACTTTCAATGCTTCTAAACCCCAATTTCTTCATATATTCTATCTGTCAGGAACTTCCACTTGTCTATTCCTTATACTTCAACAATATACAAATCAACCCTTCATCTTCGCTCAGTTTTCTTGGTGTTTCTTTTTCGTGTGGCCTTTCTTGGATGGATCATATTACCACTCTTCCTATATATGACAGCTTCCCAGAAGTTAGGTGTCCTCAACTGTCTCTGTGGGTTTGTTACCTCCGCACAGTTTCTTGCTCTATATAGGGGCATAGTGCACCCATGTATCGAGTATTGTTCGCATGTGTGGGGAGGTTCAACCCATACCGCATTTCTGGAAAGGGTAGAGTCAAAACATTTTGGGTTATCAATTCACCTCGTACTAATTCCCAACAACTTCTATCCACACGCTGCAATGTTGCATCTCTCTCATTCTTCTACCACTATTACAAGAATCAGAGTTTTTCAGAACTATCAGAGTATATACCTCCTCCCTTAACCTTTAAAAGGCGAAGCTATGGTATTTGAAACATCCCGCCATGCAAAGTTATTTTGGTTCATTCCTGACGAAAATAGTCATATTTACCATATACAGGTGTATCATAATTATTTATCCATGTGCACCTATTTTACTTTTAATATGAACATATAAATATTGAAAAACAATAAAACATGTGGTAACTGTAAATGGCTGGTGAAAATCGTGTATTTTTGCCCCGCGGTCGTAATCTGACCCAGTCCAGCGAGAGAGACACACCCATCTCTCTTGTGTCTCGCATGGTACTGAGAAACTAGGAGAGCTGTGAGACTGGTTAAAGGGTTGAAGAAAGACTCCCCCATCCTCCCTCCTACTCGATAAATATCTGGAATAATAAGGAAAATACTGGATAATTGAAGAGAGGAAATAGTGGGGAAAAGGGAGGGGAAGGGTGGGTTGGGTACATGTGGAGGAGTGATATGACGTATGGAGGGGAATTATCTAACTTAATCTCATATTGCTTTGTGTTGAGTGCCATTGGGGTGTTTTGAAAAGTGTTTTATATGCCTTCACTCTTCAAGTTTCCTGGCACGTTCGCCCAGTAAAACCTCTTAAGATCCTGGCTCATTTCTCGGGTTAAAGAGAGTGGGGGGCACCCGCCTTTCATCACACTCCCATCATAATTTTGCCAAACTCTCTAACCTGACATTGATTTGATATTCAGTCTTGCTTCTACTCAACAAGCAAGGTTTGGGACTCTCTCCCTCAATCTGTCTTTCCCTCACCCTATGACTTAAAATGCTTCAAGTTCCGTGAAATTGCACCTTGACATTGGCTCTTCCTCGCGCTTTCAACTTTAGGGGAGATAATTTTTACAGGCAGCTTTGCTTTTTGTCTACTTCATTCACGAAAAATAAATAAGAACAACATCCACCACCACCACCACCACCATAACAACAACATCCACAACCATCACCATGACAACAACATCCACCACCACCACCATAACAACAACATCCACCACCACCACCACCAAAACAACAACATCCACCACCACCACCACCATAACAACATCCCCCACCACCATAACAACCACATCCACCACCACCCCACTACCATAACAACAACATCATACCACCATAACAACAACATGCACCACCACCACCATAACAACAACATCCACCACCACCATAACAACAACATCCACCACCACCATAACAACATCCCCCACCACCATAACAACCACATCCACCACCACCCCACTACCATAACAACAACATCCACCAATACCACCATAACAACAACATGCACCACCACCACCACTATAACAACAACATCCACCACCACCATAACAACAACATCCACCACCACCATAACAACAATATTCACCACCACCACCATAACAACACCATCCACCACCACCACCATAACAACACCATCCACCACGACCACCATAATACAAACATCCACCACCACCACCACTACCATAACAACAACATCCACCATTACCACCATAACAACAACATCCACCACCACCAACATATCAACAACATCCACCACTACCACCACAACAACAACATAAACCACCACCACCACCACCACCATAACAACATCCACCACCATAACAACAACATCCACAACCACCACCATAACAACAACATCCACCACCACCACCATAACAACAACATTCATTACAACCACTACCATAACAACAACATCAACCACCACCATAACAACAACATCCCCACCACCATAACAACAAAATCCACTACCATCATAACAACAACATCCACCACCACCACCACCACCATAACAACATCCACCCCTACCATCATAACAACATCCACCACCACCACCACCACCACCATAGCAACAACATCCACTACAACCACCATAACAACAACATCCACCACTACCTCCATACCATCAACATCCACCACCACCACCATAACAACAACATCCACCACCACCACCATAACAACAACATCCACTACCACCACCATAATAACATCCACCCCTACCATCATAACAACATCCACTACCACCACCATAGCAACAACATCCACTACAACCACCATAACAACAACATCCACCACCACCTCCATACCAACAACATCCACCACCCCACCATAGCAACAACACTCACCACCACCACCATAACAACAACATCCACTACCACCACAATAACAACAACATACACCACCGACACCATAACAACATCTACCACCACCACCACCATAGCAACAACAACATTCACCACCACCATAACAACAACATCCACCACCACTACCATAACAGCATCCACCATCACTACCATAACAACATCCACCACCACCACCATAACAACAACATACACCACCACCACCATAGCAACAACAACATCCACTACCACCACCACCATAACAAAAACATCCACCACCACCACCACTACCATAACAACAACATCCACCATTACCACCATAACAACAACATCCACCACCACCAACATATCAACAACATCCACCACTACCACCACAACAACAACATAAACCACCACCAACACCACCACCACCATAACATCCACCACCATAACAACAACATCCACAACCACCACCATAACAACAACATCCACCACCACCACCATAACAACAACATTCATTACAACCACTACCATAACAACAACATCCACCACCACCATCACCACCATAACAACAACATCCCCACCACAATAACAACAACATCCACTACCATCATAACAACAACATCCACCACCACCACCACCACCATAACAACATCCACCTCTACCATCATAACAACATCCACCACCACCACCACCACCACCATAGCAACAACATCCACTACAACCACCATAACAACAACATCCACCACCACCTCCATACCAACAACATCCACCACCACCACCATAACAACAACATCCACCACCACCACCATAACAACAACATCCACTACCACCACCATAATAACATCCACCCCTACCATCATAATAACATCCACTACCACCACCACCACCATAGCAACAACATCCACTACAACCTCCATAACAACAACATCCACCACCACCTCCATACCAACAACATCCACCACCATCACCATATCAACATCCACCACAACCACCATAACAACAACATCCATTACCACCACCATAACAACAACATCCACCACCACCACCATAACAACATCCACCACCACCACCACTATAACAACATCCACCACAACATCCACTACACCAACAACATCCACTACACCAACAACATCCACTACAACAACATCCACCACCACCACCACCACCATAACAACATCCACCCCCACCATAACAACAACATTCACCACCACCACCATAACAACACCATCCACCACGACCACCATAATACAAACATCCACCACCACCACCCCACTACCATAACAACAACATCCACCAATACCACCATAACAACACCATGCACCACCACCACCATAACAACAATTTCCACCACCACCATAACAACAACATCCACCACCACCATAACAACAATATTCACCACCATAACAACACCATCCACCACCACCACCATAACAACACCATCCACCACGACCACCATAATATAAACATCCACCACCACCACCACTACCATAACAACAACATCCACCATTACCACCATAACAACAACATCCACTACCACCAACATATCAACAACATCAACCACTACCACCACAACAACAACATAAACCACCACCACGACCACCACCATAACAACATCCACCACTATAACAACAACATCCACAACCACCACCATAACAACAACATCCACCACCACCACCATAACAACAACATTCATTACAACCACTACCATAACAACAACATCCACTACCACCACCACCACCACCACCATAACAACAACATCCCCACCACCATAACAACAACATCCACTACCATCATAACAACAACATCCACCACCACCACCACCACCACCATAACAACATCCACCCCTACCATCATAACAACATCCACCACCACCACCACCACCACCATAGCAACAACATCCACTACAACCACCATAACAACAACATCCACCACCACCTCCATACCAACAACATCCACCACCACCACCATAACTACCACATCCACCACCACCACCAGAACAACAACATCCACTACCACCATCATAATAACATCCACCCCTACCATCATAACAACATCCACTACCACCACCACTATAACAACATCCACCACCACCACCATAACAACAACATACATCACCGACACCATAACAACAACATCTACCACCACCACCACCATAGCAACAACAACATCTACCACCACCATAACAACAACATCCACACCCACTACCATAACAAAATCCACCACCACCACCATAACAACAACATACACCACCACCACTATAGCAACAACAACATCCACCACCACCACCATAACAAAAACATCCACCACCACCACCACCACCATAACAACGACATCCACCACCACCACCACCATAACAACACCATCCCCCACCACCACCACCATAACAACAATATCCACCACCACCACCATACCAACAACATCCACCACCAAAACAACAACATCCACCACCACCATGACAACAACATCCACCACCATAGCAACAACATCCACCACCCCCACCATAACAACAACATTCACCATCACCACCAACATAACAACAACATCCACCACCACCACCACCATAAGAAAAACATCCACCACCACCACCACTACCATAACAACAACATCCACCATTACCACCATAACAACAACATCCACCACCACCACCATGGCAACAAAATCCACCACAACCATAACTACAACATCCACCACCACCATAACAACAACATCCCACCACCACCACCATAACAACATCCCCCACCACCATAACAACCACATCCACCACAACCCCACTACCATAACAACAACATCCACCACTACCACCATAACAACAACATCCACCACCACCACCACCATAACAACAAAATCCACAACCACCATAACAACAACATCCACCACCACCATAACAACAACATTCACCACCACCACCACAACAACACCATCCACCACCATAACAACAACATTCATTACAACCACTACCATAACAACATCCACCCCTACCATCATAACAACATCCACCACCACCACCACCACCAAAATACAAACATCCACCACCACCACTACCATAACAACAACATCCACCATTACCACCATAACAACAACATCCACCACCACCAACATAACAAAAACATCCACCACTACACCAACATAAACCACCACCACCACCATAACAACATCCACCACAACCCCCACCATAACAACAACATCCACCACCACCACCATAACAACAACATTCATTACCACCACTACCATAACAACATCCACCACAACCACCACCATCATAACAACAACATCCCCACCACCATAACAACATCCACTACCACCACCATAACAACATCCACCCCTACCATCATAACAACATCCACCACCACCACTACCACCATAGCAACAACATCCACTACAACCACCATAACAACAACATCCACCACCACCTCCATACCAACAACATCCACCACCACCACCATAACAACAACATCCACCACCACCACCACCACCATAACAACAACATCCACTACCACCACAACAACAACATCCACCACCACCACCATAACAACATCCACCACCACCATAACAACAACATTCACCACCACCACCATAACAACACCAAACCACGACCACCATAATACAAACATCCACCACCACCACCCCACTACCATAACAACAACATCCACCAATACCACCATAACAACAACATGCACCACCACCACCATAACAACAATTTCCACCACCACCATAACAACAACATCCACCACCACCATAACAATAATACTCACCACCCTAACAACACCATCCACCACCACCACCATAACAACACCATCCACCACGACCACCATAATACAAACATCCACCACCACCACCACAACCATAACAACAACATCCACCATTACCACCATAACAACAACATTCACCACCACCAACATATCAACAACATCCACCACTGCCACCACAACAACAACATAAACCACCACCACAACCACCACCATAACATCATCCACCACCATAACAACAACATCCATAACCACCGCCATAACAACAACATCCACCACCACCACCATAACAACAACATTCATTACAACCACTACCATAACAACAACATCCACTACCACCACCACCACCACCATAACAACAACATCCCCACCACCATAACAACAACATCCACTACCATCATAACAACAACATCCACCACCACCACCACCACCATAACAACATCCACCCCTACCATCATAACAACATCCACCACCACCACCACCACCATAGCAACAACATCCACTACAACCGCCATAACAACAACATCCACCACCACCTCCATACCAGCAACATCCACCACCACCACCATAACTACAACATCCACCACCACCACCAGAACAACAACATCCACAACCACCATCATAATAACATCCACCCCTACCATCATAACAACATCCACTACCACCACCACCACCATAACAACAACATCCATTACAACCACAATAACAACAACATCCACCACCACCTCCATACCAAGAACATCCACAACTACCACCGTAGCAACAACATCCACCACAACCACCATAACAACATCCACTACCACCACCATAACAACAACATCCACCACCACCATAACAACATCCACCACCACCACCACCATAACAACATCCACCACCACCACCATAACATCAACATACACCACCGACACCATAACAACAACATCTACCACCACCACCACCATAACAACAACATCCACCACCACCATAACAACAACATCCACCCCAACTACCATAACAAAATCCACCACCACCACCACCATAACAACAACATACACCACCACCACCATAGCAACAACAACATCCACCACCACCACCACCATAACAAAAACATCCACCACCACCACCACCACCATAACAACGACATCCACCACCACCACCATAACAACAACATCCCCCACCACCACCACCATAACAACAATATCCACCACCACCACCATACCAATAACATCCACCACCATAACAACAACATCCACCACCACCATAACAACAACATCCACCACCTTAGCAACAACATCCACCACCATCACCATAACAACAACATCCACCATCACCAACACCATAACAACAACATCCACCACCACCACCACCATAACAAAAACATCCACCACCACCACCACTACCATAACAAACACATCCACCATTACCACCATAACAACAACATCCACCACCACCACCATAGCAACAACATCCACCACCACCATAACTACAACATCCACCACCACCATAACAACAACATCCACCACCACCACCATCATAACAACATCCCCCACCACCATAACAACCACATCCACCACCACCCCACTACCATAACAACAACATCCACCACTACCACCATAACAACAACATCCACCACCACCACCACCATAACAACAACATCCACCACCACCATAACAACAACATCCACCACCACGATAACAACAACATTCACCACCACCACCATAACAACACCATCCACCACAACCACCATAATACAAACATCCACCACCACCACTACCATAACAACAACATCCACCATTACCACCATAACAACAACATCCACCACCACCAACATAACAAAAACATCCACCACTACAACAACATATACCACCACCACCACCGTAACAACATCCACCACCACCACCATAACAACAATATCCACCAGCACCACCATAACAACATCCACCACAACCCCACCATAACAACAATATCCACCAGCACCACCATAACAACAACATTCATTACCACCACTACCATAACAACATCCACCACAACCACCACCACCATAACAACAACATCCCCACCACCATAACAACAACATCCACTACCACCACCATAACAACATCCACCCCTACTATCATAACAACATCCACCACCACCACTACCACCATAGCAACAACATCCACTACAATCACCATAACAACAACATCCACCACCACCTCCATACCAACAACATCCACCACCACCACCATAACTACAACATCCACCACCACCACCACCACCATAACAACATCCACCACCACCACCACCATAACAACATCCACCGCCACCATAACAACAACATACACCACCGACACCATAACAGCAACATCTACCACCACCACCACCATAGCAACAACAACATCCACCACCACCATAACAACAACATCCACCACCACTACTATAACAACATCCACCACCACCACCATAACAAAAACATCCACCACCACCATAACAACAACATCCACTACCACCACCACCACCATAACAACAACATCCCCCACCACCACCATAGCAACAACATCCACCACCACCACCATACCAACAACATCCACCACCATAACACCATCTACCACCATAGCAACAACATCCACCATCACCACCACCATAACAACAACATCTACCATCACCACCACCATAACAACAACATCGACCACCACCATAACAACAACATCCACCACCCTAACAACAACATCCACCACCACCACCACCACCAATACCATAACTACAACATCCACCACCACCATAACAACATCTACCACCACCACCATAAAAACAACATCCACCACCACCACCGTAACAACAACATCCACCACCACCGCCATAACAACAACATGCACCACCACCACCACCACCAATACCATACCTACAACATCCACCACCACCATAACAACATCTACCACCACCACCATAAAAACAACATCCACCACCACCACCACCGTAACAACAACATCCACCACCACCACCATAACAACAACATGCACCACCACCGCCATAACAACTCATCCACCAACACCATCACAACAACATTCATTACCTCCACCACCACCACCACCACCATAACAACATCATCTACCACCACCACCACCATAACAACAACATCCACCACCACCACCACCATACCAACAACATCCACCATCACCACCACCATAACAACAACATCCACCACCACCATAACAACAACATCCACCACCCTAACAACAACATCCACCACCACCACCACCACCAATACCATAACTACAACATCCACCACCACCATAACAACATCTACCACCACCACCATAAAAACAACATCCACCACCACCACCACCGTAACAACAACATCCACCACCACCACCATAACAACAACATGCACCACCACCGCCATAACAACATCCACCAACACCATCACAACAACATTCATTACCTCCACCACCAGGGCGGGTGCCCAACCCCGAAAGGGGTTGAAATAGGGGAGCTATCCCCCCGCCAAAGGCGGCTTTCTAGGGCCTTTCCTAGCTGATGCTGAGAGGATTGGGTTCTAGTCATGTGGTGATGGGCTGGTCTATCAGAGTGAGAACTGAGCGATCTCTGCCATACCCATAGCTTACTCTGACTGTTCCTTTTACTTATATATTTTCTAGATCTCAAGTGACGGCGTCTCATCCGTGGATTGGCCTCCTAATCTACCAAGATTGGAAGCCAAAGCGTCACATTTTTCCTTTGCCCCTCAACTTTCTCTTCATAATTGCTAAGGGGCACAGGGTCCTGGGTGGGACTTTGGTTTCCCGGGCGTTTCCGCACCCTCCTCAGCTCCCCGCCATGGAGTGGCTTCGGTCACCCAGGCTTTATTGTGGTCGGCAGGGAGGGTTCTGTGGGGGCGCTCAGTTATGGCCTTGGCCTTGCTCGGGGCCTTGGGGCTGTTCGGCCAGGCAGCTTTGGGAACAACAACAACAACAACCTCCACCACCACCACCACCATAACAACATCATCTACCACCACCACCACCACCACCACCATAATCACAACATCCACCTTCACCACCATAACAACATCCACCACCACCATAACAACAACATCCACTTAGAGATCTAAAGGAAGCTAAGGATGAGCTATCCAAACCACTGACATTGCTATTCAATAAATCCTTGCAGTCTGGAACTATGCCTTATCAGTGGAAGCTAGCTAACGTAACACCGATTTTTAAAAAGGCAGCAAATCCCTACCCAGTAACTATCGTCCAATTAGCGTAAACTCAGTTGTATGACAAATTCTAGAAACGCTCATAAGAGACAGACTCGTAAATCACTTAGAGGAAAATAACATACTTAAAAATACTCAACACAGCTTTCGTAACAAATGTTCCTGCTTAACAAACCTCTTAGACTTCTTCCATGATATCTTCAACCTCTATGATGAGAGTAAAGCTGTAGATATTATAATTGTACCTTGATTTTCAAAAGGACTTTGATAAAGTTCCTCACAAACGTTTACCGCTAAAACTAAAAGCGGATGGAATACAAGACGGTGTGTTGAAATGGATAGAAAATTGGCTCTGCGACAGAAAGCAAAGAGTAGTCATAAATGGTAGGGCATCTAAACGGACCAATGTAAGCAGCGGGGTACCCAAGGGATCGGTACCAGGACCAATTCTCTTTCTAATTTACATCAACGACATAAATGAGGGTCTCCCCTGTACATTCTCAAAGTTAGCTGACGATACAAAAATTGCAAATAGCGTACTCTCAAAAGAACAAGTTGACGATATGCAACACAATCTAGATAAGTTGTCATGTTGGGCCCAAATTTGGCAAATGAGTTTCAATGCAGATAAATGTCAAGTACTACATATTGGATACCGAAATGAGAAAGCAAACTATTCGATGAATGGTATTCAGCTTCAGACTGTAGACAGAGAAACCGATCTGGGAGTAACAATATCGAGTAACCTACAACCGAGTTAACAATGTTCAGAAGTCGTAAAGAAGGCAAACAAAATAATTGGCTTTAGAGGCAGGTCATTTGAGCATAAATCTAAAGAAGTTATCCTAACGCTTTACAATTCCTTATTCCGCCCTCCTCTGGAATACTGTGTTCAATCCTGGTGCCCTTATTACCAAAAAAATATAAACAAGCTAGAACGAGTTCAACGTAGAGTTACCAAAATAATATCTAGCGTAAAGAACAAACCATACGAGGAGTGTCTTAGATAATTAAATCTATTTCTTTTAACCTAGCACAGATTAAAAAGCAACTTAATTCAAGTGTTTAAAATCATCAAAGGCATCGACAATATGAACTGTAGTAATTACTTTACTATCGACCAATCTAATTACACGCGGGGAAACAGTTGCAAAATTATTGGTAAATCTTTTAAGTCACATGAATCTAAGAATTTCTTCTTCAATCAAGTTGTCAACTTGTGGAATGGGCTTCCTCGAGACGTTATTGCCTGCAGCACCGTTGATTCATTTAAACTTCGCATAAACAAATATCTTGCATGAAACCCGCGACTGACTGCATTTGTAAATGAATAACTTTATTTTGTTTCCCCCTCAGATTCATCAAAGATTATTGTGTATATGCTGTATATTACTAAGACGTTATTCTCTTTCTCCCAGATATACGAAAGATCACTTATAACTGTGTTATGTTACTAACCCATCTGTCCCCTACCAACTTACTATTCCTGCCACGAACATTAGCTCCAGGGCAGTAGTTTCCTTTCCAATGTTCTCTTACCCACTCAAAACTACTGTTTGGACACTTGATCCATAGCGTTTTGGATGACAAGCAGCCTGGAGGGGTCACTAGACTGTTGTTGCTTGATTTCTTTTGTACCCCTTTGTACCACTACCACCACCACCAAAACAACAACATCCACCAACACCACCATAACAACAACATCCACCACCAACACCACCATAACAACAACATCCACCACTACCACTATAACAACATCCACCACCACCACCACCATAACAACAACATCCACCACAATAACAACAACATCCACCACAACCATAACAACAACATCCACCACCACCATAACAACAACATCCAGCACCACCATATCAGCAACATCCACCACCAACACCATAAAAAAATAACATTCATTACCACCACCACCACCATAACAACCTACACCACCACCATAACAACAACGTCCACCACCACCACCACCATAACAACAACATCCACCACCATTACCACCACCACCATAACAACATACACCACCACCATAACAACAACATCCACCACCACCACCACCGTAACAACAACATCCACCACCACCACCACCATAACAACAACATCCACCACCACCACCACCACCATAACAACAATACCCACCACCACCACTACCACCATAACAACATCATCCACCACCACCACCACCATAACAACAACATCCACCACCACCACTATAACAACAACATCCACCACCACCACAACCATAACAACAACATCCACCACCACCACCATAACGACATCATCCACGACCACCACCATAACACCAACATCCACCACCATAACAACATCCACCACCACCATAACAAAAACATCCCTCACCAACACCATAACAACAACATCCACCACCACCACCACCATAACAACAACATCCACCACTACCACCACCATAACAACAACATCCACCACTACCACCATAACAACATCCACCACCACCACCACCACCATAACAACAACATCCACCACCACCACCACCACCATAACAACAACATCACCAACACCACCACCATAACATCATTCATCACCAGCACCATAACACCGTCCACCACCACCATAACACAAACATCCCCCACCACCACCATAACAACATCCACCACCACCACCACCACCATAACAACTACATCGAACACCACCACCATAACAACAACATCCACCACCACCACTATAATAACAACATCCACCACCACCATAACAATAACAACAACATCCACCACCACCACCATGACGACATCATCCACGACCACCACCATAACACCAACATCCACCACCATAACGACATCCACCACCACCATAACAAAAACATCCCCCACCACCATAACAACAACATCCACCACCACCACCACCATAACAACAACATCCACCACTACCACCACCATAACAACTACATCGAACACCACCACCATAACAACACCATCCACCACCACCATAACAACATCCATCACCACCACCATAGCAACAACATCCACCACCAACATAACAACTTCCACCACCACCACAATAACAACAACATCCACCACCACCATAACAACAATATACACCACCATCACCATAACAACATCCACCACCACCACCAAAACAACATCTAACACCACCACCATACCAACATCCACCACCACCACCATACCAACAACATCCACCACTACCACCATAACAACAACATCCACCACTGCCACCATAACAACAACATCCACCACCACCATAACAACATCCACCACCACCACCATAACAAAAACATCCACCACCACCACCATAACAACAACATCCACCACCACCATAACATCCACCACCACCACCATAACAACAACATCCACCACCACCACCAAACCAACAACATCCACCACCACCACCACCATAATCACAACATCCACCTTCACCACCATAACAACATCCACCACCACTACCACCACCACCATAACAACAACATCCACTTAGAGATCTAAAGGAAGCTAAGGATGAGCTCTCCAAACCACTGACATTACTATTCAATAAATTCTTGCAGTCTGGAACTATGCCTTATCAGTGGAAGCTAGCTAACGTAACACCACCGATTTAAAAAAAAGGCAGCAAATCCCTACCCAGTAACTATCGTCTAATTAGCTTAAACTCAGTTGTATGTAAAATGCTAGAAACGCTCATAAGAGACAGACTCGTAAATCACTTAGAGGAAAATAACATACTTAAAAATACTCAACACAGCTTTCGTAACAATTGTTTCTGCTTATATATTTATACCTTGATTTTTAAAAGGCCTTTGATAAAGTTCCTCACAAACGTTTACTGCTAAAACTAAAAGCGGATGGAATACAAGACGATGTGTTGAAATGGATAGAAAATTGCCTCTGCGACAGAAAGCAAAGAGTAGTCATAAATGGTAAGGCATCTAAACGGACCAATGTAAGCAGCGGGGTACCCCAGGGATGGGTACTAGGACCAATTCTCTTTCTAATTTACATCAACGACATAAATGAGGGTCTCCCCTGTACATTCTCAAAGTTTGCTGACGATACAAAAATTGCAAATAGCGTACTCTCAAAAGAACAAGTTGACAATATGCAACACAATCTAGATAAGTTGTCATGTTGGGCCCAAATTTGGAAAATTACTTTCAATGCAGATAAATGTCAAGTACTACATATTGGATACCGAAATGAGAAAGCAAACTATTCAATGAATGGCATTCAGCTTCAGACTGTAGATAGAGAAACCGATCTGGGAGTAACAATATCGAGTAACCTAGAACCGAGTCAACAATGTTCAGAAGTCGTTAAGCAGGCAAACAAAATAATTGGCTTTAGAGGCAGGTCATTTGAGCATAAATCCAAAGAAGTTATCCTAACTCTTTACAATTCCTTATTCCGCCCTCCTCTGGAATACTGCGTTCAATCCTGGTGCCCTTATTACCAAAAAGATATAGACAAGCTAGAACGAGTTCAACGTAGAGTTACCAAAATGACACCTAGCCTAAAGAACAAACTATATGAGGAGCGTCTTAGAGAATCAAATCTATTTCTTTTAACCCAGCACAGATTAAGAAGCAACTTAATTCAAGTGTTCAAAATCATGAAAAGCTTCGACAATATGAACTGTAGTAATTACTTTACTATCGACCAATCTAATTACACGCGGGGAAACGGTTGCAAATTTATTGGTAAATCTTTTAAGTCACACGACTAAGAATTTCTTCTTCAATCAAATTGTCAACTTGTGGAATGGGCTTCCCCGAGACGTTATTGACTGCAGCACCGTTGATTCTTTAAACTTCGCATAAACAAATATCTTGCATGAAACCCGCGACTGACTGCGTTTGTAAATGAATAACTTTATTTTATTTCCCACTCAGAGTCATCAAAGATTATTACTTATATATATTACTAAGACATTATTCTCTTTTTCCCAGATATACAAAAGATCACTTATAACTGTGTTATGTTACTAACCCATCTGTCCCCTACCAACTTACTAATCCTGCCACGAACATTAGCTCCAGGGCAGTAGTTCCCTTTCAAATGTTCCCTTACCAACTCAAAACCACTGTTTGGACACTTGATTCATAGCGTTTTGGATGAAAAGCAGCCTAGAGGGGTCAATAGATCTGTTGTTGCTTGATTTCATTTGTACCCCTTTGTATCACTACCACCACCACCATAACAACATCATCCACCAACACCACAATAACAACAACATCCACAACCAACACCACCATAACAAAAACATCCACCACCATAACAACAACATCCAACACCATAACAACAACATCCACCACAACCATAACAACAACATCCACCACCACCATAACAACAACATCCACCACCTCCATAACAACAACATCCACCACCACCATAACAACAACATCGACCACCACCACCATAAAAAATAACATTCATTACCACCACCACCATAACAACATCCACCACCACCATATCAACAACATCCACCACCACCACCACCATAACAACAACATCCACCACCATCACCATAACAACATCCACCACCACCATAACAACAACATCCACCACCACCACCATAACAACATCCACCACCACCACCACCATAACAACAACATCCACCACCACCACCCCCACCATAACAACAATATCCACCACCACCACCATAACAACATCATCCACCACCACCACCATAACACCAACATCCACCACTACCACCATCATAACAACTACATCGAACACCACCACCATAACAACATCATCCACCACCACCACCATAACAACAACATCCACCAACACCATCACCATAACATCATTCATCACCACCACCATAACAACGTCCACCACTACCACCATAACAACACCATCCACCACCACCATAACAACAACATCCATTACCACCACCATAGCAACAACATCCACCACCACCATAACAACATCCACCAACACCACAATAATAACAACATCCACCACCACCATATAACAGTATACACCACCATCTCCATCACAACATCCACCACCACCACCATAACAACATCTACCACCACCACCATACCAACATCCACCACCACCACCATACCAACAACATCCACCACTACCACCACAACATCTACCACCACCACCTCCATAACAACATCCACCACCATAACAACATCCACCACCACCACCATAACAACAGCATCCATCACCATAACATCCCCCACCACCATAACAACAACATCCACCACCACTACCATAACAACAACATCCACCACTGCCACCATAACAACAATATCCACCACCACCACCTTAACAACAACATCCACCACCACCATATAACAACAACATCCACCACCACCATAACAACAACATTCACCACCAGCACCATAACAACACCATCCACCACGACCACCATAACAACAACATCCACCACCACCACCGTAACAACAACCACCATTACCACCAAAACAACAACATCCACCACCACCAATATAACAACATCCACCACCACCTCCATAACAACATGCACCATCATAACAACAACATCCACCACCACCACCACCATAACAACAGCATCCATCACCACCACCATAACAACAACATTCATTACCACCACTACCATAACAACAACATCCACCACAACCACCATAACAACAACATCCCCACCACCATAACAACGACATCCACTACCACCACCATAACAACAACATCCACCCCTACCACCAAAACAACACCATACACCACCACCACCACCACCATAACAACAACATCCACTACAACGACCAGAACAACAACATCCACCACCACCTCCATACCAACAACATCCACCACCATCACCATATCAACATCCACCACAACCACCATAACAACATCCACCACCACCACCATAACAACAACATCCACCACCACCACCACTATAACATCAACATACACCACCGACACCATAACAACAACATCTACCACCACAACCACCATAACAACAACATCCCCACCACCATAACAACGACATCCACTACCACCACCATAACAACAACATCCACCCCTACCACCAAAACAACATCATCCACCACCACCACCATAACAACAACATCCACCAACACCATCACCATAACATCATTCATCACCACCACCATAACAACGTCCACCACTACCACCATAACAACACCATCCACCACCACCATAACAACATCCATGACCACCACATAGCAACAACATCCACCACCACCATAACAACATCCACAACACCAACATAAGAACAACATCCACCACCACCATATAACATACACCATCTCTCACACAACATCCACCACCACCACCAGAACAACATCACCACCACCACCATACCAACACCACCACCACCACCAACCAACAACACCACCACTACCACCAACAACACCACCACCACCACCAAACAACATCCACACCATAACACAGCCACCACCACCACCATAACAACAGCATCCATCACCATAACATCCCCCACCACCAAAACAACAACATCCACCACCACCACCAATATAACAACATCCACCACCACCTCCATAACAACATACACCATCATAACAACAACATCCACCACCACCACCACCATAACAACAGCATCCATCACCACCACCATAACAACAACATCATTACCACCACACACCATACAACAACATCCACCCCAACCACCATAACAACAACATCCCCACCACCATAACAACGACATCCACTACCACCACCATAACAACAACATCCACCCCTACCACCAAAACAACACCATACACCACCACCACCACCACAACAACAACATCCACTACCACGCAAAACAACATCCACCACCACCTCCATACCAACAACATCCACCACCACCACCATATCAACATCCACCACAACCACCACCACCATATCAACATCCACCACAACCACCAAACAACATCCACCACCACCACCATAACAACAACATCTACCACCACAACCACCATAACAACAACATCCCCACCACCATAACAACAGCATCCATCACCATAACATCCCCCACCACCAAAACAACAACATCCACCACCACCAATATAACAGCATCCATCACCACCACCATAACAACAACATTCATTACCACCACTACCATAACAACAACATCCACCACAACCACCAACACCAGCCCCACCACCAGAACAACGACAGCCACTACCACCACCAGAACAACAACACCACCCACCACCAAACAACACCAACACACCACCACCACCACAACAACAACACCACACAACCCGAACAACAACATCACCACCACGCCAGACCAAAACACCACCATCCACCAACATACAACACCACCCACCACCACAAACAACACACCACAACCAAACAACATCCACCAACACCACCAGAACAACACACCACCACACCACCATAACAACAACACCCCACCACCAGAACAACACATCCACACCACCACCATAACAACAACAGCCACCACGACACCAAAACAACACCATACACCACCACCACCACCACCATAACAACAACATCCACTACAACGACCATAACAACAACATCAACCACCACCTCCATACCAACAACAGACACCACCCACCAGCAACACCACCACAACCACCAGAACAACATCCACACCACCATAACAAAAATATCAACCACCCATAACAACACCACCACCACCACCAGAACAACAACAGCACACTACCACCACCAACATACACCACCGACACCATAACAACAACATCTACCACCACCACCACCATAACAACAACATCCACCACCACCATAATAAAAACATCCACCACCACCACCATAACAAAAACATCCACCACCACCACCATAACAAAAACATCCACCACCACCACCATAGCAACAACATCCACCAACACCACCACCATAACATCATTCATCACCACCACCATAACAACGTCCACCACTACCACCATAACAACACCATCCACCACCACCATAACAACAACATCCATCACCACAACCATAGCAACAACATCCACCACCACCATAACAACATCCACCAACACCACAATAACAACAACATCCACCACCACCATAACAACAGCATACACCACCATCTCCATCACAACATCCACCACGACCACTATAACAACATCTACCACCACCACCATACCAACATCCACCACCACCACCATACCAACAACATCCACCACCACCACCATAACAAAATCCACCTCCACCATTACAACAACATCCACCACCACCATTGCAACAACATCCACCACCACCACTACAACAACAACATCCACCACCACCATAACAACAACATCCACCACCACCACCATATCAACAACATCCACCACCACCATAACAACAACATCCACCACCACCATAACAACAACATCCACCACCACCACCATAACATCCCCCACCACCATAACAACAACATCCACCACCACTACCATAACAACAACATCCACCACTGCCACCATAACAACAACATTCACCACACCACCATAACAACACCATCCACCCCGACCACCATAACAACAACATCCACCACCACCACCGTAACAACATCCACCATTACCACCAAAACAACAACATCCACCACCACAACAACCACCAACCACCACAACCACCACCACACCTCGCCATAACAATATCCACCACCATAACAACAACATCCACCACCACCACCTTAACAACAGCATCCATCACCACCACCATAACAACAACATTCATTACCACCCACAGAACAACAACATCCACCACAACCACCATAACAACAACATCCCCACCACCATAATAACGACATCCACTACCACCACCATAACAACAGCATCCACCCCTACCACCATAACAACACCATACACCACCACCACCACCACCATAACAACAACATCCACTACAACGACCATAACAACAACATCCACCACCACCTCCATACCAACAACATCCACCACCACCACCATAACAACATCCACCATAACAACATCCACTACCACCACCATAACAACAACATCCACCACCACCATAACAACATCCACCACCACCACCATAACAACAACATCCACCACCACCACCACTATAACATCAACATACACCACTGACACCATAACAACAACATCTACCACCACCACCACCATAACAACATCCACCACCACCACCATAATAACAACATCCACCACCACCACCATAACAAAAACATCCACCACCACCACCACTATAACGACATCCACCACCACCACCACCACTATAACAACAACATCCACCACCACTACCATAACAACAACATCCACCACTGCGACCATAACAACAATCCACCAACCACCACCAACAACACCACCACCACCTAACAACAACACCACCACCAACAACAACAAACCACCAGCACTACACCATACAACACCACCCACGACCACCATAACAACAACAGCCACCACCACCACCACCACAAACAACAAACACCATTCCACACCACAACAAACATCCACCACCCCAATATAACAACCCACCACCACCTCCATAACAATAACCACCATCATAACAAACATTCCACCACCCACCACCACCATAAAAAACAGCTCCATCACTACCACCATAACAACCACAATTACCACCACTACCAACAACAAAAAATCCCACCCACAACCACCAGAACAACAACACCCCCCACCCATAAACAACATCCACTACCACCACCATAAACAACAACCACCCCTACCACCAAACAACAATCATCAACCACCACTTACACCACCACCAACAACATCAACTACAAACACCACAACAACAATACCACCACCAACTCCACCAAAACATCCACCACCAACCACAACACACATCACAACAACAAACAACACACCACCACCACCCAACAACAACATCCACCACTACCACCACTATAACATCAACATACACCACCGACACCATAACAACAACATCTACCACCACAACCACCATAACAACAACATCCCCACCACCATAACAACGACATCCACTACCACCATAAAATCCAACACACCCACCACCACAAACACCACCATCCAACACCACCACCAGAACAACAAACCAAGACAACCCATAACAACAACATCCACCACCACCTCCATACCAACAACATCCACCACCATCACCATATCAACATCCACCACAACCACCATAACAAAAACGCAACACCGCCAGAACAACAACACCACCACCATAACCACAACACCACCACCATAACAACATCCACCAATACCACCACTATAACACAACAACACCACCGACACCATAACAACAACACAACCACCACCACCACCATAACAACATCCACCACCAACATATAAAAACAACCACCACCACCATTAACAACAAAAACAACCACCACCACCACCAACAAAAACAACCACCACCACCACTAACAACAAAAACAACCACCACCACCACTAACAACAACACTAACAACAACACCCACCACCACCACACACATAACAACAGCAGCCAGACACCACCACCAAACAACAACTTATTACCACCACACCATAACAACAACATCCACCACAACCACCATAACAACAACATCCCACCACCAAACACCACATCCACTACCACCACCAGAACAACACACCACCCTACCACCAAACAACAACATCACACACCACCCCCACCAACCATAACAACAACATCCACACAACACCCTAACAACAACATCCACCACACCGCACCACCACAAACAACCACCACCACAAGAACAACACCTCATAAAACATCCACTACGCCACCATAACAACAAACCACCACCACCATAACAACATCACCACCAGAACCACCACCATCACAACAACATCACCACCCACCATCGAAACACAACACCACACACACATAACAACACACATCACCACCACCACCATAACAAACACACCACCACCACCACAATAACATCCACCACCACCACCATAACAAAACATCCAACACCACCACTAGAACGACATCCACCACCACCACCCAACAACAAAAACACCACCACCACACCATAACAACAACATCCACCACCACCATAACAACATATCCACCCTACCACCTTAACAACAACATCCACCACGCACCACAAAATCCACCACCACTATAACAACACAGGCAACACCAGCACCACACAACACCATCCACCACGACCACCATAACAACAACATCCACCAACACCACCACCACCGTAACAACAACCACCAGCCACCAAACAACAACATCCACCACCAAAGAACACAGCCACCACCACCAACAACTACACATAACAACAACATCCACCATCACACCAACAAACAAACCCACCACCACCACCATAACAACAACAAAACCACCCCATAACAACCCACCACAACTACCATAACAAAACAACATCCCACCACATAACAACACACCACCACCACCATAACAAAACATCCACCCACCCAAAAACAACACCAGACACCACCACCACCACCCCCAAAACAACACCAACACACATACCAACAGACAACACCACCACCACCCCAACCACAAAACACCACCACAACACCAACAACCACACCACCACCAGAACAACCCCAACAACACCACCAACAACAACACCACCACCACAACAACAAACACAAACAACACCACCGCCACCAGACACAACAACTACACCCACCACCACCACCACAGAAACAACAACAGCCACAAACAAACAACGCCACCACACCCACAACCAAATCCCCCCCACACCATAACAACACCAACACCACCCCACACCACCATAACAACAACATCCACCCAACCGCCAGAACAACACAACACCACCACCGCCACCAACAACACCACAACATCACCACAGGCCACCACAACCACAAGAACAACACCACACCCCCGGCCAGAACAACAACAACCACTCACACCAGGAACAACAGCCACCACCAAGACAACAACCACCACGACCACACAGAACACAACAACACCACCGACCACCATAACAACAACAGCACCACACCACCACCATAACAACAACATCCACCACCACCAAACAACACCACACCACCACCACCAAACAAAACAGCCACCACCACCACCAGAACAAAAAAACACACCACCCACAGATATAACAACACCACCAACCACAACACCACACCACAATCACAAACAAACCACCACCACCACCACCAAACAAACACCAGACCACCATAACAACAACAGACCACCACACCAGACACAAAAACAGCCACACAACAACCAGAACAACCACAGCCCCACCACCAAACAAAACAGCCACACCACCACAAACAACAACACCACCACACCACAAAACAACAAACCAACACCACCAGCCACACCAACAGAACAAAAACACCACACAACGACCAAACAACAAACACCACCACCCTCCAACCAACACAGCCACCTCCACACCAACCAGAACAACCACCAACATAAAAACCACCTACACGCCACAACAACAACACTACACCACCAGAACAAAACCAACCACCACCACCAGAACAAACAACACCACCACCACAACCAAAAACACAACAACACCACTGACACCACAACCTAACACACAACCACCACCCGACAACAAACATCCACCACCCCCACCAATAACAAACACCAACCACACAAACAAAAAAAAACACACCAACACCACCACCACAAACGACGGCCAACACCACCACCACCCACTATAACAACAACATCCACCACCACACCAGAACAAAAACACCACCACCATAACAACAAACATCCACCAATACCGCAACAACAAACATCCACCACCACCATAAACAACAACACCACACCCACCATAACAACAACCACCAGCACCAAAAACAACACCATCCACCCGACCACCATAACAACAACACCACCACCACCACCACCACCGACACAACAACCACAACACCAACAACAACCACATCCACACACCACACAAACAAACATCACCACCACCAGAAACAACCACACCCCATCAACAAGACCAACCACCCCACCACCAGAACAACAACCACACCACCACGACAACAACATAATTACCACCACACCAGAAACAACAACATCCACCACAACCACCAAACAACAACATCCCCACCACCAGAACAACACACCACGACCACACCATAACACAAAACGACACCCCACCACCAAAACAAACACCAACACCACCAACCACCACCACCCTAACAAAACAACATCCACCACAACACCAGAACATACAACACCACCACCGCCTACCAACAACATCACCACCAACACCACAACACCAACCACAGAACAACACCACCACCAACCACCAGAACAACAACACCACCACCACCACCACAATAACAAACAACACCACGACACCATAACAACAACCTACCACCACAACCACACACCAACACACACCCACCACAAACAAACACATCCACACCACCACCATAACACAACCCCCCCACCACCAAAACAACACACACCCCCACCACCACCACCAAACAACAACCTCCACACGCCATAACAACAAACCGCCACCAACCATACAACACACATCCACCACCATCAACACAAACATACCACACAACACCAAGCCACACCACACCATAACGCAACACACCACCACGAACCCACCCACAAACCACAACACCACCACTACACCACAATACAGTCAACAACCTCCCCCAACAACACAAACCACCACCACACCAAACCACAATCCACCACACATAATAAAACCACCACCACAACCATAAACAAAAACATCCACCACCACCACAGAACCACAAAACAGCCACCACCACCAACACACAACACCCACCAACGACCACCACATAGAACAGGCAACAGCGCACCCGACCACCCAAAACAAGTCCCACAAACACCAAAACACTAACCCATCCACCAACACCATAACCAACAACCTGCCACGACCGCCAGAAGACAACAAGAGCCACCACCAAGCCAGGTACCAACAAACACCGCCACCAAGCCACCCAAGAGAACCACAACACCACACACAACAGCCACAACACCACAGACACGACCACACCAGAACACAACACCAACGACCACCAAAGCATAACAGCCACCCATCACAGAACCACAACAGGCACCACTACCACCACGGAAACGAGCACGACCACCACCAACCGACACCCGAACACAACAGCTACCACCACCACACCAAAGTCAACAACCGTCCACCACACCCATACTTAAAAAAGCCACAACACCTACAATCCAGAGACAACAACACCTCACCACCACCACGTTCCAGAACAACAATACCACAACACTCACACACCGAGCAACACTCACATCCACCAACAACCATCCAAAATAACAACACCATCATCACCACCCAATAACACCACCACCACTAAACCACCATAACAAAACCATCCACCAACACCAGAACCAACTACATCCATCACCACCACCACACCAACATACAACCACTCACCACCCCATAACAACAAAACACCAACCACCCAATACCCAATAACAAAAACCAGCCACCACCACCATCACAATCCAACACCACACACCAACACCATCACCAACACACAGACAACACCACAGACCACCAAAACAGCATCTACAACCTCCACCGATCATCCAACATCCACCACCACCACCAGACACACAACAGTCCACCACACCAGAACAAACAACACCAACACAACAACCACAACACACCAACAGCCTTACTACCAACAACAGCCACCACCACAGTGCAAAACATCCTTAACCACACCGCTAACAATAACAACATGCACCAACACCATGAACTAACAACAGCCACCACCTAACCAGCTAGAGCAACAGAACATCAAACACCACACACCACAAAAAACAAATCCAACACCACAAAACCACAACACCTACAGCCACACCCACAACCACCACCAACATCCACCCCACCACCACAACCACAACAACATCCAACACCACTACCACACCAACAACAGCCACACACCACATCACCAACATAACAACAACATCACCACACCAACCATAACGATAAACCACACATCAACACATAAACCGAACAAACATCCAACCCACAACCACCAACGACACCAACACCACACCACACATACAGTGTAACCACAACATCCAAACCACAACCACCACATCACACAACAACACCACATCACCACACCTCCACACATCCACCACGACCACCACAATATCGTACCACCACCAACACCAGAACACCAACCCAACCACAAACACCAGAACCAACAACACCAACCACCACACAACCATAAACCACAACACCAGCATGCCATCACCACACAAGAACAACAACACACACCCATGACACCAATCCCGTAACGACACAATCCACCTACAACCCACCATAACACCACACACATCCCAAAACCACAACACCAACAACACAACCACCACACACCACCACACATAACAACAACAGCCACAACATACACAACACCAACACACAAACCACCAGACACCACACCACAACAGAACAACACATCCAACACACAGCACCCACAACACCAAACAAGATCCAACACCACCCGCCATACCATACACAATATCCACACACCACCACAACCATCATCATAACAAACAGCCACTAACAGCCACACACAAACCACAACAGCCACACACAAACCACCCGAACACAACACACCACCACAACACCACCACACAAACAACAAACACCACACAATAAACCACCACACCATAACAACAACACTCCACCACCACCACCACTATACACATCAACAGACACCACTGGACAAACCATACCAAACCACAACCTACAACCACGACCACCGAGAACAAAGCCACAACAAACCACACCAGAAAACCAAAGCAACGCACCATCACCCCAGAACCACAACACCCACCACACACCACCATCAGAACAGCCAACACAACAACAGCACAACACCAAACATAAACCACATCATCCCAAGACACAACAACACACCACCCACAACCACGCACCACCGACCACAACGGGACAACCACCACACCACCAGAACACAAATCCAACAGCCACCACCACCAAACCAAGAAACACACCAAGCCACCACCACCAACATCCAAGACACCCACACCAACCCCCACACAACTAACAACGAGCACACATACACACAACACTCCAGAACAACATGCCCACACTATCAACACCATAAACCCAGCCACAACCAACACAGAAACCACAGACACTAAACACACCAGCATCACCCACACCATAACCAACAACGGCGGGACACAACACCAGGTAACAACCACACAGCCACATCAACCACCAGACACCAACAACATCCACAAAGCCCCAACAACCAGACCAACGACCAGCCACGACCACCACCAGAAGCAACAACGCTCAATCCCGCACAACATACAACCCGAACAACAAACAGCCACCACAACACCAAAACAAACATACACGAAACCACCAATCACCACCACCACTACAGAACAACATGACACACACAAACTCACAACACCAAACACAAACCACAACACATCACACACAGAACCAACAACTAACCCACCACCACCACCGATCAAACAGCCTAACCACATACAACCCGAACAACAGCCACCACCACATACAGAACACCAAAAGCCACCCACACACCACCACAGTAAAACATCAACATACAACCTCCCAACGACCACACACAATTCAACAACATCCACCACCACCAACTCCCAGAACAACAACAGGCCAAAAGCCACCAGATAAACCACGACAGGCCACCACACCAACCACATGACAACCAACAGTCACAACTATCTCTACCACCACAACCAAAACCATGCATCACCAACACCACCATAACCCACAACACCACAGCAACAACTATAACCAGAAAATCATGCCACCACCACCAACACCA
Organism: Paralithodes platypus; assembly: GCA_032716605.1. Lineage (NCBI taxonomy): Eukaryota > Metazoa > Arthropoda > Malacostraca > Decapoda > Lithodidae > Paralithodes > Paralithodes platypus. Next base: position 10,862,979 of record CM064576.1, on the reverse strand, counting down.
GAACAAGTACAACACAACCCCCAGAACAAACAACACGATCCACCAGCCACCATAACAACAACATCACGTACCAACCCTCATCAGCAAACCAACCTCCACACACCATAACAACAGCCCCAATCCCGACAAGATAACACACCCACAGCGCCAAAAACACAACAGTAGACTAGGGACAACAAGCGCCATCCAGAACAGCAAACACCCACACCACCAGAACCACCAAACAGAGTACCACCACCCTACCGACCAACATCACCACCCACCCACCATACAACAAAACAACACCCAGCCAACAGACCACCACATAATCGACCACCACACCGCAGAAAACAAAAACAACAGGCCACCACAACGACCAGAAACACCAAAAGCCACCACCACCTACCACACAGAACAACAGCATCCATCACCATAACACTCCCCACATCCACCATAACAAAACATACACCACACTACCATAACAACAATACATCCAATACTGCCACCAGATAAACAAGATCACCTAAACCACCCACCTAAACACAAAAACAGCACAACCACAACCACCGAGAACCACAACAGCCACCACCACCATAACCAACAACATGTCAACCACCAGCCCCAATAACAACCACCATCCAAACGACCACCATTAAGCAAACAACATCACACCACCACCACCCGTAACAACAACACGACCATGAACGACCACAACAACAACAGCACACCAACAACCAACATACCAAAAAGCCACCACCACCTCCATCAACAACAGTGCACATCATAACAACAAAAAGCGACACCCACCAACACCACCAGAAACACACTACAGAAGCCAGCACCAACCACCAAGAACAAACCCAAGGCAGGACCACCACGACCAGAACAACAAACAGGCCCCCACCAACCACAACCACCAGACACAAAATACCGCCCCCCCACCTAGAACAACGAAAGACAGAGAGCCACAACCAGAAACAAAACAGCCACCCAGCCCACCAAAACAACACCAGACACCACCACCACCCACCAATGCAGAGAAAAAAACAACAGCCACGACCAACGACCAGGAACAACAAAAGCCACCACCACCGCCAGACTACGAAACAACATGCATACCACCACCAGCCAGAGCAACAACAGCCACCACAACCACCAGCAAAGCAACAGCCCCACCACAACCACCAGAACAACAACCAGCACCACCAGACAACACCACCACGAGAACAGTCAAACACCAGAAACCACCGACACAGACACAACAACAGCGCAAACATCAACCACCTAGAGAACAACAAAAACCACCCCACCAGACGAGAACAGACGTGAAGAGCCACGACCACTACAGAAAACAACAACCAGCCACCCCGACCGACCTAAAACACCAGACCATAACCATGACCACAACCCCACCACACCCAGAACAACAACAAGCGACCGACACACGACCAGAACAACAACAGCCTACACCAACGCAGCCCATACAGAAAGAAACCACACAATCCACCAGAGCAACAGCCACCACAATCCACCAGATACAACAGCCACCCGACCACCAGAACCAACGACAACAGCCACCACCACAAAAAACCACCACCAACAACCACAATAAAAAAAGAATCAGAACAGCCACACCACCAGACACCAGGCACACCAGCAAGCACAACAGCGACCACGAAAACAAACCACACACCACCAGAACAACAAACAGGCCCTCACCACCACCAGAACAACGACACCACGACCACAACCGAACAGCAAGCCCCCAGACCACCAAACCACCAACACCAGACATCCACAGCCACCCACCAAACCCAGAACAACAGACAGCAAGCCAGACCGCCAGAACAACAACAGCCACAAACACGCCAGACCTAAACAACAGCCACCACAGCACCAGAGCAACAGCCACCACAAACACTCAGCAGAAAACAACAGCCACGACAACAACCACCAGAATCAAAAACAGGCCCCACCACCAGTAACAACAGCCACCACAAGAACAATACAAACAGCTCACCACGACCACCAACGAGGAGACAGCACACAGAAACCACCAGACACACAAGAACAACACAAAGAGGACCACACGCTACCACCAGACCAACAAACCGCCGCCACCACCATGAAGAAAAAAATAGCAACCACCACCCCCACCAGACACCAAAAACACCACACCACAACCATGAACAAACCAACCGGCAACACACCACCCCCTCGGAGAGCAACAACAGGCACCACACCACCACCCAAACAGCAGGCACGCACCAACAGCAGAAAAAGCCGGCCACAATACCACCAGAACAACCCAGGCCAACAGCACCAGAAAACAACAAATACAGACATGCCCACAACACCTATAGAGCAACAACAGCCACCACCAGCAACAGAAAAACAGCCACCACACACAAACCACAATACCAAACCAAAGAACAACAATAACAGCCACCACCACCAGAACAAAAAGCAGGACAGCAACCAGCGGCCAGCACAGAAAAGCCACCCTTCGAAAACGGAGAACCAACAGCGACCCCCCCCCACACCAGACCAAACAGCCACCACCACCACCAGACCAACACAGCCCCCAGCAACCACCACAACCAGAACAATGCCACCGCCACCAGGACAACAAAAGCCAGCCAACACCAGGGCACAACAGCTCAACCTACCACCACGGACAACAAGAACAACACGCCACCACCCCCGGACACAACCAAAAGCCACCACCACCACCAGAGCAACAACAGCCACCATCCACCAGAACAACAAACAAACAACCACCACCACCAGAAAACAACACCAGACCACCACACCCCCCAGAAACACACCACCACCACCACCAGAACAACAAAATCCACGCACGTAGACCGAATAACATACCAAACAGACACCAACCATCACCACCACTGAGCAAACAGCACACATACCCACACCACCAGAAAACACACCAGCCCGACCACAGAACAACAACAGCAACACCACACCGCGGTAACAAAAGCACCACCAGTTACCACCAAAACGAACAACATGACACGAGGACCACCAACAGACCAATCAAGAACACCATCAACAGCAGACCACCACACACCCAGCCGAACAAGGAGCCACCCGCTAGAACAACAACAGACCACCACCATCACCGGAACAAGACAGCACAGCACAAAACAGCCACCAGAACAACAAACACAGGACGCACTCACAGACCAGAACAACAACAGCCACCACAACCACCAGGAATCAACAACAGGCCCACCACCAGACGCCAAACGGACATCCACGAACACCACCAGAACAACAGAGCCGCCCGGACCACCAGAACCAACACCAGCACACCAAACACCACCACCACCAGAAACAAACAACAGCCACGACACGACGGGACAAGTAGCAACCAACAGCCACCACCACCGGCAAGATCACCAAACGCCACAGACACCAACCACCAGACCGAAGGAGAAGAGAATCACCACCAGAAACAAAAGCACACGAACCATCACCAGACAACAACAGCCACCGACCACCAGAAACAGACCAGTCACCACAACACCACCCGAACAACAACCAGCCCTCCAAAACAACGTCACCACCACGAGAACAACAACAGACACCACGGACACCAGAACACCAGCAAACACGAGGCTCACCCACCACCACCAGAACAAAAGCCACCACCACCATCCAGAAGAACAACATCCACCACCCACACCAGACAAAAAACAGCCACCACACGACAAAGAGAACGAACAGCCAAACAACCTACACCGACGAGGAACAACAACAGCACCCACCACCACCACAGAAAAAAACGGCCAGACCACCACCATCCACCAAAAACATCCACCACCACCACCAGAACAACAACAGCCACCAGCACGATAACAACAACATCCAGTCACCATAACGACCAGAACAACAATCCAACACCACCACCAAGAAAACCAGAACCACCACCACCAGAGCAACATGACAACCAGCCACCAGACAACAGATACAAAAGCCACCACCAGAACAACACAAGCCAGCCACCCACCACACCCCAGAACAACAACAGCCAGGACCACCACCAGAGCAATGCAAACAGGCCACCCACCACCAGAACACAACAGGCCAGCCAGACACCACAAGAAGAACAACAGACCACCACCACCATGAGAACAGGAGACGACCAACAGCTCAGCAAAACAGCCACCAGACACCACAGAACACAGCGACCACAACCACGACCAACAACAGCCACGCACGGACCACCCAACAAGAGCGACCACCACCAACGCCAAGAACAACAAGAGCCACACACCATAGCGAACACACAGCCACCACCCCACCAGAACACAACAGCACAAGCAGCACCACAGAACAACAGCAGCCACCACAACCAGGTTTAACAAACACACAGCCACCACACGACCAGAAAAACAAAGCCACCACGGCACACAAGAACAAACAACAAGATTACACCCACACCGCCAGGAACAACAACAATACACACCACCAGAGAAGCAACATACAGGCCACCACCACCAGAAACAAAAGACAGTCACCACCAGGACCAGAACAAAAGATCAGCCACGACGCCAACCCAGAAACAACAACATTCACACCACCCCACCCGTAACAACAACCACCTTACAACCAAAACAGCACAACATCCAACAACTCACCAACATATAACAACAGCCACCAACCATGGATAACAACAGGCACCACGCATAACAACAAGAGCCACAACCCCCGCCACCAGAACTACGCATCCAGCACAACAACACCAGAAACAACACCAAAGGAAGGACATCACCACGACCATGAACAAACAGCACCACACCACAACGACAGAGAAAAACGAGACAGCCCCCACCCCCGAACAACACGGACACCCAGCGCCACTACCACAGCCACCCCAGAGCAACAACAGCCACCCCGACCACCAAAAACAACACCGGACCCCACCACCATCCAAAACACCGAACAAGCTAAACAGACACGAGCAACGACCAGAACAACAAACAGGCCACCCCAGGACCACAGCCAGACACAACAGCCAGCAACAACACCACCACCACCACAGAGCAACATGACAAGCACACCCACCAGAACAACAAAAGCCACCACCACGTACCAAGAACAACCACCAAGCCAGCCACCCAGCCACGCCACTGGACACCAGAACACAACGGACCACACCGCACCAGATATCAAACCACCAGCGAACATCAACAAAACACAACCGACACAACACAGCCCAACACCAGGCCCAGAAAGACGGACGAGACACTGAGCCACCACCAGGAGAAGAACAACAGCCACCCCGACCAGCAAATACAACACCAGACACCAACACACCGGAAAACCACTCCACCAGGAACAAAACATCAACGACCAACCGACCCGAACGAACACCACAGCCACCACCCCGCAAGAACAACAACAGCGCACACCGAGCCCCAGAGCAAACAGGACCACAACAAGACACCAGAAAAACAGCCAAGACACCACAGAACAACAGGACCAGCCACCACCACCAGAACAACAACACACCACCACACATCCACGGTAACATCCACAGCCACCACCGACACTCAGAATCAAACACCAACAGCGACCACCACCACCAACGACACACGACCACACAGGGCCACACACCCCCACCATGAAGAAAATAAATGCGCAACCACCAACAGAATGTAAAATACTAGCCACACACCACCAGAAGAACAAACAGACACCACCACACCGCAGGACCAAAAACAGCCACCACCACCACCAACAACACACCAGAACACACCACACCACCACGCAGAACACAACACAAACACCACCACCACCAGCACAACAGCCACACCAGCACACCAGACCACCAACAGCCACCACCCCACAAGGAGAACAGCAAACAACACCAGACACCAGAACAACAACAACG
>CM064576.1:10577458-10856983 GCA_032716605.1 Paralithodes platypus | reverse complement strand
CACCATCATAACAACAACATCCGCCACCACCACCATAACAACAATAACCACCACCACCACCACCATAACAACAACATCCACCACCACCACCACTACCACCGCCATAACAACAACAACCACCACTACCAGAATAACAACAACATCCACCACCACCATAACAACATCCACCACTACCATAACAACAACATCCACCACCACTACAATAACAACATCCACCACCACTACCGCCATAAAAACATCCACCACCACCACCACCACCATAACAACAACATCCATCATCACCACCACCATAACAACAACATCCAACATGACCACCACCATAACAACAACATCCACCACCACCAAAACAACATTCACCACCACCACCATAGCAACATCATCCAATACGACCACCATAACAAAAACATCCACCACCACCACCATAACAACAACATCCACCACCACCACCATAATAACAACATCCACCACCACCACCATAACAAAAACATCCACCACCACCACCACTATAACGACATCCACCACCACCACCACCACTATAACAACAACATCCCCCACCACCACCACCATAACAACGTCCACTACCACCACCATAACAACAACATCCACCACCACCACCATAACAACAACATCCACCATCACGATAACAACACAATCCACTACCATCACCATAACAACAACATCCATCACCACCATCACAACAAAATCCACCAACACCACCATAACAACATCCACCACCATAACAACAACATCCACCACCACCACCACCACCACCACCATAACAACAACCACCATCACCACCACCACCATGAAAACAACATCCACCACCACCACCATCATCCACCACCACCATAACAACATCCACCACCACCACCACCACCATAACAACAACTTCCACTACCACCATAACAACATCATCCACCACCACCACCATAACAACAATATCCAGCACCACCACAACAACAGCATCCACCACCACCGCAACCATAACAACATCCACCACCACCACCATAACATCCACAACCACCACCATAACAACAACATCCACAACCACCATAAGAAAAACATCCACCACCACCACCATAACAACAACATCCACCACCACCACCATAACAACATCCACCACTACCACCACCATAACAACTACATCGAACACCACCACCATAACAACAACATCCACCACCACTACCACCACCACCACCATAACAACATCCACCAACACCACCACCATAAACAACATAATTTATCACCACCACCATAACAACGTCCACCACTACCACCATAACAACAACATCCACCACCACCATAACAACAACATCCATCACCACCACCATAACAACAACATCCACTACTACCATAATAACAACATCCACCACCACCATAACAACAACATACTCCACCATCACCGTAACAACATCCACCACCACCACCATAACAACAAGATCCACCATCACCATCATAACAAAAACATCCACCACCACACCATACCATCATCCACTACCACTACCATACCAATATCCACCACCACCACCATACCAACAACATCCACCACTACCACCATAACAACAACATCCACCACCACAACCATAACAACATCCACATCCACCGTTACAACAACATCCACCACCACCATTTTTCTTACTAAAAAAAATAAATAAAACAAAAATAGGTCCCACCCATTTCCCATTCTTAAGTAAGCCATTTTAGATTTACAGAAGAATGACCATTACTTGCATTACTGCATGTCCACAAACATTTCAGTAATGTAAGCATGTTTCCTTCTATTTTTTTTTTTTTTTTTTTTTTTTTTTTTTTTTTTTTTTAATTAAGGTGACAAAAGTGGTGTACAATCTATCTTATTCTAGTTACATTGTAGTTTATCTTATTGTACCAGTACCTCCCTACAATCAACCTAGTTGTTCCCCAATACGTCCCTCCGCCACGACCATTTCAAAGTCCAAGTCTCTCACTCTTGTCCTCTGTAGCGGAGAGGACCTTGTACCCCTGAGACATAGGAGTGCAGACCTGAGAAGAGAGAAAGAGAGCCGGCATCTCATCCAAGTTATGACTTGGCTTCTATGCTGGCGCTTTTTCTCCGATATTTGTTCAGCTAATCTGGCATAGAAGACACTTGCAGAAGGTCCCATACCGCCCGACGATGAGAAGACCAGAGGAGTAAAGCTTCCTTGATCCCTGTTCAAAATTCTTTCTTCATAAGCGCGTTTTTTCTCACTTTCGTTTCTCAAGTATGCCGCCTTGTGTCCTCGCTCACGATATGTTTGTGCTCTTGGGTTGAAGATTCTGATGTCGAAAAAAGCCCGTTGTCCCCTCGTCCAAAAACCTCGAGCACTTACGTCCACTCTTGCTTTTTCAAGTATTTGCAGTATTGTGGGCCAAGCGCTGTCCGTCCATAGGCAGAAGTTCCGGTTCGATTCTGACATCATGGCACACCTCGTCCAGCATTTGTGCAGTGATGTCTCGTACTTCATCATGCCGGATACAGATGAATCCTCCTTTCTTACAAGTCATACAGTGGTCTGAGTTGTTTATTTCACCACATGCACATTTCAGCGGCATGTTCGAAACTGGCCACCCATACCTCAAGGCTACGGCATCATTGAATTCTTGTTTATTTAAGCTGAAGCCTTTCTCCTTTATTGGTAATGATGTGAGCCAATTTGAAGCCAAGTCTTGTGCCATCTCAACTCTCATTTTCAGTTCTTCCCTACATCTGGTCTTAATTTGTTCTAGGCTATGTTTCTGTCTCTCTTCTCTGCTCTTTGTAATTTCCTGTCTTGCATTTCGTTGTTCCTCTTCGTCCACCTCATCATTTTCATTTTGCTCCCGTATTTTTTTCTGTCAGAGACGTAGTAAGTTTAAGGGAATTTTGGTTCTCATGTAGTGCCGCCTCCACTGGGTTTATGATCCCCATACCTCCGAACCTTGGCGGAAGAGCTAATAGATCTCTTAGCTCTTGCGTGACGCCTTCCATCTCTGTTAGGGCCGGTATGAATGTTCCTCTGATTGCTTCTTCAAGCGGTTGGAGCATCTGTCCAATGCCAGGCACTGTTCTCATAAGAAAGGTCCATCTGTGCTTAACACCATATGTGAAGGCAGTATATGCAGCATGTGGTTCAGATTTCGCAATGTCTGCCAGGGTTTTCACTTCCTTTACCCACTCTGCTACCTTTTTTCGCACATAGTCTCTCTTGCATTCTTCTGTGCCTATTACTGCTCCCAAATGGCGTTGACCCTCCTTTGTAATCTTCACTCCTGTCCCATCAAAAGTCCGCACCGCTTCTTCATACTTGTTTCTTTCACTATTAGTACAGATTTACTAGCATTCGGATGGTACCCAATTACTTCGCCTACCGATTGTACTCTCCGCCACCATTCTTTGAGATCCCCTATTTTTCCTGCACCTGTGAGGTCATCTGCATACGCCACTTGTTTCACTCGGGTTACCTCATGTTTTATTTTCTGCTGCAGAATTGATAGTGCCAGTGCGTACATTGCCATTGCCACTGGATCTCCTTGCGTTGTTCCTTCATTTGATTTGAGAATTTTCATTTCTTCCTTCTTTGTGCTTCCAACTATATACAGGTTAGCTGGCTCCTTATAAGTATTTTCTATGTACTTTGCGATGCTCGGGCATTTGATCTTGATGTTGTGAATAGCTGCCTCCCTATTAATGGTGTTAAAGGCATTTGTTGCATCTACTAGCAGTACCGCTTCACAATCTTCCTATTGATACACCTTCCCCATTGCATGTATTGCTGCTTCTCCTCCGGCTTGCTGTCCTGCACATACTTGTAAGTTGCCCACTGCTCTTTGTCCACCACCACCATAGCAACAACATCCACCACAACCATAACCATAACAACATCCACCACCATAACAACAACATTCACCACCACAACCCCCATCCATTAGTCATTACCATTCATTACCACCACAACCATAACAAAATTTATTACCACCACCGCCATTACAACAACATCCACCACCACCATAACAAGAACATCCACCACCGTAACAAGATCATCCACCATCATAACAACAACATCCGCCACCACCACCATAACAACAATAACCACCACCACCACCATAACAACAACATCCACCACCACCACCACTATCACCACCATAACAACAACATCCACCACCACCACCACCATAACAACAACAACCACCACTACCAGAATAACAACATCCACCACCACCATAACAACATCCACCACCACCATAACAACAACATCCACCACCACTACAATAACAACATCCACCACCTCTACCGCCATAAAAACATCCACCATCACCACCACCACCACCACCACTATAACAACAACATCCATCATCACCACCACCATAACAACAACATCCAACATGACCACCACCATAACAACAACATCCACTACCACCAAAACAACATCCACCACCACCATGACAACAACATCCACCACCACCATAACAATAACATCCACCAACACCATAACAACAACATTTACCACCACCACCATACCAACAACATACACCACCACCACTATAACAACAACATTCATTACCACCACCATCATAACAACAACATCCACCACCACCATAACAACAACATCCACCACCATAACAACAACATCCACCACCACCACCATAACAACAACATTCACCACCACCACCATAGCAACATCATCCAATACGACCACCATAACAAAAACATCCACCACCACCACCATAACAACAACATCCACCACCACCACCATAACAACAACATCCACCACCACCACCATAACAACAACATCCACCACCACCACCACCATAACAACATCCACCACCACAACCACTATAACAACAATATCCACCACCACCTCCACCACCATAACAACATCCACCACCACCACCATAACAACAACATCCACCACCACCATAACAACAACATCCACCACCACCATAACAACACAATCCACTACCATCACCATAACAACAACATCCATCACCACCATAACAACAAAATCCACCAACACCACCATAACAACATCCACCACCATAACAACAACATCCACCACCACCACCACCACCATAACAACAAAATCCACCAACACCACCATAACATCATCCACCACCATAACAACAACATCCACCACACCACCACCACCACCACCATAACAACAACATCTACCACCACCATAATAACAACCACCATCACCACCACCACCATGAAAACAACATCCACAACCACCACCATCATCCACCACCACCACCATAACAACATCCACCACCACCACCACCACCATAACAACAACTTCCACTACCACCATAACAATATCATCCACCACGACCACCATAACAACAACATCCAGCACCACCACAATAACAACATCCACCACCACCGCAACCATAACAACATCCACCACCACCACCATAACATCCACAACCACCACCATAACACCAACATCCACCATCACCACCATAACAACAACATCCACAACCACCATAAGAAAAACATCCACCACCACCACCATAACAACAACATCCACCACCACCACCATAACAACATCAACCACTACCAGCACCATAACAACTACATCGAACACCACCACCATAACAACAACATCCACCACCACTACCACCACCATAACAACATCCACCAACACCACCACCATAAAAACATAATTTATCACCACCACCATAACAACATCCACCACCACCACCATAACAACAACATCCACCACCACCATAACAACAACATCCATCACCACTACCATAGCAACAACATCCACCACTACCATAATAACAACATCCACCACCCCCATAACAACAACATAGACCACCACCACCAAAACAACATCCACCACCACCACCATAACAACAACATCCACCACCACCATTATAACAAAAACATCCAGCACCACTACAATACCAACATCCACTACCACTACCATACCAACATCCACCACCACCACCATACCAACAACATCCACCACTACCACCATAACAACAACATCCACCACCACAACCATAACAACATCCACATCCACCATTACAACAACATCCACCACCACCATAGCGACAACACCCACCACAACCATAACCATAACAACATCCACCACCATAACAACAACATCCACCACCACAACCCCCATCCATTATTCATTACCATTCATTACCACCACAACCATAACAACATTCATCACCACCACCACCATTACAACAACATCCACCACCACCATAACAAGAACATCCACCACCGTAACAAGAACATCCACCATCATAAAAACAACATCCGCCACCACCACCATAACAACAATAACCACCACCACCACCGCCATTACAGCAACATCCACCACCACCACCACTTCCACCACCATAACAACAACAACCACCACTACCAGAATAACAACAACATCCACCACCACCAACACCATAACAACATCCACCACCACCATAACAACAACATCCACCACCACTACAATAACAACATCCACTACCACTGCTGCCATAAAAACATCCACCACCACCACCACCATAACAACAACATCCATCATCACCACCACCATAACAACAACATCCAACATGACCACCACCATAGCAACAACATCCACCACCACCATAACAACATCCACTACCACCATGACAACAACATCCACCACCACCATAACAATAACATCCACCAACACCATAACAACAACATTTACCACCACCACCATACCAACAACATCCACCACCACCACCACCATAACAACAACATTCATTACAACCACCATCATAACAACAACATCCACCACCACCATAACAACAACATCCACCACCACCACCACCATAACAACAACATTCACCACCACCACCATAGCAACATCATCCAATACGACCACCATAACAAAAACATCCACCACCACCACCATAACAACAACATCCACCACCACCACCATAACAACATCATCCACCACCACCACAACCATAACAACATCCATCACCACAACCACTATAACAACAATATCCACCACCACCACCACCATAACAACATCCACCACCACCACCATAACAACAACATCCACCACCACCATAACAACAACATCCACCACCACCATTACAACAACATCCACCACCACCACCATCATAACAACAACATCCACCACCACCATAACAACAACCACCATCACCACCACCACCATGAAAACAACATCCACCACCACCACCATCATCCACCACCACCATAACAACATCCACCACCACCACCACCACCATAACAACAACTTCCACTACCACCATTACAACAACATCCACCACCACCACCATAACAACAACATCCATCTCCACCATAACAACAACATCCACACCCATAACAACAACATACACCACCACCATAACAACAACATCCACCACCACCACCACCATAACAACATCCATCACCACCACCACCACCATAACAACATCCACGACCACCACCATAACAACATTCACCACCACTATAACAACAACATCCACCACCACCATAACAACATCAAACACCACCATAACAACAACATCCACCACCACCACTATAACAGCATCCAAAACCACCACCATAACATCTACCACCACCACCATAACCACAACATTCACCATCACCACCACAACAACAATATCCACCACCACCATAGCAACAACGTCCACTACCACCACCATAAAGACATCCACCACCACTACCACCATAACAACAACATCCACCACCACAACCCACACCCCATTATTCTTTACCATTCATTACAACCACCACCATAACAAGATTCAGCACCACCACCACCATAACAACATTCATCACCACCACCACCACCATAACAACAACATCCACCACCACCACCACCATTACAACAACATCCACCACCACCACCATCATAACAACAACATTCACCACCACCATAACAACAACATCCACCACAACAACAACATCCACCACCACCACCACCACCACCACCATAACAACAACATCCAGCACCACCATCATGACAACAACATCCACCACCACCATAGCAACAACATCCACTACCACCACCATAAAGACATCCACCACCACTACCACCATAACAACAACATCCACCACCACAACCCACACCCCATTATTCTTTACCATTCATTACAACCACCACCATAACAACATTCAGCACCACCACCACCAAAACAACATTCATCACCACCACCACCACCATAACAACAACATCCACCACCACCACCACCATTACAACAACATCCACCACCACCATCATAACAACAACATTCACCACCACCATAACAACAACATCCACCACAACAACAACATCCACCACCACCACCACCACCACCATAACAACAACATCCAGCACCACCATCATAACAACAACATCCACCACCACCATAACAACATTCACCACCACCATAACAACAACATCCACCACCACCACCACCACCAGAACAACAACATCCATCACCACCACCAGAACAACAACATCCACCACCACCATCATAACAACATCGACCACCACCATAACAACAACATCCACCACCACCACCACCATAACAACAACCTCCATCACCACCATAACAACATCCACCACCACCATAACAACAACATCCACCGACACCATAACAACAACATCCACCACCACCATAACAACAACATCCACCACCATAGCAACAACATACATCACCACCACCATAACAGCATCATTCATTACCACGACCACCATAACAACAACATCCACCACCACCACCACCACCATTGCAACATCCACCACCACCACCATAACAACAACATCCACCACCACCATTACAACATCCACCACCACCACCATAACATCATCCACCACCACCACCATAACAACATCCACCAGCACTACCACCATAACAACAACATCCACCACCACCCCCATAACAACATCCACCACCACCATAACATCATCCACCACGACCACGATAACAACAACATCCACCACCACCACCATAACAACAACATCCACCACCACCATGACAATAACATCCACCACCACCATAACAACAAAATCCACCACCACCATCATAACAACATCCACCACCACCACCATAACAAAAACATCCACCACCACTATAACAACAACATCCACCACCACCATAACAACAACATCCACCACCACCACTATAACAAAAACATCCACCACCACCATAACAACAACATCCACCACCACCACTATAACAAAAACATCCACCACCACCATAACAACAACATCCACCACCACCACTATAACAAAAACATCCACCACCACCATAACAACAACATCCACCACCACCATAACTTAAATAGCGAAAATAAAGAAGACCTCCACACACCAACAAGGGAAGACTTCGAGACACCAACAAGAAAATACTTCCATACACCAACAAGAAAAAGAGGAAGGAGAAACTCAGCAAGAAAGAAGAACAAGACAGAAAAATGGCGACCACCGAAGAAGACAGCAAGATGGTGGCCATCGGAGAAAGCGCACCAGTATAGGGTAAACAGAAGAAAAACAAATGAAACAAATCCTGCATCCCAAAATACCTAACATGCCCAGTATTGCCCAAGTACCCCACAGTAACCGACGACCTGCAGAACAAGAGAAGAAGAGAAGCCAGAAGAGAGGAGAAAAGGAAGAAAGTTCAACCAGGAAATATACGCACAAGGAAACAATACGTGAACCAACAAGACAGCAAAATGGCGACCACCAAGGAAGACCGCAAGATGGCGAACAACAAAGAAAGCGTACCAATCAGTGGGAAACAAAAGAACAACAAATGGAAGGAGGACAGAAGGAAGCCATACCTACAAAAATATCTACCATGCCCCTTATTCGTTAAATTCCCCACGAGATTCAACCAACAACGGAACAGGAGAAAAAGAGAATCCAGAAGACAGGAGAAACGGAGGAAATATCAACCAGGAAATACCTGCCTAAGGAAACAACACGTGTACCAATTGTCCTTCAATATTCAAGGGAAAAAAATATTACAACCGTACTAGCCGCCAGTAGAACAGCCCGAGTTGCCACTATTAATACAGGATGCCCTATTACACCAGGGAAGAACATTCAATTATCCTACTGTTCACAACAAACACAGAAGAGGAAGGTAGTGTTCAGCTAGGATGAGAAGGACTCCTACACCCACTAAAGGAGTAAACACTTACGCCCTTCTGCCACCAAAGGGTCAAAATCCTTACATACCAGCCTTTAGAGGGTCCTCCCTAATCCTCCAGATTAACCCTGACCGCATTTCTGACCTTTATACTCCCATACACCCATACTTGTACATATCAGCCAAAGTCATCACTATGCTGGAGAAAACTGATCAGGGCAAGCAATTTCAGGGCTTCGTGAGCATTGGCATACCAACTTACAAGTCCTAAAATTACCCTCCCATTCAGTAGGCAACCACCGACATACCCACAGGTCTGAGGAGTTATTTTCCCTATTGAGGGATCCTTGTTAGTAGTTGGCATACCATCACTTAACATTGAACCTTTAATAGGCTGCACCTTTAATAGTGCAAGGCTGAAGTACGAGGGCATACCCACACTTCAAACTTTTATTATTAAAACTGCATTCTAAAAACTACCAAGTGGAAGTTGGCATACCAAATTCACATGTGTAGTGTCAGGGCCCTGCGAGATACCTTTATCGGCACTCTGCATATAGACGTCCTTGGTGCATTAGTCTGTAGCATACTATTGGACTATGGCAACTAAAAGGTTTAAACACCGTCCCGAGTTCTTTGAACCTCTTACAAAGATCAGTGGTAGTCGAGAAGACAAGATTGGCCATAGCCATATTGTCTACTTGTGTTAGCCCGATATAGTGCCAACTCGTCATAACTGGGGCACTATATTTAAGATCCCAAATCAAGAGTACCTGAACAAAACTTCATCAACGATAAATATAAAGGTCAGGATAGTCAAGTATCCCTAAGCTTTATGCTATATATACTCACGTTCGTCCGATGAGGTGCCCAAATATATTTATATATTTAAGGAGCTGCATTTAATACCCCACGTTCATTAATGCATCTGTAGCTTACTGCTTTATACGACAGGCCAACTTGCAAGGCCCAACGGACACTCAGAAGACTACAAGCTGCCCCCCCTCATGAAAACTCATTACAAATTCCAAGTGTTCACTGTTGGAATTATTGTATTGAAACTGAAAAGAAGTGATACCAGTAACAAGGTATACAAAGTTAGTTCCTATTATCGACTCTGCCAAAATCTCACCAGTGCGCAAGGTGCTGTTAAAAAGTTAGAGTTCGATATTGACTCTGCCAAAATCAACACTGTGAGTTAAAAAGTTAGAGTCCCTACCATTGACACTGCCACAATCTCACCAGTGCGACAAGTGCCCATAAATAAGTTAAGAGTCCAGTGTGTAGACTCAGAACATAACCTCGTCAATTAAGTGTAAACATAGTATCATAATCGAATAGTAAATCATCACTTAGATATTGTTCGATGCTTCATGATTTGTCATAATTATATAATTGTTTGTGATTATACAAGAGGGCCACTAAGCTAAACTGTATATACCTGATCTCCATCTAGATCCTCGATCGTATTAGAAGAGTAATATTTTATGTTTGTATAAACTTAACTATATATTTTGTAAACATTATAGTCTTTGATATACAGTATGTGCTTAGAGCTTAAGATAAATAAACTGGTCCTAATATAATATCTCGGGGTTATATATATCCTCTGTTTGACATCCATGCATGTATTGTATGAAGTCTGAAATGTCCAGTCTTGAAAGAACGCACCTCAATCAAATAGCTAAACTGATATATAAATCACACTATAACAATAACAACAACATCCACCACCCACCACCATAACAACAACATCAACCACCACCATCATAACAACAACATTTATCACCACAACCACGACCATAACAACATCCACCCCCACCACCATAACAACACATCCACCACAACCACCATAACAATAACATCCACCACCACCACCATAACAACAACATCCACCACCACAACCACCACCATACCAACATCATCCACCACCACCACCATAATAACATCCACCACCACCATTACATCATCTACCACCACCACTACCATAACAACATCCACCACCACCATAACAACAACATCCACCACCACCATCATATCAACAACATCCACCACCACCACCATAACAACAACATCCACCACCACCACCACCATAACAACAACATCCACCACCACTATAACAAAAACATCCACCACTACCACCATACCAACAACATCCACCACCACCACCACCATAACAACAACATCCACCACCACCACCATAACAACATCCACCACCACAACAATATCTACCACCACAACCATAACAACAACATCCACCAGCACCACCATAACAACAACATTCACCACCACCACCATACCAACAACATCCACCACCACAACCACCATAACAACAACATCCACCACCACTATAACAACATCAACCACCACCACCATAACAACAACATCCACCACCAACACCACCATACTAACTACATCCACCACCACCATAACAACAACATCCACCAACACCACCATAACAACAACATCCACCAACACCACCATAACAACAACATCCACCACCACCACCATAACAACATCCAACAAACACCACCATAACCACAACATCCACCACCACCATAACAACAACATCCACCACCACCACAACAACAACATCCACCACCACCCCAACAACAACATCCACCACCACCACCATAACAACAACATCCACCACCACCACCACCACCATAACAACAACACCCACCACCAACACCACCATAACAACAACATCCACCACCAACACCACCATAACATCAACATTAACCACACAACATCCTCCATCAATACCATAACAACAACATCCCCCACCACCACGATAACAACAACATCCATCACCAACACCATAACAACAACATCCACCACCACCACCATAACAACAACATCCACCACCACCACCATCATAACAACATCATCCACCACCACCACCACCATAACAACAACATCCATCACCACCACCACCATAATAATAACATGCATCACCACCACCACCATAACAACAACATACACCACCACCACCACCATAACAACATCCACCACCACAACAAGATCTACCACCACAACCATAACAACAACATCCACCACCACCACCACCACCATTACAACAACATTCTCCACCACCACCATACCAACAACATCCACCACCACAACCACCATAACAACAATATCCACCACCACTATAACAACATCAACCACCACCACCATAACAACAACATCCACCACCAACACCACCATAATAACTACATCCACCACCACCATAACAACAACATCCACCAACACCACCATAACAACAACATCCACCAACACCACCATAACAACAACATCCACCACCACCACCATAACAACATCCAACAAACACCACCATAACCACAACATCCACCACCACCACAACAACAACATCCACCACCACCACCATAACAACAACATCCACCACCACCACCACCATAACAACAACATCCACCACCAACACCACCATAATAACAACATCCACCACCAACACCACCATAACATTAACATTAACCACACAACATCCCCCACCACCACCATAACAACAACATCCACCACCAACACCATAAAAACAACATCCACCACCACCACCATAACAATAACATCCACCACCACCACCATCATAACAACATCATCCACCACCACCACAACCATAACAACAACATCCATCACCACCACCACCATAACAATAACATGCATCACCACCATAACAACAACATCTACCACCACCAACACCACCATAACAACAACATCCACCAACACCACCATAACAACAACATCCACCAACACAACCATAATAATATTATCCACCACCAAAACAACAACATCCACCACCACCTCCACCATAACAACAACATCCACCAACACCACCATAACACCAACATCCACCACCGCCATAACAACATCCACCACCACCATCACCATAACAATAACATCCACCACCAACACCATCATAACAATAACATCCACCAACAACACCACCATAACAAAAACATCCACCACCACCATCACCACCACCATAACAACAACATCCACCACCAACACCACCATAACAACAACATCCACCATCACCAACATAACAACATCCACCACCAATACCACCATAACAACAACATCCACAAACACCACCATGACAACAACATCCACCACCACCGTGGTACCACCACCACCACCATAACAACATCCACCAACACCACCCTAACAACAACATCCACCACCACCACCATAACAACAACATCCACCACCACCACCATAACAACATCCACCATCATAACAACATCCACCACCACCATAACAAACAACATCCACAACCAACACCACCATAACAACAACATCCACCACCAACACCACCATAATAACAACATCCACCACCACCATAGCAACAACATCCACCACCACCATAACAACAACATCCCCCACCAACACCATAACAACAACATCCACCACCACCACCATAACAACAACATCCACCACCACCACCACCATAACAACATCCACCACCAACACCATCATAACAACATCCATCACCACCACCACCACCATAACATCAACATCCACCACCAACTCCATAACAACATCCACCACAACCACCACCATAACACCCCGCTATGCCTACTTCGATGGTTTCAGGTTTAAACACGTGCGGGGGCTGACGGAGGTGGCAGGTAGGGAGTGCAGGCCGCCTGTCCACCCTTCCTGCCGCCCCCAACTAATTGTAGTGGGCACTATAACTTCTCTTACTTTCTGGTTTTCGTATTTCCCTTCTTCCCCCCGCCCCCTCCTTTGGGAGCACCGTGACTGCTCATGTGGTAAACGACCGTACTCACTCCTTGGTTTCGTTGGAGGGTGTTGTGGGTCGGCAATCCCTTCACCCGTCGAACTGTGGTACCCGACGTGTTCGAGCGAGGGGAAGCTTTTATGCCAAACCCTGACTCTTGTGCTGGGTCTGCGATCGACGGATCAAAGGCCCTTAACCCACTGAGCCCCAGCTAGTTATTAATAAATGTACCACCAGGGACAAGCCGGTTTTGATTTTTTTTTCTTTTTCCAGAAACAATAGCGAATGGGTTAGGAATGAAGGATAAACTACAAAAAAAAAACCGATCAAAAAGGTCAAAAATTGGTCCTACGGAGCCCCCGAAAACGGATTTTACAAAAGTAAAAAATGTAAGGCAATAACACCCAAAATTCAGGTTTTTGCACGCTCACGCGCACGCAGTTGGACTTTCAGAGTTTTCAACCATCAGCATGGTTGCGTGGGATACTTACACAGTTCCCATAAAAATCTGAGCCCTCTAGGTGCCATAGGACCGAAGTAATTGGAACCGGAGTAACACTGACGCAACTGTTGCGTCGCTGGGGTTTAGCGTTACATACATTGCTGACGCAAACGCTGCATCGCTGGGGCTCAGTGGGTTAAGGTACATTGAGAGAGGTGTATATCTGCGAGAATTCCTAGGGCGGTTGTCCCGTCCTCTAATTGTGGCTCCGTGGTGGGTATGGAATCTGACTCAGATGAATTTATTTTTCTTCGTCCTATGGAAACTGAACTAGCCCCCTCCGACGCCGATCCCCGCAAAATTTTGGACTGCCTCCCGGACCCTTCCCCTGCTGCCAGCAGTGCTGGAGTTACCCACTCAGGCATGGCACCCGCCTCGATACCCTCTCTATCCGTTACCGAAATGCTACCACCTACAATTATGGCCCAGGGTGTGCCTCTTCCCTCTGAAGTTCATGATCCTGTAAACCCTACCACCCCTGCTAGACCCTCGTCAACTTCGTGCGAGGTTACTACCTCTATCGCCTCTTCACCCATCTCGACTACTGCCACTACGTCAGTGTCATCGCCCGTCACAACGACTACCGCTACATCAGTACCAACGACCACCACACCAACTACCGGAACGTCAGTTCCGACGACCACTATTGCGACGCTCTCCCCTCACATCGGACCTCAACATGGTTCTACGCGCCCACGTCGATCCACGAGGAAGAAATACGTCCCTAGTCAGACGATTACGGACTTTGACGCACTCTTTGGTCCAGATTCCTCACTATTGACACTAGAGACCCGATGACGGCTGCTGAATTAGAGAATGCACTTCTGATGAACCATCGATCATCCAACTTGTCCTTCCGAGCTTCTACCTCAGTCCTAACGTGGACGGTGGAAGCAACCACCAAGGATCAATCAGAGGATTTTCTATCCCTCACCACCCTGAATGGTGTTCCTGTACAAGTCTCCAAACATATGGAACTTAACTTCATTTCCGGCACAGTTATACTGCCTCCTTCCAATGATCGCGACGGATTACCTGACAAATCAACATTGCTGTCATCCTTGTGGCTCCGTTACCCTGAGGTTGACGACGTCACTGTCTATCAGATCCCTAATAGACAAGATAAATCCCGTCCACCACTATGAGCGGCTCGCGTCAGGTTTGAGGGGAAATCCCTCCCTGAGACGATCAGAATTGAAGGCCAAAGGAGGGAAGTACGACCATATACCCCCAGGCCCCTTCAATGCCAGCGCTGCTCTACTTTTGGCCACTCTACGTCCAAATGCAGAAATACTGAGGTGTGTGCCTACTGCGGTTCGGCTGCCCATACCACCAATTGGAAATGCGGCAAACCCAAGTGCGCCAACTGCGCTGGAGACCATGATGCATGAGCCCAACACTGCGTGTTCTACAGATATAATGCGGAGCTTAGGCTTCTTATGGATCGTTCAGGCATGGGGGTCAGAGAAGCCAAGCAAGGACTACGAGTAAGGGGTATCAAGGACCCAGCGCGTGACCCGACATATAGTTCGCGTGCTCGCACCAACGTTTCCCTGCCCACTATCTCTACAACGCCAGACCCACACCCGACACTATCACATCCTCCTGCCGGTGCTACGGCACGTGGTGCACCGCTTTTCGGTGTTTCTGTCTCTCGTACGTTTGATACGTTGGTTGAGATGCCAACTTCTGCCCCTACTGAACAGTCCTCACCTCCCATTGCGGATACTCCTCACGCTGATACCTGTACCCCTCCTCCACCCTCCACCTCAAATAAACGCCGGTCTGACTCCTCCCCGGAGCCTCCCAATCGCCTTCCTCCGGGAGACTTGCCTTCGCACTGAAATGGACACCACTCCCGTCTCTTGCAAACGAGGTGCTGACGATACTGCCTCTCCTACTCCTGATCATTCGTCCCCCCCTTCAAAACGTAATCCTCGTGGGGTCCCAGGTTCGCCCTGCCAGACCCGTATTCCCTCCTCCTGCCCCGAGTCATTGCCTTACCTCCCACAACGCCAGTCCATTCGCCCTCGTTCTCGCCGATCCACCATCCCCACTGCTACACCACCCTCTTCCACTTTCCCGACTACTGTTACTCCTTCCCACTCTTCCATGGGTAAGAAACAAACTCCATCGACTGCCAAAAATGCGACATTACCTCCGAATCGCCACAGCCACCGATGTGGCTGTCACGATTGTTTTGTCCAGGAGTGTCTTGGTGGTCGAGAGTGTCATGCTCCCCCCGCTCCCCCTACTAAATCCGTCATTACCACATTAATTAAAACCTTCATACACCATCGTAAGTTACCTTCATCTGACGATCCGACCAATCACCCACTCCGGTGCTACTGTACTTATCACTTATCACGTTTTGAAGCCCAGTCACAGTTGACTGCTACTGATATTCTCCGAGCGGTATCGTCTCGGTTAACTTCACGCTCACGCAGTGCGACACACCCTCGTCCCCCTGCGCCGCTCACATGACAATATTTACCATCTAGTACTCTCAATTTACACAATCTGCCATCTCTTATCTGACCTTTTCAATTCCTATATCATCCAGTGGAATATTAATGGAATCTTTCCTAGAGTTCGTCTAGGTGAGATCCAACGTCTCATTCAATCCTATGATCCCATGTGTTTATGCTTACAACACAGGGGAAATTACGACAGATCTATCCTTAACTACCATCTTGCCTGTCAGTCTCTTTCACCTAATGGTGAATTTGGCACCTCTATTTATGTCCATGCCAAGATCACCTTTGATCTGTTACCTCTCTGTGATAGTTTCCTCCAACATTCTCTCCTCACCCTTCATGCACCTGATGGTATCTCGTTCACTATATGTAACGTGTACAATCAACCGGCTTTTCATTATGACCTTACCTTGCTCCATCCCCTTTTAAATTCTCTTCCTTCACCTCTTTTACTAGTGGGTGATTTTAACGCACATAGCCCACTATGGGACCCCTCCTCCAGTACCTCTGATGCCCCTGGTACGCTGTTCGAGAATCTGGTACTGCGTAACGATTTCTGTTGTCTCAATGAACCTGATTGTCATACGTATTTCTCCTGTACACACCATACATTTTCCTCGGTTGATGTTGCATTCTGCTCTTCCGCCCTGGTTGATAAATTTGAATGGCATCTCTGCGATGACTTTTACTCGACTGACCATTACCCCATTCTCTTTTCTTATTTACTCGTCCGACCTATTCCCTCACGGCCCCGTTATAACTTCCGTGAAGCTGATTGGGACAAATATGTCCTCTACACTAAAGGGATTCCCCCCTTCTACCCGACTCCAGGCCCTAACGCCATCAACTCCTTTCTGACGGACTTCATCATCGCTGCAGCTGACAAATCCATTCCCTCGACCGGTACTGCCATTGCGAGGCAGGCTGTACCCTGGTGGACCGATACCCTCTCCAACCTCCTCCGCAGTAAGGGTACATTAGGTCGTCGTCTCAGCTGCCTTAACAAACGCTATCGTACCCTTAGTGTATGCCGCTCTCTTATGCCAACTGCCCTCCATGAGCTCATACCCTTGTCCATCACTATTATGGCTCTAAAACCCCACTACAACCGATTGAATGCTAAATTTCGCAAGGAGGTCCTCCGTAGCCGTGCCTCTTCATGGCAGTCGTATGTCTTTGCCATGAACCCATCCACCTCTCTGTCCGTAGTGTGGCAAAAATTTAAGAAGGTCAATGGGCTCCATCTCCATCCCCCGCGCCACGCCTTAATCGATCATGGCCGCACGGTACACGATCCTCTGGAAATTGCCAACCTCTTAAGCCGTCATCTTGCCGCAGTTAGCAGTGACGCTGGATACAGTGACACTTTCCGGCGTCACAAACATGCTGTTGAATCGGTTCCTCTGAATTTTGAGACCCAAGAAGATTTTGAAAATAACTCTCACTTCACTATGGCTGAACTCGACCATGCTCTATCCACCTGCACTGGTTCCGCACCAGGTCATGATAATATCAGCTATGACTTATTACTACACCTCGCCCCCCTTGCCAAGTAATTTTTGTTGCAGTTCTATAATTATCTATGGACACGCCACTTATTTCCTGATGCGTGGCGACATGCCATTGTCATTCCCATTCCAAAACCTGGCAAAGACCCTAGTGTCCCGGCGAACTACAGGCCGATCTCCCTTACCAGTTGCCTTTGTAAATTGATGGAAAAGATTGTTAACCCGTTGAGCCCCGGCTAGTTATAATATTTTGTTCACCCCAGTCCCAAGCCATTTTCACTGATTTTTTTTGTTTGCTAAAATGGAAGACAAGGATGAGAAATGAAAAAAAAACAAAAAAAATCACCTCTGACTTTTTTTTTGGGGGGGGGGGGGCGGGGGGGGGGGGGGGGGGGGGAGCTTCAAAAAAATTTGTTGAGCCAAAATAGAAGAGAATGGTGAGAAATGAACACACAAATAAAAACAAAATCATTTCGGTCATTTGGGGGGGGGGGTTTCAATAGTTCGTCTCCCCCGCATGACCACCCGCCCGGGAGCACTAGGGTAAAAACTGAGTATGGCATTGTACGGCATACATCCTAAGGAGTATCTCACATAAATCTCAAGCCTCTAGCTCCCATACGACCGGAGTAATGAAGGTTCAAAGTGGCGGTAAACTAGGGGTGTAAACTATCCCCACTAAGCCCACCACCACCAGCCGCGCGGCTGTCTCGGCCCGCTCACACCTACTGGCCCGGCTCCCCCACACACTACGGTACCTCCCCCTCCTATTCTCCCGCCATTTCCTACCTTACGAGCCACGTAAGTGTTTTTTATATGTCGGACGCACGTGATGCGTCGCTGGGAGTTGGTGATCAAAGACTGCCGACGCAACACGTGCGACGCTGGGTCTCAACGGGTTAATGGCAGACTCACGTGGGTTCTTCGCCACTGATCGCTTTTGACTCCATCCAATTTGGGTCTCAGAAGAATCGTTCGACGCTAGTTTCCCTTGCTCCTTTGGAATCTCATATGAAACGTGGCTTCATCAATAAAATGGTCACAGTCGCGGTCTTTTTCGATATAAAAAAGCCTACGACACTACGTGGCGACGTTCCATCCTCCAGTCCCTCTACGACGGTGGTGTTCGTGGTCGGCTCCCGTTGTTTGTCTCCGGTTTTCTCACAGCACGCATCTTCCAGACTCGGGTTGAGTCATCTTCTTCAGGCGTATACCCCCTCCTCAATGGTGTACCTGAAGGCAGCGTGATCAGCGGCCCCCTTTTTTAAACGGCGCTCAATAACATCATCCGTCAGCTGGCCCCCGGTGTACATGGCAGTCTCTACGTTGACGATTTTGCCATCTACTGTACCACTCGCACAGTTCGTCATGCACAGCGTCTCCTCAATATATCTATCAGGAAAATTACGGACTGGGCATCATCAGTGGGTTTTCAGTTCTCCACTTAGAAAATGAAGGCCATCGCCTTTTATAAGGATAAACGTTGGTTACGGGGCTATTCTCTGGAGCTTCGCATGGGCAACTCCTTATTCCAAATTTACCCCAGCGTTAAGTTCCTGGGGTTGGTCTACGATCGACATCTCAACTGGAAAGACCATATCCAGTATATTAAAGGCAGAAGTACTCGAGCATTGTGCCTCCTCAAAAAACTGTCCCACACTACCTGGGGTGCCATTCGTTCCACCATGCTGACGCTGTATAAAGCTACTGTTCTCTCCATTCCTGATTACGGCTGCCCCATTTATAGTTCTGCTACTGACCCGGTCCTGCGCCTTCTTGACCCCATTCATAATCAAGGCATCCGTCTCTGTACTGGTGCATTCCGCTCTTCCCCGATACCATCCCTCTTAGCTGAATACGGCGAACCACCGTTGTTCTATCACCGAGCTTTAGTTACCATGCGTCGTGCGTTGCACATTAAATACAGTGACTCGCGTGCTAGTTCCCTCTTCCGAGATGTGGACGCTTCCTTTTCCCGACATCAACACTCCTGCTTCCCCCTCTGTGCCACCCTTCTCCTCAACGCCACTGGCTTAAATAATTGCTGTCCCACCTGTTATTACTGGCCCGGCCCCTTGGTCCATGTCTCTCCCTCAAGTGTGTACCCACCTTTCCTTCTTGTCAAAAGGATATCCTTATGTCCTTAGTCATCACCGTCAGCACACTATTGAACATATTCACCGAGAAGGTCCGTATTTTGTTATTTACACGGATGGGTCTAAATCCTCGTCAGGCGTCGAACTTGCTGCTGTGAGCCCCACTCAGACCCTTCAGTTTTCACTTCCATGCCAGGCTTCTGTTTTCACAGCTGAATTATTGGCGATTTCTTCGGCTATTGACCTTATACTCCGTTCTCCCCCTCAGACATTCATTATCTATAGTGACTCCCATAGTGCCCTCGAAGCCCTCCGGTCTTACTCGTCCCCTCACCCTATAGTGACTTCCATTAAACGCTCTCTCCATGCCTTGCGTATCCAAAGAATACAAGTGACATTATGCTGGATTCCTGCTCATATTGGGGTTAAAGGTAATGAAGATGGTGACGTGGCAGCCAAGGCAGCTGTGTCTATGGCCCAACTTCAACCCCATCTGCCCTTGAATGATTGGATATCGTCCCTTAAACCATATGTTATGGACTTATGGCAATCTGAATGGAGTGCTCGTCCGTGTATTATTAAACTTCGAGCAATAAAACCCTCTGTCTATCCATGGCCATCCTCGTTGTGGCCCCAAAGGCAACTTGAAGTCCTACTGACAAGACACAGAATTGGTCATTCCCGATTAACTCATGGTTATCTGATGTCTTCCCCTCATGGCCAGGCACCAGTTTGCCCCTCGTGTTCCGCCCCTCTTACTATTCGTCACATCTTTATGGATTGCGCCGCCACTTTACCCCATCGTATTGCTTGCTTTGGTAATAAAACCTTCGATACTATCATCTCAGACTCCCCGACCTTTTCCATGTCCCCCATCCTCCGATTATTACGCCGCCTTAACGTCCTGACTGAGATTTAGACTAATCCTTCGGGCCAGCCCTATGAGAGTTTTGTTTCAAAACTCAGCGGTCTGGTTAAACTAAAAAAAAAAAAAAAAAACAAAAAAAAAAAAAAAAAAAAAACACACACATTAACAATAAAATCCACCACCACCACCATAACAACAACATCCACCACCACCACCACCATAACAACAACATCCACCACCACCACCATAACAACAACATCTAGATCTAGATCTTTTCTAGATCTCAAGTGACGGCGTCTTTTCCGTGGATTGACCTCCCTACTGCCAACCCTGGCAGATTGGGAGCCAAAGCGTCACATTTTTCCTTTGCCCCTCAACTTTCCCTTCATAATTGCTGAGGGTCACAGGGCCTTGGGTGGGGCTTTTGTTTCCCGGGCGTTTACGCGCCCTCCTCAGCTCCCCGCGTTTGAGTGGCTTCGGTCACCTGGGCATTATTAGTGGTAAGCAGGTAGGGTTCTGTCGGGGCGCTCGGTTATGGCCTTGGCCTTGCTTGGGACCTTGGGGTTGCTCGGCCAGACAGCCTGAGGAACAGCAACAACAACAACAACCATAACAACAACATCCACCACCACCACCATAACGACAACATCTACCACCACCACCACCACCATAACAATAACATCCACCACCACCACCACCATAACAACAACATCCACCACCACCATAACAACAACATCCACCACCACCATAACAACAACATCCACCACCACCACCACAATAACAACAACATCCACTGCTGTGAAAGAGAAAAGGAGATGCTACAAAGCATGGAAGAAGGGAGGCAGCAAGGAGGAATACCAGGCAGCTAAACGAACTGCCAGAAGAGTTATTTACAATGCTAAAAATGCATTAAGGACCTGGTCTTCGAACAAGTGTGCAACACTGACAATCCCAATGGGATCTTCAACCTAGCTAGGCGAGTTAAAAGTTACAGTAGAGATATTATAGGTGAACAGTGTGTTAGAAACGATAATGGGAAGATTGTGTATGCAGAAAATGAAATCAGAGAAGCATGGAAGACACATTATGAACGATTGCTAAATGTAGAGTTTGAATGGGATAAGGAACAGCTTAGTATCGAAAAAAAAATATTTGGACCCCCTCCTTTGATAGCACCAGCTGTAGTGAGCGACGCAATCAATACAATGAAGGACGGTAAATCTCCAGGCTGCTCTGACATTGTCGCTGAGATTATATAATCCTCGGGGGAGACTGGTGTCAACTTAGTCACTGAGTTGATAAACACCATTATTAAAGATGAGAAAATCCCAGAGGATTCGCTCAAAAGTGTAATAGTAAATATACATAAAGGAAAAGGGGATGCGCTAGAATCGACAGAGGAAATTATAGGGGCCTGAAAATGCTTGACCAAATCATGAAGGTCTGTGAGAGAGTCTTTGAGGGTTTAATCAGGCAAAGCATCTCCATTGATGATATGCAGTTTGGTTTTATGCCAGGATGGGGTACAACTGATGCTATCTTCATAGTCAGGCAGATACAGGAAAGATACTTACTAAAAGGCAGGGATCTTTACTTTGTGTTTGTAGACCTGGAGAAGGCCTTTGACAGGGTGCCTAGAGATGTTGTGCAGTGGGCTATGAGGAAACTTGGTGTGGAAGAGTGGCTGGTGCGTTTGATAATGAAGATGTATGAGGATTCGTGAAGTGCAGTGAGGGTGAAGGGTGTACTTAGTGATGAGTTCACAGTCTGCGTTGGAGTCCATCAGGGTTCAGTGTTAAGCCCCCTCTTTATCATGGTCCTGGAGGCACTGTCTAGAGTTTTAAGAGGCGGAATCCCGTTGGAACTGTTTTATGCAGACGATTTAGTCCTTACAGCTGACATTATGCAAGATGCTGAGGCCAAATTCAAAGAATGGAGAGAGGGCATGGTGAGCAAGGGTTTAAGAGTCAATATTAACAAAACCAAGGTTATGCATTGTAGATTGAGATGAGGCAATGTGGAAAAGAGAGGTGCATACCCATGTGCAGTGTGTGGAAAGGGTGTGGGCGTTAATGCTATTCAATGTAGTATCTGTTGACGCTGGGTGCACCATGGGAGTAAGCGCTGTAGTAGAATAAAGGGACCCCTGCCAAAGGATATGGTAAGTCAGAAATAGAGAAATTTGAGTGCGTAGTGTCCCAAGGCGAGCTTGTGTTAAGTGATGATCCTGTGGCTGTGAATTTTGGAAATGAGTCATTGAAGCTGGTTTTGTTACCTAGGAGATACCACTTCTGCCGGTGGTGGGGCCGAGGCTGCCACTGTCGCTAGAATTAGATGTGGCTGGGGGAAGTTCAGAGAACAGCTGCCAATCCTCGCCATGAAAAGAATGCCTCTCCCCCTGAAGGGTAAGGTGTATGCGTCATGTGTTAGAAGTGGAATGACATATGCCTCAGAAACATGGGCCATTAAAGTAGAAGATGTCATCAGAATGGAACGTAATGAGATGAGAAGGGTGAGATGGATGTGTGGGGCCAGGTTACAGGATAGAATAACAAATGTTGAGCTGAGGAGACATTTAGGTATAAAAACTATTAGCGAGGTACAAGTAGACTGGGATGGTATGGACATGGGGAGAGAATGGATGAGCCAAATTGGGTGAAAATATGCAGGTGTGTGATTGTGGAGGGAGCTGCACCAATGGGTGGACCGAAGAAGACCTAGGATCGGATTATACGTGAAGATCTCAAATTAAAAAACTTAACAAGTGAAGCAGCCCTTAACAGGGTTGCCTGGAACGCCGCCATTAGGACAAGAGCCTGAAACTGCACGTATGTGTGGAGCACGCAGTCTTAAAATGTTATTTATGTATGTATGTACCACTAACATAACAACATCCACCACCACTACCACCATAACACCAACATCCACCACCACCACCATAAAAACATCCACCACCACCATCACCATAACAACATCAACCACTACCACCACCACCACCACAACAACAACATCCACCACCTCCACCATAACAACAACATCCACCACCACCATAACAACATCCACCACCATAACAAAAACATTCACCACCACCACCATAACAAAAAACATCCACCACCACCACAATTATAACAACAAAATCCACCACCACCACCATAACAACAACATCCACCACCATAACAACAACATCCACCACTACCACCACCATAACAACATCCACCACTACCATAACAACACCTACCACCACCATAACAACAACATCCACCACCACTATAACAACAACATCCACCACCACCACCACCATAACAAAAACATCCACCACCACCACCACCACCATAATAACAACATCAACCACCACCACCATAACAAACACATCCACCACCACCACCATAACAACAACATCCACCACCACCACCATCATAACAACAAAATCCACCACCACCACCATTACAACAACATCCACCACCACCACCACCACCATAGCAACAACATCCACCACCACCATAGCAACAACATCCACCACCGCCAACAACATCCACTACCACCACCATAAATACAACATCCACCACCACCACCACCACCATAACAACAACATCCACAACCACCATAACAACAACATCCACCACCACCATAACAACTACATCCACCACCACCATAACAACAACATCCACCACCTCCATAACAACAACATCCACCACCACCAACATAACAACAACTTCCACCACCACCACCATAACAACAACTTCCACCACCACCACCATAACAACAACATCCACCGCCACCAACATAACAACACCATCCACCACCACCACCATAACAACAACTTCCACCACCACCACCATAACAACAACATCCACCACCACCAACATAACAACACCATCCACCACCACCACCATAACAACAACTTCCACCACCACCATAACAACAACATCCACCACCACCAACATAACAACACCATCCACCACCACCAACATAACAACAACTTCCACCACCACCACCAACATAACAACAACATCCACCACCACCACCACCATAACAACAACATCCACCACCACCAACATAACAACAACATCCACCACCACCATAACAACAACATCCACCACCACCACCAAAACAACATCCACCACCACCATCATAACAACAAAATCCACCACCACCGTAACAACATCCACCACCACCACCACCATAACAACAACATCCACCACCACCATAACACCAACATCCACCACCACCACCACCATAACACCAACATCCACCACCACCACCACCATAACACCAACAACCAGCACCACCACCACAACAACAACATCCACCACCACCATAACAACATCCACCACCACCATAACAACATCCACCACCACCACCATAACAACAACATCCACCACCACCACCATAATAACAACATCCACCACCACCATAACAACAACATCCACCACCACCACCACCATAACAACAACATCCACCACCACCACCATAACAACAACATCCACCACCACCACCATAACAACAACCTCCACCACCACCATAACAACATCCACCACCACCACCACCATGATTGATTGTTTATTTATACCCACACATGGGCTAATACATTACAGTAATTATTGGACACAGTAAAATAATATAATTTAAGAATTAACATGAGGAAATATTACAAGGAAGTTGTAAGGCGAACATGATGAGGTACAGCACATGATTCTTATAATTATACAAGGAAGTTGTAAGGCGAACATGATGAGGTACAGTACATGATTCTTATAATATTACAAGTGTCCATACTTAGTGTACTCAAACTAGTATGAACAGTTCGATGTTACGTAATCTGGGTTGATGTAGCGTTACGTATCATTCCGTAGTCTTAAGTTGAACGCTTCCATAACCTAGGTCGAACGTTCCATGATTGGGTAGAATATATTATTCTATAGTAGTATATGGGAAAGTATTGTAGGATTATAATACCCATATATATATATATTTGTATTATTTAAGATTGTTTATAAGTATCTCATTGTGAAGAAGATGGGATACATTTTCCATATGTTATGTGCGTGCGCGGTATGGCACAACAGAGACGAACATAACGCGCTCGCCCACTCTCCAACCAACTTCCGTCCCAGCTACACACGCTAAGCCTTCTTCCTATAGTTTCACAATCAGGTGTTTTCGCTTCACTTTCATCTCATACTCCATATAGTCATAACATCATCATCTTTGTTAGTTAGCACAAACTTAACGTAAATATCTAGCCTATCCTAGCCTATTGTAGCCTCTTTTCATACTTTGTTTACTATACTAACCACTTCCAGTCATCTAGCCTATTTTCCGCCATCCTCCAATCACCAGCTGAGTTCATCAAAGGGTAACTATATTTCTATATGGTTAATACTCATTCATTATCAAATATACAGTCCACTTATCTAAATTAACCATATAATTGGTCCTTCGACCTTTCACTAGTTTGCCCCCCCCCCCCCCCTTTTTTTTGTGGTTGGTGGTGGCGTGGCCTACGTGGTTAATTTTTTTTGTGCCATATTTCGTCTATCCCTCATGGCCCAGGGCTTTTGGCGTCATGGTGCCGCGGGTGGTGGGGTAGGGGAAGATTATCCTGCGGTGGTTGATAGGCCTGCGTACCCAGGCCCGATTAGGAAGGTGGCAATTTTGGGCCACTCCTACGTCAGGGATTTGTACGTGGACCAAGCCGTCCACAGGCCTTTTTTTTCCGTGACTCCTCTGGCCGCCCCAGGTGCCCGCGTCAGCACCTTGAGATCAACAGAAGCCTGGGGTCAGTTTTTAGAGCTGAAGCCCGACTTGACCTTCTTGGCGATAGGAGGAATTGAGATAAGGAGCGGGGTCAGTCCGAGAGGGATTGCGGAGGGGATCGAGGTCCTAGCTGAGGAGGTGGTGCGGCTCTCGGGGGGAGAAGTCCGGGTGATTGGGGTAGAGAAGCGGCAGGCTCCACGAGGGGTCTCTACGGACGAGTTTAACCGCATTAGAAATGCTGTTAACCGATGGCTAAAGCGCCATATCCCATTCACCCGGGAGCGCTATCAGTCAATGAATACCTCTGAGGCTGACTTCAGTCCCGACGGCGTACACCTCACGCACGAGGCATCAAAGCGTCTCTATTCGGAGATCCTGGCCACCTGTCGTTGGTGCTTTATGCCAGACGAATATGCCATGGTCGCCAGGTCATACGACGAGATGTTTGCCCACCATGACATTAGAGTTGATCAACAAAATCAGTATAGCCTAGATTAATAATCCTTCAAATCGGTACAGTATATTCATTAAATTTTGATTGTAAACCCTTTAGGCCCAAATTATATAACAATTGATTGGCACTAAGATTCAAATCATCCATACTGTACTGTATAATAATTTCAAAGGATAAGGTTATTCATTCTATATCAAATTTATACTGTCCAATAACTTCTTTATTTTGATTCACATGCCATTGTAAATTCTTCTCTCGTTGTGTGCCCTGGAGGCGGGGTAATATGATAGCTGATAGGCTGAGTGTGTGTTAATCCAACTCAAAACTTTTTTCCTTGTGACTTCTTGAGATGAACTTTTCTTGTGTACAATTTTCACATTTATTAAATTTAATAATATAAAATTAGCGGTACCCATTGAGTTTAGCCTGTTTCAATTACCCTATAGGCTCTCTCTCTTTTAAAATTCTTGAATTTATTATAACTTTAAACGGTACCTCTCTTTTTGACATCTGGAGACTTTTGGCCTATACTGTATTGTACTAAATTTCTCTCCCGGCTTTTCTTAACTTATGGTGTAATGATTCTATAATTTCATAACTATTATGTAAGGAGTTAAATTGAAAAGCTCCAGATTGCTAGTCTACATTGCGCACAATTCTTATTCCGCATTTCGTGAGGGTGTTTTACTTTCGGCTCGCGATTTATTTGATTTCTCAGAGTACTGTATTGTTGGCCGCAACTTATTCAGTCTGGCATTGATAGTTTGATTTAACGTCAATAGAATTCCTTCCCGTCTAATCATGGCTAAAAGTGTACAAAAGCGTCGGGCTGGACTTACGGGCTCTTTGACGGACTTAACCTCTGATATTGACGGATTCCTTGATTCGGCGTCTAGAGTGGAGGTGGAGGCCAGGTTGCTCAGTATTCAAAAGCAACTTGACAAGTATGAGGTCACACAGGGGGACCTAGCCGACACTTGCGAGGACGCCGAGTATATCGAGGTGATCCGAGAGGATACCCTATATATGGAGGGCATACAAGTAATCGTTGCCACACTGAAGGGGATCTTGATTACAGAGGTCAAGAAGGAGGTCAAGAAAGAGCCAAAGAAATCCGCAGTCAAATTACCACATCTTACTCTTCCAAAATTTGAAGGTGATGCCACCATGTGGTCGGGATTTTGGGAGATGTTCAAGTGTACCATCCATGACAATCCCGACCTCACAGATATACAACGCTTCACCTATCTAAAGGGTCAGCTTCAGGGTGATGCACATAAGCTAGTCGAAGGATTCATAATCGAAAGTGCAAGCTATGCCCCAGCAATTGAGCTCCTGCAAGAGACATATGGGCATCCAGATCGAATCAAGGCAGCTTATGTTACCAAATTCAATCAATTAGTGTCACCCAAACACCAAACAGCTGACCTGAAGGACTTCTATGCCAATACAGAGAGTGTGATGATGTCAATCATTAGCCATGGTATTTGTTTGGAGGAATTTTGTGTGGTGACTCTTGTCAATAAGTTACCATCACCACTAAAAGAAACCATAAAACGGGAAATGGGAGACTCGAGCCTGGATTATAAGAAATTCACTCATTGCCTCCAGACTGAAGTGTACAATATGGCGGGTCAAGACAGAGTAGGGGGTACACCCATGGCTACGGCAATATTTACCGCCCAGAGTGAGTACAGGAAATTCAACTGTGTTCTGTGTAGTGGCACCAATCATTTATGGTACAAGTGTATGAAGTATAAGACAGGGCCTCTTAAAGTTAAAAGAGCCCGTCAACTACGTCTCTGCACTGGATGCTTGTCAAAAGACCATGGCCATTCGGGTTGTACTAATCCTAACATAAGAAGCTGCAAGTTTTGTAAGGGCAAACACTTTCATTCCCTGTGTACACAAAAACAAGGGAAGGAAAGTAGACCAGCAGAGGATAACAGCAAGAGAGAGCAGACTGCTGCTACTTCAACTACAATGTCCGTTGCCACAGGTAAAAATACAGTAATCTTGCCCACCGTACAGCTGCCGGTAAAGGGTAAGGATAATAATTGTGTTATAATCAGATCGCTACTTGACCAATGTTCTCAGAGGACCTTTGTGAAGTCTTCTGTTCTATCCTCCCTTTCCTACATTTCTAAAGGAACTGAGGAGTTATGTCTTCACGGATTTACCGGGAAACAGGCCTCTCGGGAATATAATGTTTCATCATCTATAAATTTCATCATCTAGACGCAATAGTGGTTGATGAATTGCCAGAACATAAAGGTGAACTTAACCTAAAGTCTCAACTGGTTAGTTTACAAAGTAAAGGCATAAAATTAGCCGATCCTCACGCAACGGACACAGATCAGCTGGAGCTGCTCATCGGTGCGGATCACTACTACGATATAGTGCGACCTGGGTATAAAAGGTCAGGTAGTCTAATTCTGCTTCCTACCAAGTACGGGTACGCCATCAGTGGTTCATATGTGACACAGCCTACAAGCTCCAGCACAGAAGTAATTACTGTATTGAAAGTAGCAGTAACACCAATGGACGAATACATGTCCACTGGTAATATTCCACCATGCAAAAATGACTTAAATGTTTTGTGGGAATTAGATCATATCGGGATAACCCCTAAGGAATACTCACTGGTTGAGCGTCAAGCACTATCGTCGTACGAGGATACCGTTACCTACGATCCCGACAGCCAACAGTATAAAGTGAGACTGCCCTGGAACAATTCCAAGGATCAGCTGCCATCTAACAAGGGTTTGGCCATAGGCCGTCTTCGGGGACTTCAGAAAAGATTCCTCAAGGAGCCTGACTTTTGCGAGGAATACTCAAAAGTCATAAAGGAACAGGTGTCCCGGGGTTTTATAGAAGAGGTGCCTTTTGATAAATCAGATACCGGGCATTACTTGGCTCATCATGGTGTAATCAAGGAGAGCAAAACTACGCCAGTGCGTATTGTCTTCGACTGTTCCGCCAGGATGAGTGAACGTCATCCTAGTCTTAATGACTGCCTGTACACTGGACCATCACTGGTACCAGATTTGGCGCAGGTTTTGCTTAGATTTCGACTCGGTAAGTATGCCTGGGTGTCTGATATTGAGAAGGCATTTCTAATGTTAGGACTCCATGAAGACGACCAGGACTATACGCGATTTATGTGGCCCAAGTATCCGAGGCAACTGGATTCCCCCCTAATTTGTTACCGATTCCGGGCAGTTTTATTTGGAGCGACTTGTTCCCAATTCCTTTTAAACGCCACCATTTTAAAACATTTGTCTTATGTCAGTGCAGATCCGCAGATTATTCATCAGATTCGGTCAGGGTTGTACATAGACAATTTATTGGGTACAGGAAATGAAGAAGATTTCCTGGTTGATACCTATGCTGTAGTCCGAGAGATTATGAATGACGCCCATCTACATTTGCGTGAATGGGCGACTAATAATTCTGTTTTGCGGACTGTACTGCAACGGGATGGTGTGGCGGCTGTACAGCAGGAACATGTTAGAGTGCTAGGGTTGTTTTGGAAAACGGATACCGATACCCTCTCATTCGGCGTTCAGTACGCGCAATATTCGCAGATTACAAAACGAATTTGCTTGAGTATGACAGCTAAACTTTTTGACCCCTTGGGGATAGTTCTACCGGTGTCGATCAAATCGAGATTATTCCTTCAGCAATTATGGAGGATAAAATTAGGTTGGGATGAGGTTTTGACTGGCGATCTGGTTCAGGAGTGGGATGACATTATTTCGGATCTTCGTCTCTGTAAGGGTTTTAATTTTCCTCGGAGAGTTGTCATGGACCATCCTGTTTCCATTCATGCCTTCTCAGACGCTAGCAAGGTCGCGTACGGCACCGCCATATACTTTGTTGACACAAGTGGCAGCCGTCTAGTCATGGCGAAGGCGAAAGTCGCCCCGATCAAATCCCTTTCCATCCCAAAATTAGAGCTGACTGCAGTTCTGTTGGCTGCTCGACTCGTTCACTTTGTAGAGGAAACTTTTAAAAATTTGCTAAATATCTCGGAGACAGTTGTATGGAGTGACAGCCAAATTACGCTCTACTGGTTACATAGCCGTAAGAAGCTACCAGTGTACGTCACCAACCGTGTCGACGAAATTCGTACCCTGCTCCCAACCGCACAGTTCCGGTATGTGTCTACCAAAGAGAATCCAAGTGACTGCATTACTCGTGGTGTCTCTGCTAAATTTCTCAAATCTTCTGCGTTGTGGTGGAATGGCCCATGCTGGCTTAATGATCCCAACGAATGGCCAGAGAATATAGATTTGAGCGAGCAACACACTGCTATTGTGGCACCGGTAATTGACTCGGTGCCTGACGAAGACACATGGTTATGGGACTGGGATAGATTCAGCAGCTATGAGAAGTTACAACGTGTTACAGCATGGGTGTTACGATTTGTAGAAAATGTAAAAGCAAAAATTAAAGGCACACCGCCCACAGGTAGTGCTTACCTCAATGTGAAGGAGATCAGAATTGCAGATAAATTATTACATAAGCTCTGTCAAAAAGAAATATATACGCAGGAATATAAATTACTGGTTAAGGGAACAAAGTCTAGGAATAACCTGATCAACCAGTTGGGCTTACACTTGAAGGGGGACTTGATACATTGCGGAGGCAGATTACGATTGGCAGCCCTCTCTGAGGCAAGTAAGTATCCAATACTACTGCCCCCCAATCATCCCCTCACCCATCTTATCATCGATAGGTGTCACCGACTCTGTTGTCATTATGGGGTTGGTCATATAGTCACCTATGTAAGACAACGATGGTGGGTGCCTAGAATCAGGCAGGTGGTCAAGAAAGTCCTTCGCAAATGCTTAAAGTGTAGAAGAGTACAGGGAACACATTATGATCCCGTCGGAATTCCTCCCTTACCTAACCTGCGAACCACCCCAGGTGACCCTTACA
Source organism: Paralithodes platypus (assembly GCA_032716605.1). Taxonomy (NCBI): domain Eukaryota; kingdom Metazoa; phylum Arthropoda; class Malacostraca; order Decapoda; family Lithodidae; genus Paralithodes; species Paralithodes platypus. The sequence continues at coordinate 10,823,526 of CM064576.1, read as the reverse complement.
AAGTTACCGGGGTTGACTACAGTGGAGCAATCCCTGTGAAAGATTCACCCAATCTTAAGGTGTATATGATACTTTTCACTTGTGCTGTTACCAGGGCAATTGACCTGGAACTGGTCACCAACCACACTTGTGATAGCTTCCTACATGCCTTCCGAAGATTCTGCAGTAGACAGGGATATCCGCGTATCATGCTGAGTGACAATGCAAAGACTTTCATAGGGGCATCTACATATCTCAAAGAAGTGAGCAACAATCCTAAGATTCAGACCTGCCTAGCGGATGTAAAATGCGAATGGCGTTTCATTCCCGCCAGGGCGCCTTGGTTTGGCGCCATATGGGAGAGAGCCATAGGCATCGTGAAGGCGGGTCTGAAGAAGGTGTTGGGTAGAGCTCTCATCTCGATTGAGGAACTCAACACCATACTCTTGGAGATTGAAGCCACCGTAAATTATCGCCCTCTATACTATGCTTCTGGTGATTTGGAAGACCTTACCCCAATCACACCCTCAGTACTGGTACGTGGATACAGACTGCGGGATCTTCCTGAAGAGCATGACGAGGATACTATGGAGGATCCAGACTACATAAGTAAGGAAGTGATATCGGCCCGCTACAAATACATTCGTAAATTATCGCGAGATATTTGGCATCGCTGGTCAACAGAATATCTGGTGACTTTAAGGGAAGCACAAAAGAATACACTAACACCATTAAAAGGTCATTGGCCAAGGGTAGGGGACGTGGTAACCATCCATGAGGAGGGCCCGCGCGCATTTTGGAAATTGGGTCGGATAGAGGAGTTATTACCAGGTCGTGATGGTGAGGTTCGGGTAGCAAAGGTTCGCACCAGGACTGGAGTAATCACACGGCCAACAGTACAACTATATCCTCTTGAGGGTGACCTCGATCGCAAGGACACCCCCTCGGATAAGTTATCCATTGAAGTCCCCTCTCTGGCTTCTACTTCGGCGCAGCCTGTTGACGCGTCTGGCGAACGCCCACGTCGACAGGCAGCCCAGATATCCTCCCAAGCTTGGCGGGATAAGATTGCCTCCGGGCAAATCTAATCATGTAAATTTTGTATATTTTCTGTTGGTGGGAATATGTCCATACTTAGTGTACTCAAACTAGTATGAACAGTCTCGATGTTACGTAATCTGGGTTGATGTAGCGTTACGTATCATTCCGTAGTCTTAAGTTGAACGCTTCCATAACCTTGGTCGAACGTTCCATGATTGGGTAGAATATATTATTCTATAGTAGTATATGGAAAAGTATTGTAGGATTATAATTCCCATACATATATATATTTGTATTATTTAAGATTGTTTATAAGTATCTCATTGTAAAGAAGATGGGATACATTTTCCATATGTTATGCGCGTGCGCGGTATGTCACGACAGAGACGAACATAACGCGCTCGCCCACTCTCCAACCAACCTCCGTCCCAGCTACACACGCTAAGCCTTCTTCCTATAGTTTCATAATCAGGTGTTTTCGCTTCACTTTCATCTCATATTCCATATAGTCATAACATCATCATCTTTGTTAGTTAGCACAAACTTAACGTAAATATCTAGCCTATCCTAGCCTATTGTAGCCTCTTTTCATACTTTGTTTACTATACTAACCACTTCCAGTCATCTAGCCTATTTTCCGCCATCCTCCAATCACCAGCTGAGTTCATCAAAGGGTAATTATATTTCTATATGGTTAATACTCATTCATTATCAAATATACAGTTCACTTATCTAAATTAACCATAACAAGGAAGTTGTAAGGCGAACATGATGAGGTACAGCACATGATTCTTATAATATTACAAGGAAGTTGTAAGGCGAACATGATGAGGTACAGCACATAATTCTTATAATATTACAAGGAAATTGTAAGGCGAACATGATGAGGTACAGTACATGATTCTTATAATATTACAAGGAAGTTGTAAGGCGAACATGATGAGGTACAGTACATGATTCTTATAATATTACAAGGAAGTTGTAAGGCGAACATGATGAGGTACAGCACATGATTCTTATAATCAGAAGATGCAGAACTTCCCACAATTTGCCACCTCCTAAAGACTTAATTCAAGTTAGGGAAAACAAATATATATAATAATAATAATAATAATTGATTGATTGTTTATTTGTACCCACCAGTTGGCGAAAACATAAATTGGTAGATATACTAATTATAAAAGTAAATTTAGCATAATAGGAGGAAAATATAATTTAAGAAAGATATATGTACATAGTATACATATATAACTATAGCATGGTAACAATTTTACTGAATAATAATAATAATAATAATAATAATAATAATAATAATAATAATAATATGGATAATAAACATTGAATAATAAAGAGATGGCAAATATATACAGCACTGCATCTAGTTATCATACAGTGCACACTACAGTTCCATTCGAAAGTCCAGCTCCCTGCAAAAGTCCCCGAACACCCCACCCCCAAAACCCACCACAAAGAGGGCACAGCCCGCAGCCACCCCATGGCCATCCACTCTCGCCCATTAGGTGAGAAGTGGGGCGGACGAAAGGGGACGGCCACAAAGGAACCGAGAACAACGTCCCCCCCCCCCCCCCCCACGCACGAACCAAGGGGGCACCCCTGGCCGAGTGCTCAGGAACTCTTGCAGGGAACTACACATACTAAAATTCATATGCAAGCTATCAATACTAACCTAGATATAACTTTCAAGTTACTCACAAAACTGGACACTGCAGTAAATCTACGGATGAGCAAAGCCAGGGAAAATGGGCAGAATGTCATCAAGCACACCACTTTCTATGAAATAGTTACACAATTCCATATAGCCCATACCTGGAGGTCTAAAGTCCTGTATGTAACTACATTCAGAGATATAATGCACAAGAGTATGTTGACCTTCTTCCCCGCAGACCTGACAATTGGTATAGTTGGCCCGGTGTCTGGAGGACACCTGCCAAATATACCGGTACCCAATTCTTATTCTTGCTATAACCTTATCACACTGTCTTGTATATGTTTTATGCCTACCATAAACAAAAGGTGTTACGAACGGGGCTCGTATAAAACAAGGGCTCTTAATCATTGGACTAGAAAGGCACACAGCCACAACGGTAACACTAGATCCAACCCTCGAACTTATAATGCCGGCGCACAAAAAACACCTATACCCTCCAGAGTTAAATCTGCGATAACGGGGTATCCTATAACTCGGTATAAGTGCACTACTACTACAGGCTGATGATCTCTGATACAGCCTGATCACAAAAACATACAATTACGTTAATAAGGTATACAAGGAAAAGATAGAGATCTTAATTAAATCACTGCAATGATTTAATGCAAACTAGAAGAAGGTATATTTAAACTTACCCTAAACAATAATGAACTGTCACTCCTATACTAAAGAAAGTGAACGAAAGTCCCAAAGCATCGAGCAGGAATCTTCTGAAGAAAGTCTGATGCTGGGGTAAGATGATCGTATCGGATTTTGAACTGGTATATAAAGCAGGGACAATATAGGACAAGTGTAGAGGCAGACAGTGTTAACTGACACGGGAATAACGATAAATGCACACTAGTATTATCTCCAACAACAAAAGAAGTACTTAGTCAGGCAACTCAAAAAGCCTGCTCAGGTTGTGCAACTCAACAACAACCAAGGCTTACAGTCAACGTGAATAAGAATGCTGCATACATAACATAAGAGTTTATAATTCTAAACGGGTGTCTGCTAGGCTAATAAAGTCTAGCTGGGATGTCGTAGGCTAGGAAACAATGGCTGAGCAAGCGGCTCGTAGCCTAGCGAGGTCCTTAAGACTGTGCGGCCACATTATGTTAATTGACGGGGTGCTCTCTTGAGAGATCCAGATCGCTAGTATCTGGTTCTCTCCTGGCGACCCTCTCAAAGTCAAAACAAAACGAGTTAGCACAGTGCTGGGTGGCAGAGGCAAAAGCCCTCACTCGCAGCACAGTGCTAAACTCACAAGGTACACAGTCAGAAAGACCACCTAGGCTTCCCACGTCTCCGTTGGGATTGTACAGGTTCACCAAAACCTGTTACACATCGGAAATAACAACACAAGTAGCCTTCCCCCAGTCTAGCATTAAATAGCCCAGCAGACAGCCAAGGAATAGGTAGGGAGACACCGTGAGTGTGTCGAACCTCTACAGCCAAAATGGTAACCCCTCCAAAATGCCTAACTAAACATATAATATCTGAGAGCTTCAGCATATAATACGATGGCCGATATATGAAATTGTGCAGAACCAAAGGGGAGTTATGATATTAAATAGAGAGGAAGAATGAGAGGTAAGAAGTTGAGAGAGAGAGAAAGTGCTCTATAGGTAGAAGTCGGGGACAGGTGGCAAGGGATATGTTAAGGGTATGCTGGTCAAACAAGCTCTGAGCAAGGAAGGCACAAGGCAGCAGGGAAGTGCGGGGGAACTACCTCCTGACGCGGCGGGAGGGGTGGTGAGGCAGCCAGCCACTCAGAGAGCCCGGCCGTGGCATGACGTCACCGAGGCAACGTGTAACCCTCCGCGACTACACTCTGTCTCCTGCACTTACTCACTCACACTCTCTAGCTGTATCATTCAGTCTTATACATTAAACTTGCAACTGATGATATAAAATACAATGCATTGTCACAGGCGAAAATAAAGACTACTTCTGTACTGCCTGTGACATGACGATTCACAAGAAAGAAAGTACAACATTGTAGATAGATTGTAGCCAAATACACTGCCCTGGCGAGTGCTAGCGAGTGGCCAAGCGAGCGGCTGAGCCCACGTGGCGTTCTGCCAAGCTGCAGGCATCACACCCCCCCCCAAGATATTAGACGCTCAACCATGAGCTCCATATCTGACAAGCAGAACGCCGACAAGACTCGCCACTCCTAATCACCTCGCAACAAAGAAGGCAAAGCTCAGTTCTCATCAACAAAAATTACAACCCCTCCCAACACAATAGCTTAATTGATTCACACTGCTATGCTCCTAGAGCGAGCTTCTACTAGCCCAGCCTTCTGAGAGAAGCATAGGTTCGACTCAGAACTTTAGCTATAACATACTTAAAAAAAAAATTAACTATTAATGAAAGAGTTTTTATAGAATTTTCATTTTTAATATGTTTATGACGGCTGCACTTACAGGGGCAACCCTATTTTACTCCACTCTCAACACACACTGACTGAACGGCGAGGGTTCTCCTGCAAACAAACCGTCCCGTGACAAACAATCAGCCAAAACATTACCAGTGCCCTTAGCATGCCACACATCCAACTTGTGTTCCGGCAGCACAACAACACCTGACACTGATAAACTGCCCAGTTCATCACAAGACTGGCACTTCTCTTCGCTCTTTCCGGCAACGGGGCCTGCCAATAACCTTTCACTAGTTCTACCTTCGTGATTAGCGATGCAGCCCCGATGCGGCCTATGGTGTCGTCAACTCTCGATAAGGTATAGGCGTCTGTCAGGGATAATGCACACACACTCTCGCAATCAACACACACACTGATCTTGCCACTTAACACAGGTTGTAAAGTTACAGGCAACGACCACTCACGACATTCCTTATCCCTCAGACCCTTCGTCAACACGTAATCCAGCTCTGCTTGCACCACAGGCTGTCGAGCAGGATTTATACGGTAGGGAATTAAACTGAACCTAGCACTGTCTCCAGCCTTCATGTCGGATTCTACCCCGTACATCAGGCCTGGAGAAGCAACATACATGCGGATGCACTGCCACAGCCTAGTAAACAACTTATCTCGCAGAACAACATGCCTAGTGGCCTCCCACAACTCAGCCGAGACCGCAGCTTCTAACCTGTAGTCTCCCTCCTTCTCCACCTTCGTCCCTAGAACAGCCAGGTCATGAGAGGGACAATCAGTACCACCTGTGCAGTCACTCCCATAGTTCATTATTGCTAAGGCTTCCCCACCGATACCGTACATGCGCACCCCCGCATTCCTTGCAACTACATCTGCCTGCGCAGCATCACCGCTTTTAGCGACATGGCCAGATACAGTCGGTCTATGGTAGGGCTGTTGCATTCGACTAGAGCAGCATTGGGAGGCTATACGACGACAGGGCACATCCACTCCACAGCCAAACTCACCAATCTGCTCAATGTCCTCTTTTTGACCACCATCCTTGGCAGCCATGGGTCGACCCTGACCTGACAACCATGTCAAAGCCTCGTCGCCCACCTTGAACCACCGAAACAACGAAGCTAACGGTCTTTCAACATTCACGTGACCTGCCCGCGGAACATCTTGCACCGCCCAAGTTGTGAGGCTCAGGGGCTCGGCACGACCAGTGGGGTATGAACCGAGCTGGTGCTGGAGCGCTGCACACTGCTGCTCAGGCAGGTGCTCTAGCGCTTCCACAGCCACCAGACTCGTGTCCCCCGCCCACTGCTCCGCCGAGACATGACAATCCCTACTCTCCTCCACCTGTGCCCTACTGCCACCCTCTCCTTCTCCACCTTGGCCGCTGCAGACAAACGCAGGGACAGTAGGCTGCTCAGGTGGTTGCCTCACAAACTCCTCCAACAGGTTCACATGACATGTTTCCCCGTCCTCGTGTTTGATCTCGACAGCACCATTACCACACGTCTGAACTTTCGGATCCTCCAACTGCAGTTTACAAATATCTGAGGGAACCAACCTGTCTAGATGCTTCCGAAGCAACCCAAGTCCTCCCCCAATATCAAACTGAGCAACCCTTTTTTCTCTCTGTGTGTAACGTTGCTGCCTCGGAGTCTCTTCCTGCCCTACCTCCTCACTAGCTGTGACAGGTCCTGGGGCTTCTCCAGACTCCAACAATGGTGCCAATACTGAGTTGCAAAGAAGAGCTGCTGGTACTAAACTCTCCAAACTTTTACCAACATTAGCCGTCTTCTTCCAACCGTTCCTCCGTTGATCAGAAGACTGAGGAATAGGCTGTGACACTTTGGATGCAAGAGATCTTGTAACAACGCAAGCCATAGGTTGTACATGACACTTCTCTACCCACTACCTTCTCTACCCATTCCTTTCGGAGAAGAAATCGAATCAGCACAGGACAACCAGGAAGGAGGACCGAAGACAGCGAGGGCGGCAACCTGCGAAGGAATTAAATGCTAATCTGTCAAGAACCGCGAATTTTGATAAAGCTCCACCAACACGACCCAAATTCAAAACCGCCAGGGATAACGACCGAGGACCGATGTCAGCCATGAATGTAAATGTAGATCCGATCAGAACCAAAAATTTGAGTAAAGAACGTTCTGTGAGTTCTAAAACCGCAACTTTAAAGGTTTTCTATGCAAACGCTCGTAGCATACGCAATAAATTTTCAGATTTAGAGGAACTAGTGTTTACTGAAAATTATGATGTGATTGGTATAACAGAATCTTGGCTCAATACAGTAGATAGAGACTTTTTAGCAGAGTATTCACTTCCCGGTTATGTAATGTTTGAGAAAAGCCGAATAAATAAAAATGGAGGTGGCGTTTTATTTTATATCAAAGAAAGTCTTAACCCGACCCTCTTGTCAAAACCTCAAATTGTGAACGTCGACACATCTTTTGTGCTAATAAAGAATAATAAAGGTACACAAATAATACTTGCATTAATATACAGACCTCCAGCTCAATCAGTGCAAACTGACCGAGAAATTTATGAACAAATTGCAGATGTAAGTAACTCACAAGATACCGTATTTTTTGGCGACTTTAATTTACCTGTGACCAAGTGGGGCGATACTCTTAATTCACACTCCGGACATGACTTGTATACGAACTTGCAAGAGAGTTCGCTTTATCAATTTGTTCGAACACCGACCCGTGGTAATAACGTTCTTGACATTGTACTTGCAACAAAAGAAGAATTAATAGAGAATTTGAATGTTGGTGATGAATTCAGTAACAGCGACCATCGTACGATAACTTTCACTTTAAACTTTACTAGTAACGAACCAAATAGTAGCATCGAAAAAGTCCCTAATTTCAAGAAAACAAACTTTCATAAACTTAGAGCTATGTTTAAAGAAACTGACTGGAGCTTTTTAATTAACAATAACGACATAAATACATCTTGGAAGTTATTCGAAACCACTTACCTAAAAGCAGTGCAAGACTGCATACCATCGAAAATACGGCGTCCAGGCCATAATAATAAGCCCAAATGGTGGAATAAAGATATTTCAAACTGCCTGCTTGCTAAAAATTTTGCTAATGATAGATTAAAATCCTCACAAAATGACGAAGAACGGGTGAAATTTGTAGAGCTACGACGCAAAGCCAAAAAGTTAATTAAGCAAAGTAAAAAGACCCTAGAGTTACATATTGCGAATCAAAGTAAAACAAACCCGAAAGAATTCTATAGTTATATCAGAAAGAAAAAAGTAGATACTTCAACTGTTGGACCGTTAGTCGATGAAAATGGAGAATACACCAAAGACGAAGTACAAATGAGTAATGCCCTCAATACCTTCTTTGCATCAGTTTTTACAACAGAAGACCTCAGTGATATCCCTACACCATCGCCGATTCAGATTGATAATTCAGATGTTCTAAGCAATATCACCGTTACAGAGAGAGAAGTATTGAATTATTTAGATAATCTCAAGGTAAATAAAACGCCTGGACCTGATACAATCTCGCCTAGAGTTCTAAAGGAAGCTAAGGATGAGCTCTCCAAACCACTGACATTACTATTCAATAAATCCTTGCAGTCTGGAACTATGCCTGATCAGTGGAAGATAGCCAACGTAACACCTATATTAAAAAAAGGCAGCAAATCCCTACCCAGTAACTATCGTCCAATTAGCTTAACCTCAGTTGTATGTAAAATGCTAGAAACGGTCATAAGAGACAGACTCGTAAATCACTTAGAGGAAAATAACATACTTAAAGATACTCAACACAGCTTTCGTAAAAAACGTTCCTGTTTAACAAACCTCTTAGACTTCTTCCACGATATCCTCAACCTCTACGATGAGAGTAAAGCTGTAGATATTATATACCTTGATTTTCAAAAGGCCTTTGACAAAGTTCCCCACAAACGTTTACTGCTAAAACTAAAAGCGCATGGAATACAAGACGGTATGTTGAAATGGATAGAAAATTGGCTCAGTGGCAGAAAGCAAAGAGTAGTCATAAACGGTAAGGCATCTAAATGGACCAATGTAAGTAGCGGGGTACCCCAGGGATCGGTACTAGGACCAATTCTCTTTCTAATTTACATCAACGACATAGATGAGGGTCTCACCTGTACAATCTCAAAATTTGAGGACGATACAAAAATTGCAAATAGCGTACTCTCAAAAGATCAAGTTGACGATATGCAACACAATCTAGATAAATTGTCACATTGGGCCCAAATTTGGCAAATGAGTTTCAATGCGGATAAATATAAAGTACTACATATCGGATACCTAAATGAGAAAGCAAACTATTCGATGAATGGCACTCAGCTTAAGAATGTAAACAGAGAAACCGATCTGGGAGTAACAATATCGAGTAACCTAAAACCGAGTCAACAATGTTCAGAAGTTGTTAAGAAGGCAAACAAAATAATTGACTTTATAGGCAGATCATTTGAGCATAAATCCAAAGACGTAATCCTAACCCTTTACAATTCCTTAGTCCGCCCTCTTCTGGAATACTGCGTTCAATGCTGGTGCCCTTATTACCAAAAAGACATAAACAAGCTAGAACGAGTTCAAAGTAGAGTTACCAAAATGTTACCTAGCCTAAAGAACAAACCATACGAAGAGCGTCTTAGAGAATTAAATCTATTTCCTTTAACCCAGCGCAGATTAAGAGGTGACTTAATTCAAGTGTTCAAAATCATCAAAGGCATCGACAATATGAACTGTAGTAAGTACTTCACTATCGACCAATCTAATTACACGCGGGGAAACGGTTGCAAAATGATTGGTAAATCTTTTAACTCACACGAATCTAAGAATTTCTTCTTCATTCGAGTTGTCAACTTGTGGAATGGGCTTCCCCGAGACGTTATAGACTGCAGCACCGTTGATTCATTTAAATTCCGCCTAGACAAATATCTCGCATCAAACCCGCGACTGACTGCGTTTGTAAATGAATAACTTTATTTTATCCTCCCCTCAGTTACTAACCCATATGTCCCCTACTAACTTCCTAGTCCTGCCACGTTAGTGGCAGGGCAGTAGTTCCCTTTCCAATGTTCCCTTACCAACTCTAAACCACTGTTTGGACACTTGATCCTCAGTGTTTTGGAGGACAAGCAGCTTAGAAGGGTCACTAGATCTGTTGTTGCTTGATTTCCTTTGTACTCCTTTGTACTCCTGTTCCTCCCTACTCACGTTGGCCGGCTTCTCGGCAACGACTAAGGGGGAAACCTCAGAAGTAGGCACCGCAAAGTCGTTGCCGAGAAGGAGGTTGACGACCCCAACAGGCAAGTTCTCCACAATTCCCACATCCAACTCTTTTGTCACACCCTCTACCTCCAGTTCCATCCTGACCAACGGGTATGACCTGATAGCATTGATACCTTGCACCACAACCACCCGTGCCGCGTTTATTGGTCTACCAGTAAAGTTCTTCATTAAAGTCAGAGAGGCACCCGTGTCTTGCAACAGCTCAACTCCATGCTTCATACCAGCCCACTTCACGCAGCCATGCCCTCGATGGTCACAAAAGACATCACGGACAGGGTTCGAGCCTTCCGGATTCTTCTCCACTGGCTGTGTCCCAGCCGCTGACGTTATACCCCAGGCAAACTCAGCCGACTTCGGGGACACCCCAATGTTGCGAACCAAAGACACAACTGCATTAGGTAGCTTGCTTGGACAGGCTCTTGCAAAATGCCCCTTCTCATGACAATGAAAACACTCTAACTCCCCCTTGGGATTCCCATGAGGTGGGGAAGGGCACTGACCCTTCTTAAACGGGACGGTACTACGTTTATGGTCAGTTTTGGTGTCGTTGCTCTTGTTCTTAGTGTAATTATGTGTATCAGTGTTTCGGGGAGGGGGAGGGTTATGCTCCTTATTGCCTGCATAACTTCTCTGTGCAAGACCGCACCCACGAATCAAAGATAACCGAAGGTCAGCCATCTCAGCTGCCTCCTGAAGAGTTTTCGGGTTTTTCTCATTAATATTCAACGTCAGATCGCCGCCCGTACACTTGAAAAATTGTTCTAGAAGCATCAGCTGTTTCAACTCCTCAAACGTCGATGCCTTCTCAGAACGCAGCCAGTTTTTAAATGCATCGGACAGATCCCGGGCATGCTCAAGAAAGGTGCACTCACGCCCCTTCGTTACACCCCGGAACTTCAATCTGTACGTCTCTGGTTGTAACTCATATGCCCGCAGGACAGCCTCCTTCAATACCTCATAATTGATGCAAGACTCCAAGGGCAACGCATCATATGCCTTGAGTACTTTGCCAACCAACCTAGAGGAAACAAGGTCTGCCCACTTAACTTCGGGCCATTGGTACTCCCGGCACTTCTTCTCAAAACGCATAAAAAATTCAGTAACACCCGACTCATCAAATACAGGGACCAACTTGAGCAGGTGCGATAAAGACTGATCAAGACCTCGATTCCCAGAACCGAGACGCTGCCCTGTCGACTCCACCCGCGACTTCTCAAGATCTATGTCTGCACAGTACCTAGTCTTTCTCTCCTCAGACTGAAGCTCAGCCTCACGTAAGGCCCTTCTCTCCTCAGTCTTATATCTGGCCCTTCTCTCCTCAGCCTGAATCTTAGCCATCTCAAACTCCCGCTGCTGCTGCTCAGATTCCCGCTTCTGCTGCAGCTGCATCTTAGCCATCTCAAGCTGGAAGAGCTTATCTGCAGTTAAACCTTGAGGAGGAGGAGATGCAACAATTGGAGACCCACCCATGTACAAACCATGCTGCCAGTGACTATCGGCCTGCGGGAATGTACCCGGCTCCGGAGCCCGAGGGGGCGCCATGGTAGGAGTCGAGTGGAATGGGGGCTGGGCCGAAGGTGCCCCAGCTTCCACTCCACCCGAAGCCCCACTCACCCCGCCGAGCACACAGGCCACCAGGTCACCTCTCGACATGCTGCTAGTGCCCACATGCCCCATGACCGTGGCCAAACACTGGAGACCATACCGATCAATCCCCGACACCCGGTCAACAGTAATAGGTATCTCCAGAAACTTCCTTGCATCCTCCTCACTAGTTATAACTCTAATGCCTTCTGACAAACCTCGCTGCTGCACCTCAGAGTCTGTTTCCCGTACTGTATCCCCACTGTACACTGATCCATCGTCCGACATATTGTCTACCGAAAATTCTCAACGTTTATAAAAAAAAAAGAGAAGTACCTAAACTCTTATCTAGCACTATTCACTCAAAAAATATAAAATGCTTGAAGACTCTTAAGTGTTATACTACTTGCCAAAAAAAAATCCACGTGTCCACTATATTCCTTTAAACAAAACAAATGACCACAACACTCCTGCAATATTTCTCTAAGTTCACAAAATCCTAAGCAAGGTCGCCATTTGTTACGACCGGGGCTCGTATAAAACAAGGGCTCTTAATCATTGGACTAGAAAGGCACACAGCCACAACGGTAACACTAGATCCAACCCTCGAACTTATAATGCCGGCGCACAAAAAACACCTATACCCTCCAGAGTTAAATCTGCGATAACGGGGTATCCTATAACTCGGTATAAGTGCACTACTACTACAGGCTGATGATCTCTGATACAGCCTGATCACAAAAACATACAATTACGTTAATAAGGTATACAAGGAAAAGATAGAGATCTTAATTAAATCACTGCAATAATTTAATGCAAACTAGAAGAAGGTATATTTAAACTTACCCTAAACAATAATGAACTGTCACTCCTATACTAAAGAAAGTGAACGAAAGTCCGAAAGCATCGAGCAGGAATCTTCTGAAGAAAGTCTGATGCTGGGGTAAGATGATCGTATCGGATTTTGAACTGTTATATAAAGCAGGGACAATATAGGACAAGTGTAGAGGCAGACAGTGTTAACTGACACGGGAATAACGATAAATGCACACTAGTATTATCTCCAACAACAAAAGAAGTACTTAGTCAGGCAACTCAAAAAGCCTGCTCAGGTTGTGCAACTCAACAACAACCAAGGCTTACAGTCAACGTGAATAAGAATGCTGCATACATAACATAAGAGTTTATAATTCTAAACGGGTGTCTGCTAGGCTAATAAAGTCTAGCTGGGATGTCGTAGGCTAGGAAACAATGGCTGAGCAAGCGGCTCGTAGCCTAGCGAGGTCCTTAAGACTGTGCGGCCAAATTACGTTAATTGACGGGGTGCTCTCTTGAGAGATCCAGATCGCTAGTATCTGGTTCTCTCCTGGCGACCCTCTCAAAGTCAAAACAAAACGAGTTATCGCAGCACAGTGCTAAACTCACAAGGTACACAGTCAGAAAGACCACCTAGGCTTCCCACGTCTCCGTTGCGATTGTACAGGTTAACCAAAACCTGTTACACATCGGAAATCACAACACAAGTAGCCTTACCCCAGTCTAGCATTAAATAGCCCAGCAGACAGCCAAGGAATAGGTAGGGAGACACCGTGAGTGTGTCGAACCTCTACAGCCAAAATGGTAACCCCTCCAAAATGCCTACCTAAACATATAATATCTGAGAGCTTCAGCATATAATACGATGGCCGATATATGAAATCGTGCAGAACCAAAGGGGAGTTATGATATTAAATAGAGAGGAAGAATGAGAGGTAAGAAGTTGAGAGAGAGAGAAAGTGCTCTATAGGTAGAAGTCGGGGACAGGTGGCAAGGGATATGTTAAGGGTATGCTGGTCAAGCAAGCTCTGAGCAAGGAAGGCACAAGGCAGCAGGGAAGTGTGGGGCAACTACCTCCTGACACGGCGGGAGGGGTGGTGAGGCGGCCAGCCACTCAGAGGGCCCGGCCCGTGGCATGACGTGACCGAGGCAACGTGTAACCCTCCGCGACTACACTCTGTCTCCTGCACTTACTCACTCATACTCTCTAGCTGTTACATTCAGTCTTATAAATTAAACTTACAACTGATGATATAAAATACAATGCATTGTCACAGGCGAAAATAAAGACTACTTCTGTACTGCCTGTGACATGACGATTCACAAGAAAGAAAGTACAACATTGTAGATAGACTGTAGCCAAATACACTGCCCTGGCGAGTGCTAGCGAGTGGCCAAGCGAGCGGCTGAGCCCACGTGGCGTTCTGCCAAGCTGCAGGCGTCACAAAGGTTTCTTATAAAAAGTATCAAAATGCTTTATGCTAATGCTCTCAGCTCTTTGAGAATTCCTTGCCTCCATAAGCTCACTAGCATTGTCTTTCTGCAATATTCCTTTAATTACTGTGCTGGATAGTCCAAAATTAAAGTCAATATGTGATTTAAAACAGGCTTCATTGGCTAATTTGTCTGCTTTGTCGTGATGTGTTACCCCTATATGAGATGGTATCCAGAGAAAGTGTATGACATTTCCTTTAGTTTTGGCATGAATGAGACCCTGCTTAATGGTATTAATGATGGCAAGAAACTCACTTTTCTGGCTGTTCAGTGAAGCTAGAGCACTCTGAGAATCAGAGATTATAAGACCGCTTGAGGAAGTGGCTCCCAGATATGCAACTGCCATCAAGATGCCCACTAACTCACACTGAGTTGAGCTTGCCCACTGATGCAATCGGAGAGTATCACTCGTAACTTCAATGTTTTTGTTAAAAGCTACAAATGCACAGCCGGCCTGCCCTGTGTTCTGTAACGATCCATCAGCATAAACAATCAGGCTACCAGTAGGAAGTATGTGGCTAGTTATATTTTCAATGGTTTCTAGAACTGTAGCTTTTGCTTCATATGATACTATATTTTGTTTACATTTAACAGGAGCATAGCTGATGCCAACTTCAAAATTGTCCCATGGATTTATTAGAGAAGGTGGTTCAACTTTTGTGATGGGAACATTTAAGAGTAGGATTGGTAATTTAGTCGTTTGGAACAAGTTAACAACAACATCCACCACCATAACAACAACATCCACCACCACCATAACAAACATCCACTACCACCATAACAACATCCACCACCACCACTACTCCCATAACAACAAAATCCACAACCACCACCATAATAACAACATCCACCACCACCATAACAACAACTTCCACCACCACCATAACAAGAACATCCAAAACCACCACCACCACCATAACAACAACATCCACCCCCACCACCATAATTTGATTGATTGTTTATGTATAACCACACATGGGCTAAGACATTACAGTAATTATTCGACACAGCAAAATAATGTAATTTAAGAATAATATTAACCCTCTCCGTCTCTTATGATGCGATCGCGTCATATGGCGGTTCCGCCTAAATGTATGATATGACGCGATCGCGTCATATGAGCCTAGTGAAATAGCTTGATAATAAGTTATATGCCCATATAACCTCTAACTTCTAATGAACTTCTAGATGACTGTCGATTTATCCCACCGTTGCCACCAAAATGAAGTATTTCTTTTCTTTTCTCGACCATACTACTTATGTGGGGGATAAATCGACAGTCATCTAGAGGTTCGTATACTATATTTAACAAAACTTCCTAACTACTCTAACAACGGATTCTCTGTTTGGGCCGAGATGAGTTCAAGACACGGATTGAATATTACGTCGATTCACGATAGGTTGTACTTTGGAACCCTAGAGCTCCCGCTACTCCTCTACTCGAGTCGACTTCGATCCAAAGGCACGTTATTAGTTTCTAACTTACTAGAGTTTATTCCGAGCCCTGCTGTGTCTACGGTGGAGACCAGGGCCTAATAAAACAATCGTTATTTACCTACTTAACCAAAAATTATATTCTTTATCTAACTTTAAGAATTAAACACGTCCACTGGGCCTATTGTGTCTACTCTCGAGACCCAGGCATTAATACATATAATCTCTTTACTACTCTTTCCTATATCTTACATTAACTCATATAACAAAGACGTCGTTACAACAAGGGTACCTTAACACTCTCTGAATAGACAATAGATTCTTACAAATGAACCGGCCGGAATTACAAGTTAGTTAGATTTCCTTCTCAAATACAATCTTGGAGTCTTGTATACAGTTACGCACATGAACAGGTTGTTTACACTCTTTACCTTGATAACACTTCCCACTTATACACTCCCGCAATCCTATTACAAATAAGCTACATTCACAATACACACTTAATCGATAATATTTCTTAACCCTTAACTGTCGGCGCGCAACATAAGTCGAGTTAAATAAAGCTGGACTATGTGGCGGCGCTCGACATAGGTCGTGTGGCAATTTCAGCACGTAATGTTGCTGAGAGAGAGAGACAAGTGGTGGCAGGAGAGTAGCGAGCGTATGACTGCTCCAGACCACCGCGGCGAACCTACTGACACGAATCCCACCTCCTCCCTCCCTCTCTCACTCGCTATATACGGAATTGTATGGGGAAAGTGCCTAATTACATGCTTTTTGCACTCGCGTTGCACGGTTATTGCAAGAAAACTAGCCATCATAAAAGGATCGTTATGGTGTCATTCGAAAGCTCTGTTTATGCCCTTTCAGGGATAGATACTTGTTTTACGTTCTGGGTCTTATTTAGGCATGAAAATGATCACGTAAACAGCCCTATTTTGGCTAAAAACACCCCGCTGGGCGGTACATATAAATAAACCGCCTAGGCCGCTAATAAGGTGTTAAATGGGTAAACTATACCTCAAGTCCTCTACATGGAAAAGCATCACGGTTAATCCTATTACAAATAAGCTATATTCACAATACACACTTGATCGATAATATTTCTTAAATGGGTAAACTATACCTCAAGTCCTCTACATGGAAAAGCGTCACGGTTAATCCTATTACAAATAAGCTATATTCACAATACACACTTGATCGATAATATTTCTTAAATGGGTAAATTATACCTCAAGACCTATACATGGAAATGCGTCCCATATATAATCCTTTATAAAACTTCTTATGAATACATTACTATAGTTGACGAGACGTCCTTAACGCTCCCTCAAAACTATCCCAATCTCCTCGCAAATGATAATGGATATAGTATCCTTTTTGACAAACAGGTTCGTTATTTATGTGGACGAGTGTCCTTTCTTATCTTATAACTGACCTATCGGGCAACTTACCCAAAACTGATTTCCCCTGAGACTATTGGTTGCCCCTCTGTCTTCAATAAATGATATCCCCCTTTTTACTTTATATACTTAAATTTTTCCTATCAGATCCTATCTAATTACACTCTCGGCATTACGCCTTTGCTAACAAAAATAACTATTCTCAACACATCATCCTTTTATATAGGCCTACATGTAAGTCTAGAATCTTTTCTCTTTGGTTTGTCCTATAAGGACACATCAATTATTATTTCTGGTGGCCACTGGGTTAGTTCTGCATTCTCTCTCTTTCTTTACATCAACTGGAAATCTTTGCTCCCCTCTACTATCTGTCGTCCTCTTGAATCGCTTGGCTGTAGATATGCAAGCCTGTGATGCGACGACAGGCGGCCAGACACTGAAGGTGTATCTGCCTTAGTAGAGGAGAGCTGATGATAGGCCTGAGGTAGGCCTTCTTGACTAAAGGGCGAGGGCGGGGAGGCTGGAGCCGAGTTCCCGTGGGTGCCCAAGCGAGAGAGAGTAAGTAGGATTGGAGTAGCTAGCCCAGTGCCGTCCGGCCGGCGAATGATCTTGCAACCTACCCCCCCCCTTTATAGTCCCTTTATAGTCACGCCTCCCGCTCTCCTGCGCTGTGATTGGCTGAGCGGCTCGCGCCACAGCCCGCTCGCTCTGAATACTCGCTTTCTCCACCTCCGCTCTCTTCTCTTCATAATAAGTTCCTGGAAGCTGGTTGCAAATGTTTTCCAGTGGCTTACGGGAGTATAGGGCTGGCACTGAGGTATTGAACCTATTGCAACCAGAGGAACATGTCCGGGAAGAGAACGAGAGCGAATTTAGAGGTGAGGTTGGAAATCCAGCTGTGTGCTCCGAAAATGGAGGCCGCTCATTGGCCGGCTGGGGAGGTGTGTCAAAATCAGCTGGCGAGGCAAGCAAATAGAAGGGAGCGCGGTGATTGGTGGAGGGCTTTTCTACTTTAATAATAATTTTAATAGTAATAATTAACCATAACAACAACATCCACCACCACCATAGCAACAACATCCGCCAGCACCACCACCACCATAACAACAACAGCCACCAGCACCACCATAACAACAACATCCATCACCACCACCACCATTACAACAACATCCACCACCACCATAACAATAACATCCACCAGCACCACCATAACAACAACATCCACCACCACCACTACTACCAAAACAACAACATCCACCACCACCACCATAACAACATCCACCACCACCACCACCATAACTACAACATCTAACACCACCACCATAACAACAACACCCACCACCACCACCACCATAACAACAACATCTACCACCACCATAACAACAACATCCACCACCACCTCCACCAGAGCAACAACATCTACCACCACCACCATGCCAACAACATCCACCACCACCACCATAACAACAACATCCACCACCACCATAACAACAACATCTACCACCACCACCATAACAACAACATCTACCACCACCACCATAACAATATCCACCACCATCACAATAACAACAACATCTACCACCACCACCATAACAACAACATCCACCTCCACCACCATAGCAACATCCACCACCACCATAACAACAATATCCACCACCACCATAACAACAACATCTACCACTACCACCATAACAACAACATCCACCACCACCACCAGAACAACAACATCCACCACCACCACCATGACAACAACATCCACCACCACCACCATAAGAACAACATCCACCACCACCACCATAACAACAACATCCACCACCATCATAATAACAACATCCACCTATAAAACCACCACCCTAACAACAACATCCACCACCGCCACCATAACAACATCCAACACCACTATAACCACATCATCCACCACCACCACTACCACCATAACAACATCCACTACCACCACCATCATTTTTTTTTTTTTTTTTTTTTTTTTAAGAGACAATGAACGGAGGAAGGAAAAACACAGATAAAACAAAAAGGTCCATGTGCCTAAAGGCATCCTCCATTCATAAAATGTTTGTAACAACTGGATTTAAACATTTGTTGATTGTAAGTTTGTGGAAAGCAATTCGAGGGAAGTGAATTCCAAAGAGTAGTAGCTCTGGGGATAAATGAATTCTGATAAGCAGAAGTTCTGCATTGTGGAGGAGAAAGTGTAAATTCATGGGCGCTCTCAGCTGCCCTAGTTCTACGGGGAAAGATGTGGAGAGGCGGCACAATTGAAGCAAGTTCCTCGGAACAATTGCTGTGAAAATATCTGTAGAATAATGCAAGGGATGCAACGTTTCTTCGTATGGCTAATGTAGGAAGGTCCTGTGTGATTGCAGGGTTATTGATTAATCTAATAGCTTTATTTTGAATTTTGTCCAACTGCCTCAATGCAACCACTCCACTTCCACCCCACAGAGGTGACCAGTAATCCATCTGAGAGCGCACATGACTTTTATATATTACGGCCAACTGCTCGTCAGTGAAGAATTCTCGAACTCTGTACAGGAGTCCCAGTTTTTTAGAGGCATTCTTAGCAATGCTTCTAACATAATGTGTCCAGCTCAAGTTAGTAGTTAATGTTACACCGAGAATGTCAATACTAGGGGAAGTGGGAATATTTACATCATTAAAAAATATATGGGAGTCAGTGAGATTCTGTCGGTTAGAAAATTGAATGTACTTGGTTTTCTGTGCATTAAAGGAAACTAGATTCTCTTGTCCCCATTCATTAATTCTAGAAAGGTCCTGGTTCAGAGAAATTGCTGTGTTTATTTTTGAATTTATAAGATCGGGTTGGGTGAAAGAATTGGTAAATGTGAAGGAACTGTGGAGTGTTGAGTCATCTGCGTAGGAATGTATTGGATTATGAGTGGTAGATATGAGATCATTGATATGAATGAGGAACAGAGTTGGGGCCAAAACTGATCCCTGGGGAACACCAGCATTTATTGAGTGAAATTGAGAATAAAGGCCATCTACCATTACACGTATTTTTCTGTTATGAAGATAAGAAGAAATTAGTGGAACTAATGATGCAAGGCCGTAGTGTGACATCTTCGACAATAAGGATTGATGCCAGAGTCTATCAAATGCCTTTGATATATCCAGTGCTATTGTATGTGTTTCACCATGTTGGTCTGTAGCTTGGTTGATTTGATGCGTAAGAAGGCAAAGAATGTCTGCAGTTGATCGACATCGTCTAAAACCATATTGCCTATGGTTTACCAACAACATCCACCACCGCCATAACAACACCCACCAGCATCACCACCACCAGAGCAACAACATCCACCACCACGACCATAACAACAACATCCACCAACACCACCGTAAGGACAACATCCACCAGCACCACCACCACCATAACAACACCCTCCAGTACCAGCACCAGCACCACCATAAGAACAACATCCACCACCACCACCATAACAACAACATCCACCACCACCACCACCACCATAACAACAACATCGACTACCACCATAACAACAACATCCACCACCACCAAAACAACAACATCCACCACCACCACCACAACAACAACATCCACCAGCACCATAACAACAGCCACCACAGCCACCATAACAACATTCACCACCACCACCGCCACCATAACAATAACATCCACCATCACCACCACCACCATAACAACAACATCCACCACCACCAAAATAACATCCACCACCACCACCATAGCAACAACATCCACCACCACCATAACAACAACCTCCACCACCACCACCATCAAAACAACATCCACCACCACCACCATGACAACAACATCCACCACCACCATCACCACCATAACAACAACATCACCCACCACCACCATAACAACAACATCCACCACCACCACCATAACAACAACATCCACCACCACCACCATAACAACAACATCCACCACCATAACAACATCCACCACCACCACCACCACCACCATAACAACAACCTCCACCACCACCACCATAAAAACAACATCCACCACCACCACCATAAAAACAACATCCACCACCACCATCACCACCATAACAACAACCTCCACCACCACCACCATAAAAACAACATCCACCACCATCACCATAAAAACAACATCCACCACCACCATTACTACAAAATTCACCACCACCACCATAACAACAACGATCACCACCACCACCATGACAACAACATCCACCGCCACCACCCCCGCCATAACAACATCCACCTCCACCACCGTAACAACAACATCCACCACCACCACCACCATAACAACATCCACCACCACCATAACAACAACGTCCACCACCACCACCAAAACAACAACATCCACCACAACCACCACCACCATAACAACAACATCCACCACCACAACCACCATAAAAACAACATTAAAGAGCACCACCACCACCATAACAACAACATCCACCACCACCACCATAACAACAACATCCACCACCACCTCCACCACCATAGCAACAACATCCACCATCAGCAAAACAACAACATCAAAATCCACCACCATAAAAACAACATCCACCACCACCATAACAACATCCACCACCACCATAACTAAAACATCTACCAGCACCACCACCAGCACAAACATAACATCCACCACCACAAACATAACATCCACCACCACCATCATAAGTAAAACATCCACCATAACAAACACCATAACAACAACATCCACCACCACCACCACCATAACATCAACATTCTTCAGCACCACCACCACCATAGCAGCAACATCCACCACCACCATCATAACAACATCCACCACCACCACCACCATAACAACAATATCCACCACCACCACCATAACAACAACATCCACCACCACCACCACCATAGCAACAACATCCACCACCTCCATAACAACATCTGCCACCACCACCATAACAACAACATCCACCACCACCACCACCATAACAACAACATCCACCAGCACCACCACCACCATAACTACAACATCCACCACCACCACCATAACAACAGCATCCACCAGCACCACCACCACCATAACAACAGCATCCACCCCCACCACCATAACAACAACATTCACCAGCACCACCATGAAAACATCATCCACGACCACCATAACAACAACATACACCACCACCACCACCATAACAACATCCACTACCAACACCATAACAACAACATCCACCACCACCTCCATAACAACAAAATCCACTACCACAACCATAACAACATCCACCACCACCATAGCAACAACATCCACCACCACCATAGCAACAACATCCACCACCACCA
The DNA here is from genome assembly GCA_032716605.1 of Paralithodes platypus. Taxonomy (NCBI): domain Eukaryota; kingdom Metazoa; phylum Arthropoda; class Malacostraca; order Decapoda; family Lithodidae; genus Paralithodes; species Paralithodes platypus. The sequence continues at coordinate 10,801,066 of CM064576.1, read as the reverse complement.
CCATAACAACATCCACCACCACCATAACAACATCCACCACCACCACCATAACAACAACATCCACCACCACCATAACAACATCCACTACCACCACCATAACAACGACATCCACCACCACCACCAAAACAAACAACATCCACCACCACCACAACTATAACAACATTCACAACAACCACCATAACAACATCCACCACCACCACCGTAACAACAATAACACCACCACCACCATAACAACAACATCCACCACCACCACCACCACCATAACAACAACATCCACCACCACCACCACCATAGCAACAACATCCACCACCACCAAAACAACAACATCCACCACCACCACCATGACAACAACATCCACCACCACCATAACAACATCCACCACCACCACCACCACCACCATAACAATATCATCCACCACCACCACCACCATAGCAACAACATCCAACACCATCATAAATACATTCACCACCACCACCATAACAATAACATCGACCACCACCATATCAACATCCACCACCACCGTAACAACAACATCCACCAACACCACCACCATAACAACAATATCCACCATAACAACAACAACCACCAGCACCAGCACCACCATAACAACAACATCCACCACCACCATAGCAACAACATCCACCACCACCACCATAACAACAACATCCACCACCACCACCACAATAATAACAACATCCACCACCCCCACCATAACAAAAACATCCACCACCACCACCACCATCATAACAACAACACCCACCACCATCACCATAACAATAACATCCACCACCACCACCATAACAACAACATCCACCAGCACCACGACCACCATAACAACAATATCCATCACCACCACCATAACACCATCCACCACCACCATAACAACAACATCCACCACCACCACCACCATAACAACAACATCCAATACTACCATAACAACAACATCCACCTCCACCACCATAACAACAACATCCACCACCCCCACCATAACAACATCCACCACCACCACCACCACCACCACCACCATCATAACAACAACATCCACCACCAACATAACAATAACATCCACCACCACCACCATAACAACATCCACCACCACCACCATAACAACAACATCCACCACCACCACCACCATAACAACAACATCCACAACCACCATAACAATAACATCCACCACCACCACCACCATAACAACGACATCCACCACCACCATAACAACAACATCTACCACCACCACCATAACAACATCTACCACCACCATAATAACAAAAACATCCACCACCACCACCATAACAACAACATCCACCACGACCACCACCATAACAACAACATCCACCACCTCCAACATAACAACAACATCCCCCACCACCACCACCATAAGAACAACATCCACCACCACCAAAACAACAATATCCACCACTACCAACACCATAACAAAAACATCCACCTCCACCACCATAACAAAAACATCTACCACCACCACCACCACCACCATACCAACAACATCCACCATCACCACCACCACCATAACAACAACAACATCCACCACCACCTCCATAAAAACAACATCCACCACCTCCACCATAACAACAACATCCACCAGCACCGACTCCACCCTATCAACAACATCCACCACTGCCACCATAACAACATCCAACACCACCAGAACAACAACATCCACCACCACCACTACCACTATGACAACAACATCCACCACCACCACCACCACCATAACAACAACATCCACCACCACCATAACAACATCCACCACCACCATAACAACAACATCCACCACCACCACCTCCACCATAACAACAACATCCACCAGCATCACCACCACCTTAGCAACAACATCCACCACCACCACAATAACAACATCCACCACCACCACCAAACCATAACAACATCGACTACCACCATAACAACAACATCCACCACCACCATAACAACCACATCCACCACCACCACCATAACAACAACTTCCACCACCACCACCACCATAACAACATCAACCAGCATCACCACCACTATAGCAACAACATCCACCACCACCACCACCATAACAACGACATTCACCACCACCACCACTGTAACAACAACATCCACCACCACCACCATAACAACATCCACCACCACTATAACAACAACATCCACATCCACCATAACAACATCCACCAGCACCACCATAACAACTATATCCACCACCTCCACCAAAACAACAACATCCACCACCACCACCATCACCATAACAACAACATCCACCTCTACCACCATAACAACAACATCCACCAGCACCACCACCACAATTACAACAACATCCACCACCACCACCATAACAGCAACATCCACCACCACCATAACAATAACATCCACCACCATCACCATAGCAACAACATCCACCACCACCATCACAACAACATCCACCAGCACCACCATACCAAGAAATCCACCTGTACCATAACAACAACATCCACCACCACCTCCATAACAAAAACATCCACCACCACCATAACAACATCCACCATTACCACCATAACAACAATATCCACCACCACCACCATATCAACAACATTCACCAGCCCCACCACCACCACCACCATAACAACATCCATCACCACCATCATACCATCAACATTCACCACTACCACCACCACCATAAAAATAACATCCACCACCACCATAACAACATCCACCACCACCACCATAACAACAACATCCACCACCACCACATAACAACAATATCCCACACCACCACCATAACAACAACATTCACCACCACCACCACCACCATAACAACAACCTCCACCACCACCACCACCATAACAACAACATCCACCACCACCAACACCACCACCATAGCAAAATCCACCAGCACCACCACCACCATAACAACATCCACCACCACCACCATAACAACAACATCCACCACCACCATAACAACATCCACTACCACCACCATAACAACGACATCCACCACCACCACCAAAACAAACAACATCCACCACCACCACAACCATAACAACATTCACAAGAACCACCTTAACAACAATAACACCACCACCACCATAACAACAACATTCACCACCACCACCATCACCATAACAACAACATCCACCACCACCACCACCATAGCAACAACATCCACCACCACCAAAACAACAACATCCACCACCACCACCACCATGACAACAACATCGACCACCACCATAACAACATCCACCACCACCACCACCATAACAATATCATCCACCACCACCACCACCATAGCAACAGCATCCACCACCAGCATAAATACATTCACCACCACCACCATAACAATAACATCGACCACCACCATACCAACATCCACCACCACCGTAACAACAACATCCACCACCACCACCACCATAACAACAATATCCACCATAACAACAACCACCACCAGCACCAGCACCACCATAACAACAACATACACCACCACCACGATAGCAACAACATCCACTACCACCACCATAACAACAACATCCACCACCACCACCACAATAACAACAACATCCACCACCCCCACCATAACAACAACATCCACCACCACCACCACCATCATAACAACAACATCCACCACCACCACCATAACAATAACATCCACCACCACCACCACCATAACAACAACATCCACCAGCACCACGACCACCATAACAACAACATCCATCACCATAACAACATCCACCACCACCATAACAACAACATCCACCACCACCACCACCATAACAACAACATCCAATACTACCATAACAACAACATCCACCTCCACCACCATAACAACAACATCCACCACCCCCACCATAACAACATCCACCACCACCACCACCACCATCATAACAACAACATCCACCACCAACACGACCACCATAACAATAACATCCACCACCACCACCATAACAACATCCACCACCACCACCATAACAACAACATCCACCACCACCACCACCATAAGAACAACATCCACAACCACCATAACAATAACATCCCCCACCACCATAACAACGACATCCACCACCACCATAACAACAACATCCACCACCACCACCATAACAACATCTACCACCACCAAAATAACAAAAACATCCACCACCACCACCATAACAACAACATCCACCACCACCACCACCACCACCATAACAACAACATCCACCACCTCCAACATAACAACAACAACATCCACCACCACCACCATAAGAACAACATCCACCACCACCATAACAACAATATCCACTACTACCACCACCATAACAAAAACATCCACCTCCACCACCATAACAAAAACAACTTCCACCACCACCACCACCACTATAATATTAATAACAACTTCCACCACCACCACCACCACTATAATATTAATAACAACTTCCACCACCACCACCATAAAAACAACATCCACCACCTCCACCATAACAACAACATCAACCAGCACCGACTCCCCCCTATCAACAACATCCACCTCTGCCACCATAACAACATCCCACCACCACCAACAACAACATCCACCACCATCACTACCACAAACAATTTATCCACCACCACCACCACCACCAACAACAACAATATCCACCACCACCACCACCAACAACAACAATATCCACCACCACCAACAACAACAACCCCCACCACCACCTCCACCATAACAACAACATCCACCAGCATCACACCACCACCTTAGCAACAACATTCACTACCACCACAACAACATCCACCACCACCAACCATAACAACATCGACTACCACCATAACAACAACATCCACACCACCACCATAACAACAACATCCCCCACCACCACCTCCACCATAACAACAACATCCACCAGCATCACCACCACCAGCAACAACATCCACCACCACCATACCAACATCCACCACCACCACCAAACCATAACAACATCGACTACCACCATAACAACAACATCCACCACCACCATAACAACAACATCCACCACCACCACCATAACAATATCCACCACCACCATAACAACAACATCCACCACCACCACCATAACAACAACTTCCACCACCACCACCACCATAACAACAACATCCACCACCTCCACCACCATAACAACGACATTCACCACCACCACCACTGTAACAACAACATCCACCACCACCACCATAACAACATCCACCACCACTATAACAACAACATCCACATCCACCATAACAACATCCACCAGCACCACCATAACAACTATATCCACCACCTCCACCATAACAACAACATCCACCACCACCACCATCACCATAACAACAACATCCACCACTACCACCATAACAACAACATCCACCAGCACCACCACCACAATTACAACAACATCCACCACCACCACCATAACAGCAACATCCACCACCACCATAACAATAACATCCACCACCACCACCATAGCAACAACATCCACCACCACCATCACAACAACATCCACCAGCACCACCATAACAAGAAATCCACCTGCACCATAACAACAACATCCACCACCACCTCCATAACAAAAACATCCACCACCACCATAACAACATCCACCATTACCACCATAACAACAATATCCACCACCACCACCATATCAACAACATCCACCAGCCCCACCACCACCACCATAACAATATCCATCACCACCATCATACCATCAACATCCACCACCACCACCACCACCATAAAAGTAACATCCACCACCACCATAACAACATCCACCACCACCACCATAACAACAACATCCACCACCACCACATAACAACAATATCCCCCACCACCACCATAACAACAACATCCACCACCACCACCACCACCATAACAACAACCTCCACCACCACCACCACCATAACAACAACATCCACCACCACCAACACCACCACCATAACAACAACATCCACCACCACCACCATAACAACATCCACCACCACCATAGCAACAACATCCACCACTACCATAACAACATCCACCACCATAACAACAACATCCACCACCACCACCACTACCATAACAACAACATCCACCACCACCACACCATAACAACATTCACAAGAACCACCGTAACAACAATAACACCACCACCACCATAACAACAACATCCACCACCACCACCATCACCATAACAACAACATCCACCACCACCACCACCATAGCAACAACATCCACCACCACCAAAAAACAACATCCACCACCACCACCACCATGACAACAACATCGACCACCACCATAACAACATCCACCACCACCACCACCATAACAATATAATCCACCACCACCATAGCAACAACATCCACCACCATCATAAATACATTCACCACCACCACCATAACAATAACATCGACCACCACCATACCAACATCCACCACCACCGTAACAACAACATCCACCACCACCACCACCATAACAACAATATCCACCATAACAACAACAACCACCAGCACCAGCACCACCATAACAACAACATCCACCACCACCACCATAGCAGCAACATCCACTACCACCACCATAACAACAACATCCACCACCAACACGACCACCATAACAATAACATCCACCACCACCACCATAACAACATCCACCACCACCACCATAACAACAACATCCACCACCACCACCACCATAAGAACAACATCCACAACCACCATAACAATAACATCCACCACCACCACCACCATAACAACGACATCCACCACCACCATAACAACAACATCCACCACCACCACCATAACAACATCTACCACTACCAAAATAACAAAAACATCCATCACCACCACCATAACAACAACATCCACCACCACCACCACCACCACCATAACAACAACATCCACCACCTCCAACATAACAACAACATCCACCACCACCACCACCATAAGAACAACATCCACCACCACTATAACAACAATATCCACCACTACCACCACCATAACAAAAACATCCACCTCCACCACCATAACAAAAACATCTACCACCACCACCACCACCACCATACCAACAACTTCCACCACCACCACCACCACCATAACAACAACAACATCCACCAACACCACCACCATAAAAACAACATCCACCACCTCCACCATAACAACAACATCAACCAGCACCGACTCCCCCCTATCAACAACATCCAGCTCTGCCACCATAACAACATCCAACACCACCAGAACAACAACATCCACCACCACCACTACCACTATGACAAAAACATCCACCACCACCACCACCACCATAACAACAATATCCACCACCACCACCATAACAACATCCACCACCACCATAACAACAACATCCACCACCACCACCTCCACCATAACAACAACATCCACCAGCATCACCACCACCTTAGCAACAACATCCACCACCACCACAATAACAACATCCACCACCACCACCAAACCATAACAACATCGACTACCACCATAACAACAACATCCACCACCACCATAACAACAACATCCACCACCACCACCATAACAATATCCACCACCACCATAACAACAACATCCACCACCACCACCATAACAACAACTTCCACCACCACCACCACCATAACAACATCAACCAGCATCACCACGACTATAGCAACAACATCCACCACCACCACCACCATAACAACGACATTCACCACCACCACCACTGTAACAACAACATCCACCACCACCACCATAACAACATCCACCACCACTATAACAACAACATCCACATCCACCATAACAACATCCACCAGCACCACCATAACAACTATATCCACCACCTCCACCATAACAACAACATCCACCACCACCACCATCACCATAACAACAACATCCACCACTACCACCATAACAACAACATCCACCAGCACCACCACCACAATTACAACAACATCCACCACCACCACCATAACAGCAACACCACCACCACCACATAACATCACCACCACCACCACACAACATCACAACATCACCACCACCACCATAACCCATACAAACATCCACCACCACCATAACACATCCACCACCATCACCACCAAACAACATCCAACACACCACCACCAACAACACTCCACCATCCCCACCACCATATCAACAACATCCACCACCACCACCATATAACAACCACCATCATACCATCAACATCCACCACCACCACCACCATAAAATAACATCCACCACCACCATAACAACATCCACCACCACCACCATAACAACAACATCCACCACCACCACATAACAACAATATCCCCCACCACCACCATAACAACAACATCCACCACCACCACCACCACCATAACAACAACCTCCACCACCACCACCACCATAACAACAACATCCACCACCACCAACACCACCACCATAACAAAATCCACCAGCACCATCACCACCATAACAACAACATCCACCACCACCACCATAACAACAACATCCACCACCACCATAACAACATCCACTACCACCACCATAACAACGACATCCACCACCACCACCAAAACAAACAACATCCACCACCACCACCCTAACAACAACCTCCACCACCACCACCATCATAACAACACCATCCACCACCACCACCATAACAACAACATCCACCACCACCATAACAACAACATCCACCACCACCACCCTAACAACAACATCCACCACCACCACCACCATAACAACAACATCCACCACCACCACCACCATAACAATAACATCCAACACCACCACCATAACAACATCCACCACCACCATCTCCACCATAACAACAACATCCACCACCACCACCATAACAACAACCTCCACCAGCACCACCACCACCATAACAAAAACATCCACCACCACCACCATAACAACAACATCCACCACCACCACCACCATAACAACATCCACCACCACCATCACCATGACAACATCCACCACTACCACCATAAAAACAACATCCACCACCATCGTAACAACAAAATCTACCACCACAACCATAACAACAACATCCACCACCACCACTATAACAACATCCACCACCACCACCATAACAACAACATCCACCACCACCACCACCATAACAACAACATCCACCACCACCCCACCATAACAACATCCACCACCACCATAACAACAACATTACCACCACCACCATAAAAACAACATCCACCACCACCATAACAACAAAATCCACCACCACCACCATAACAACATCCACCACCACCATACCAATAACATCCACAACCACCGCCATAGCAACAACATCCACCACCACCACCATAACACAAACATCCATCACCACCACCACCACCATAACAACATCCACCACCACCACCATAACAACATCCACCACCACCACCATAGCAACAACATCCACCACCACCACCACCATAACAACAACATCCACCACCACCATAACAACAACATCCACCACCACCACCATAACAACAACATCCACCACCACCATAACAACAACATCCACCACCACCATAACAACAACATCCACCACCACCACCCTAACAACAACCTCCATCACCACCACCATCATAACAACACCATCCACCACCACCATAACAACAACATCCACCACCACCATAACAACAACATCCACCACCACCACCCTAACAACAACATCCAACACCACCACCACCATAACAACAACATCCACCACTACCACCACCATAACAATAACATCCAACACCACCACCATAACAACATCCACCACCACCATCTCCACCATAACAACAACATCCACCACCACCACCATAACAACAACATCCACCACCACCATAACAACAACATCCACCACCACCACCATCAAAACAACATCCACCACCACCACCATAACAACATTCACCACCATAACAACAACATCCACCACCACCACCACCACCATAACAACAACATGCACCACCACCACCACCATAACAACGACATCCACCACCACCACCATAACAACATCATCCACCACCACCACCATAACAACAACATCCACCACCACCACCATAACAACAACATCCACCACCACCATAAAAACACCATCCACCACCACCACCATAACAACATCCACCACCACCACCACCATACAACAACATCCACCAGCACCATAAGAACAACACCCACCACCACCACCACCATAACAACAACATCCACCACCACCACAATAACAACAACATCCACCACCACCACCACCATAACAACAACATCCACCACCATGACAAGAACATCCAACACCACCACCATAACAACATCCAACACCACCACCATAACAACATCCATCACCACCACCAAAACAACAATATCCACCACCACCACCATAATAACAACATCCAACACCACCACCACCACCATAACAATAACATACCACCTCCACCTAAATAATCCTGCACCACTAAATTGATGATGAGATTAATTGCCTTGGCAGATTAAATGTTTGCAGTATATATCCTGTTCACACGTTCAGGTCAGTCTAGACAATCTTTAGAATACAGACAATGGACAACTGTTGAGCCTCACTCACCATTTGTTGAGGACTATATTACTGGATCGCGTACTAGTTGACGTTTTATATATGCTAAACATTGATTTTGCTCTTATTTAGTATTATTAAAATTTACCACCAAATGATGTCTACCGACAACAGATGAATGAACAATAATAATTTTATTATAAAAAAACGTATAAATATTAACAGATGTCTAACCTAATTTTACTGAATACATTCCAGTTTATTTTGTATCAACAATTGTACCAACCACAACAGTTCCATATTCAATTAAGGCACCACAAAATAACCTGATAGCTTCCTTTTAAGTATCGCAAATCTCATAGAATAAACGGCAGCATTTGAAATATCTGAGGCATAAGTTTAATCTGCACACTCTATACTTTGTCGCATAATGTGTATTTGTACATTATGCTAAGTCACGGCTGTAAATGCTGGACCAGGGGATGTGTCAAAAACGTGCACACTGGCGTACTGAATATATATGCAAAAATTTTAGCTACTCCAATAATCCACCTATCGTGTAATACGATAGAAATAAACAATTTATGTGCTAACGTATGTCTCTATGACGTGACTAGGTAGATACGATAGTCTAACGGTCGTTCCCGCGGTACGGCGTAGGAAGATTAGATCATGATTACAAGTTGTCAGTAAGTTAAGATTATAAAAAACCTAATATGCTATTAAGCAATATTGACGTGGTCTTATGTAGTATATATGAATTTATTGTATATATTAATTTCATTTGTCGTATTGAGCAACATAGATGCGGTACGATAGTTTGGGCGCCTGGCGTTTGCCAAGGCAGCAAGATAGAGGCCCTGGCAACACCAGAGCTTCCACAGACTTCACCCTATAAACATATAATTTCCGTTTCATTTGATCGTGCTATTGTGCCTTTATTCACAGTACACTACCAGCAATACACACATCCACACTACGACGACGCTCTCATCGACGCCATGACTGACAGCTAAGTCTTTTTACTCATGTCCATTACCATACTATAATCATTTGTTTTTTCCATGAGTCATGCTTTTGGGCCGGCTCATTAACCCCGTCGTCCGCCATATTGGGTAGGCATTTTTCCTTTGCCTCATTGCCACGTGGAGATATTGGTGAGTTGAATCCTGGAGTATAATTAACCCTTAGAACCCTGATTAAATATAAACATATGTGAGTGACCTTTTGATGTAATTTAGCTTAAATTCAGATTAAATTCAATTTAGACTTAGAGTAATTTGACTTAGATTGACTTGTTTGGATTATAGCTTCGATATATAATTAACTTCCACTGATATTATACCACATTGGTGCCCAGACCCGGGATTTAGCTACCAGTAAGTTTTTTTTTTGAAGGCATGATAAAGGGATTAGCCCAGGGATGCAGGAGCACGGACCCGGGAGGAGTGGGGCTGGGATATAATCCGGAAACTCCGGCGCCTATACCCGATAGGATTGCCGTCGTAGGACATTCATATGCCACTTGGCTCAGGGCGGCTGAGCGAGGACCTGTGGGGTATAGGGCGTCGGAGAGGGATCGCTATTTTGAGCTCTCCTTCTTCGGGGTGCCTGGGGCCACAGTAGATACCCTGAGAGCCTCCCCAGAGTGGGGACGGGTAGTACAATTTAGGCCCCTTATGTTCTTTTTGTTTATCGGCGGAAACGACATTCGCCCCGGTACAGTGCCCCGTGAACTGGCCAACGAAATAAAGCAGGTGGCGTTGGATCTGGAGAGAGAGATCGGGGGGAGCTGCAAGATCGTGGCTTTAGAGAACCGGACCAGAGTCCGAGGGGAGGATTATCAGGCGATCCGTAATTCCGTTAACCGCATCCTGAGGTGTCGGTTGGCGGAGACGCGGCACCGCTTCGTGTCTATCACCCTCAACGTACGGTATCTCGATCTGGACGGCGTCCACCTGGACTTGGATACTAACGAACAGCTCTACAACAAAATAGTAGGCCTGACAAAGCGTTGGTTGGAGAGGGACGCCGGGGTAGTGTCGTTGCGCCTCCCACAATCCTGCATCTCACCCATCATCTTCCACCAATCATTTTTCTTTTTCATTTTCAGACTTCCTATGACACCTGACCTCACATAACATTTTCTTTGTTCGTTATGACCTTTTAGTATAGGTATTGCCATTTAGTGTACTATTTTCTCTCCATAACAAAGAAGTCTGCCGTTCGGCATCTCTTAACTAGGAGTACAAAAGGAGTATAAAGGAAATCAAGCAACAATAGGTCCAGCGACCCCCCTAGGCTGCTTGTCCTCCAAAACACTGAGGATCACGTGTCCAAACAGTGGTTTAGAGTGGGTAAGGGAACATTGGAAAGGGAAGTACTGTCCTGGAACTAATGTCCATGGCAGGATTAGGAAGTTAGTAGGGGACAGATGGGTTAGTAACTGAGGGGGGGATAAAATTAAGTTATTCATTTACAAACGCAGTCAGTCGCGGGTTTGATGCAAGATATTTGTCTAGGCGAAGTTTAAAAGAATCAACGGTGTTGCAGTCTATAACGTCTCGGGAAAGCCCATTCCATAAGTTGACAACTCGATTGAAGAAGACATTTTTAGATTTGTGAGAGTTAAAAGTTTTACCAATAATTTTGCAGCCGTTTCCCCGCATATAATTAGATTGGTCGATAGTGAAGTGCTTACTACAGTTCATATTGTCGATGCCTTTGATGATTTTGAACACTTGAATTAAGTCGCCTCTTAATCTGCGTTGGGTTAAAGGAAATAGATTTAATTCTCTAAGACGCTCCTCGTATGGTTTGTTCTTTAGGCTAGGTATCATTTTGGTAACTCTACATTGAACTCGTTCTAGCTTGTCTATATCTTTTTGGTAATAAGGACACCAGGATTGAACGCAGTATTCCAGAAGAGGGCGGACTAAGGAATTGTAAAGAGTTAGGATAACTTCTTTGGATTTATGCTCAAATGACCTGCCTATAAAGCCAATTATTTTGTTTGCCTTCTTAACAACTTCTGAACATTGTTGACTCGGTTTTAGTTTACTCGATATTGTTACTCCCAGATCGGTTTCTCTGTCTACAGTCTTAAGCTCAGTGCCATTCATCGAATAGTTTGCTTTCTCATTTTGGTATCCGATATGTAGTACTTTACATTTATCCGCTTTGAAACTCATTTGCCAAATTTGCACCCAACGTGACAACCTATCTAGATTGTGTTGCATATCGTTAACTTGTTCTTTTGAGAGTACGCTATTTGCAATTTTTGTATCGTCCGCAAACTTTGAGATTGTACTGGTGAGACCCTCATCTATGTCGTTGATGTAAATTAGAAAGAGAATCGGACCTAGTACCGATCCCTGGGGTACCCCGCTACATACATTGGTCCATTTAGATACCTTACCGTTTATTACTACTCTTTGCTTTCTGTCGCCAAGCCAATTTTCTATCCATTTCAACACACCGTCTTGTATTCCATGCGCTTTTAGTTTTAGCAGTAAACGTTTGTGGGGAACTTTGTCAAAGGCCTTTTGAAAATCAAGGTATATAATATCTACAGCTTTACTCTCATCATAGAGGTTGAGGATATCGTGAAAGAAGTATAAGAGATTTGTTAAGCAGGAGCGTTTTTTACGAAAGCCGTGTTGAGTATCTTTAAGTATGTTATTTGCCTCTAAGTGATTTGCGAGTCTGTCTCTTATGAGTGTTTCTAGCATTTTACATACAACTGAGGTTAAGCTAATTGGACGATAGTTACTGGGTAGGGATTTGCTGTCTTTTTTTAATATCGGTGTTACATTGGCTAGCTTCCACTGATCAGGCATAGTTCCAGACTGCAAGGATTCATTGAATAGCAATGTCAGTGGTTTAGAGAGCTCATCTTTAGCTTCCTTTAGAACTCTAGGTGAGATTGTATCAGGTGCAGGCGTTTTATTTACCTTGAGTTTCTCTAAACAATTCAATACTTCTCTCTCTGTAACGGTGATATTGCTTAGAACATCTGAATTATTAATCTGAATCGGCGATGGTGTAGGGATATCACTGAGGTCTTCTGTTGTAAAAACTGATGCAAAGAAGGTATTGAGGGCATTACTCATTTGTACTTTGTCTTTGGTGTATTCTCCATTTTCATCGACTATCGGTCCAACAGTTGAAGTAACTACTTTTTTCATTCTGATATAACTATAGAAGTCTTTCGGGTTTGTTTTACTTTGATTCGCAACATGTAATTCCAGGGTCTTTTTACTTTGCTTAATTAACTTTTTGGCTTTGCGTCGTAGTTCTACAAATTTCACCCGTTCTTCGTCATTTTGTGAGGATTTTAATCTATCATTAGCAAACTTTTTAGGAAGCAGACAGTCTGAAATATCTTTATTCCACCATTTGGGCTTATCATTATGGCCTGTACGCCGTATTTTCGACTAGGCTACTAATTTGCCGTGGTGATATAACATTGTAACATTGTAAGGTGTAGATATCCTACAGGTTTGCATAAGAAATGAGTAAACCAGAGGAGATACCGTCTGGTGGGGTTCAGAGTAAAGCTCCGAAAAATCAGAGGGCAAGACTTCGGGGAGTGTTAAATAGATTAATAGTCGATGTCAACACTTTCATCACTACTGCTGACTTTGAGGAATGGAGGCTAGACTAGATAATGTCCAGGTTACACATAGTCGTATTGTTGCTTTAAGGGAGGTGATTGTGGCAAGCATGACGGAGGATGATGAGATAATAGCAGAGTGTGAGAATCGCGCCCTATATGACAAAACAGTCTTCAAAGCGAAGCACTTGTTACAGCGCGCTGCCGTGAACAAGAAGGGAGGCGATAACGATGCCCAAAGAAGGGTTGATCCTAAGCATACTGTGCACATCCCAAAGCTCAATCTACCTACATTTGGGGGTAATTTGACAGAGTGGTTAGCCTTTTGGGACGTATCTCGGTCTACCGTGCATGAATCAATTTTGGATAATGTCCGGAAATTTCACTATCTGAAAGGACAGATGGAAGGAGAGGCCTTACATCTAATAGAGGATTTCGCGGTAGTAGGTGATATTTATCTTGAGGCAGTATAATTATTACCGTCAACATACGGGGATTGGCAACAATTGAAAATGGCCCATGTCGTCGCTTTGTTAAATCTGACGGAACCAAAATACAAGGTTGATGAATTAGCAAAATTTAGAGCAGACAGGGAGTGCCATACTCGATCACTAGACACACTAGGGCTGACGTCACAGGAAATGATAGTTATTATACTAAGACAGAAGCTTCCTATGGCAATACTTGACAAGGTCAGATCATTTGATCTGGGTGAGTTTAAAACTCAGTTCAGTAAAGAAATCAGTAATTTACAGTTGAACAATGGGAGAATGAATGTGACGGGAGGGGGTGGGAATGTTGAAATGAGGGGGACTGTAAGTGTGACGGTGGGGACCAAGGGAAAGAAAGAGGGTACATATAAGAAACCCGCACAGGCTTTATGTAAACTCTGCAATGATAACAAGCATAAATGGAGTTTCTGTGTAAAATACCCAACAAATGAGTTAAAATTAGCACAAGCGAAAAAATTGAAGCTATGTGTAGGTTGTCTGAGTAAAGAACATGGTAAGCAAGGGCAATGTACTGCTACGTACTTAAGGCCCTGTCGTCACTGTAAAGGACATCACTTCGACAAGTTGTGTCCTACAGTTGACATAGGCAAAGAAGTCAAACCAGAGGGTACTACAACTTTGACACTAGGTAGTATGAAAGACACCACTATATTGCCCACAATAAAGATTCCCATGGAAGGTAATGACAGTAACAAAGTTTGTCGGGTGCTTCTTGATCAGGGGTCTCAATGGTCCTTCATAAAAAGGTCCATATTTATGGGACTTAAGCACCAAATCGTAGGGGCTGAGACTCTTCGACTGCAGGGCTTTACGGGGGTTACTGACAAACAAGACTACGAAATAGCGGAGATTTCCTATATTTACCGTAAACAAAGGTACTTTATGACATGTATCGTAGTAGACACCCTACCAGAATATGTATCTGTAGGAGTGAAGAAGGTGGAACACGCATTACGTAGCAAAGGGTTAACTTGTCAGATCCCATGGGAGATCAAGGTGAGGTGCATGTTCTACTTGGTGTGAATCACTATTATGATGTAGTATACCCTGGATTTATTAGAATATGTTGTGTAATCCTAATCCCCACTAAATTTGGTTATTGCAGGAGCGGAAAGGTACATACCACACAGTCAAACATCCTGGTCGACACAGTCTCTATACTAAGGGTGAATGTAACCGCGGAAGAGGAGTTGGGAAGGGAAGATTCCCAACCTAGTGACCCTAAAACGACTGCCGAGTTCGACCTGGAAAGACTGTGGAAATTAGATCACATAGGCATTAATCCTGTGGAGACTGATTATGACTCGGAAATTGCGTGAAAGAAGTTTGAGGAGTGTGAGCTATTGTGCTGCGGAAAAACAATACAAGGTTATTCTATCCTGGAAAGATAGTGAGATGAGCCTGCCAACAAATTAGGGATTAGCATTGGGTCGCTTGCTTGCATTAGAGCATAAACTAACATACGAACCGAGCATGCGCCAGGCGTATGACGATGTATCTCGGAACTACTTGGACCGAGGCTTCATTGAAAGAGTCGATGTGAAAGAACCTATTAGGAAGGGTAGGGTTCACTATCTAGCCCATCATGGGGTGAAAAAAGAGAGTGCCACCACACCAATATGGGTGGTGTATGACTGCTCGGCCCACCAAGGTCAACAACCCAGTCTAAATGATTGCTTGCTGACTGGTCCGTCCATGGTATCGGATTTGTCTCGACACCTATTGCGATTTAGACTAGGGCAATATGCATTTACTAGTGATATTGAGAAAGCCTTCTTGATGGTCAAATTACAGGAGGAAGATAGAGATGTCACTCGCTTTCTTTGGTTCGAAGACATTTGCGACTCTGGAAGTCCGGTCATGATCTACCGTTTTCGGGTCGTACTCTTTGGTGCTACATGCTCGCAGTTTTTGTTAAATGCCACAATTAAGAAACATCTGTCAGATACTCATGAGGACAAGTAAACTATCTCGCGGGTTGTATATAGACAATTTGCAGGGTTCTAGCGATAGTCAGGATGAATTGTTACATACCTACTGGCAAGCAGGTAGATTGTTTACAGAAGCTCATATATTTCTCCGCGAGTGGGTTACTAACAGTGAAGATCTTCGGAGTTTAATTCAGATGGACGGTACGGCATCTCATAACCAGGAAAAGACCAGAAACTTGGGGATGATCTGGCAACCAAAACAAGACATTCTAACCTTTCAAACAAAGTCTTTTGTTCAGCAGACAGGAACGCACTCGAAGAGAAGTCTGTTGAGCAAAGCTTCGCAATTTTTTGATCCTTTGGGTCTAGCATTACCCGTTACCATAAGAGCTAGGATTCTGATGCAGGAAGTTTGGAGACGCAAAGTAGGGTGGGATGACAGTTTGCCCGAAGACTTAAGTGATCAAGGGACATTATTGTTGAAAGAGTATGACATCCTATGTACTAAACAGCTACCTCCTAAGGTGGTGGCATTCGGTGACGTTACATTACATACGTTTTGCGATGCTAGCGCCACGGCATACGGGGTAGCCATTTATGTCATTACTTCATTTGGGGCGCATTTAGTTACAGCCCGGGCCAAAGTAATACCGGTCAAGAAAGTAACTATCCCTAAAATGGAATTGACTGCCACGCTGCTATTTGCACGTCTGGTGCAACATGTAAGCGCAGCATACGAGAGCGAGTTGAATATTGAAGTCGTTCACGTATGGTGCGATAGTCAAGTAGCACTCAACTGGGTACATAGCAAGAAGTCTCTACCAGTTTATGTGCGAAATAGGGTAGATGAGATTAGGGTCCTATTGCCAGACGTTGCATATCACTATGTCAATACAAAAGACAACCCTAGTGATCTCATAACTAGGGGTATAACGGCTAGCCAGTTAATAAAGTCCGAATTGTCGTGGCATGATCCAAATTAGCTGCTCCATGAGAATGAATGGACGATATGGTAAGCTGTTGGTGAGGGACTTCTACCACTGGAAACAGTGGCAGTTACAGCCCAACCAAAAGAGCCACCGGATCCAATAATAGAGTGGGCAAGATTCGGTGACTATAATAAATTAGTCAGAGTTGTAGCTTGGGTGTTGAGATTTGTATCCAATATCAAGGTTAAAGTAACGGGCCAACTCTGCAATAAGGGTCACATCATTTATGCTCGTAAATATAAAGCAGCTGAAGTAACTTTGATTAAATGGGTTCAAGCAGAAACCATTTCCAATGAATTAGAATCTTTGAATAGCTTTAATAAGTTAATAATGCCTAACTTAGTGCGTCAACTGACGTTGCACCTAGATAATGACCTCATCAGGTGTGAGGGTCGCCTGAAGTGGTCGGGTGTAACGGACGGCACAAATCGTCCTATACTTATGCCAGCAAGACATCACGTTACTGACCTATTGGTCATACGTGCTATGTACATAAGGAAGTAAAACACTACGGGGTCTATCACATCATATCGAATTTGCGTCTCACATGGTGGATACCCAGAGTTCGACAAGTAGCTCGACGCCTAGTAAGGAAGTGTGTGATATGCCAAAGACTAAAGGGTAAACTTTATGCGACTGGACCAGCTCCGCCATTACCTGAATGCTATGTAAAACTTATCGAGCCTTTCCAAGCTGTAGGGTTAGATTATACAGGTGCATTGAAGACGAGAGAGCAAGATAAGGTCTATATATTATTGTTTACCTGTGCAACGTCCCGCGTGGTCCACTTAGAATTATGTGACAATATGTCTAGTGAGGAATTTATGCTGACATTTAGACGGTTTTGTGCACGTCGTTCATTCCCTCAACTAGTACTTAGCGACAATGCTCCTACTTTTATCCAGGCATCAAGATACCTCAACGATATGAGCAGTGATCCTACAATTATCGCTTTTATGGGGGAAAAGAAGTGCGAATGGAGGTTCATCCCAGTTAAGGCACCTTGGGTTGGTGGAATGTGGGAACGGTGTGTCGGCATAGTCAAATCAGGACTAAGAGCGGTAGTAGGACGTGCTCTATTGAAGAAGAGTGAGTTGATGACAGTCCTCACCGAAATAGAAGCAGTCGTGAATGATCGTCCGCTCACGTATATGTACACCGACCTGCAAGAACCACTACCATTAATGCCAGCTCACTTACTCTATGGTAAACAATTGACTGCATTTCCATCCGATTTCCAGTCAATTGTAGAACTAGAGGATCCTTCGTTGTACTCTGAAGCAGCAGTGTCTAAGCGATACCAGTATATATCGAAGGTAATCGAGGACTTTAGAAAAAGATGGATTAATGAATATCTGCTAGCCTTGAGGGAAAGGAGTATCAAGCCCTCTGGTAGACCATCGGCACCTACTGTTGGTGAAGTGGTTTTAATAAGAGAAGATAGTCCTCGTTTGTACTGGAAATTAGGCCGAGTGTTGGAGGTGTACAAGGGGGAAGACTCTGTAGAGCGGGTGGCGCTATTGAAGACAGACACTGGAATTACTTTTCGTCCTATCGCACGTTTGTACGCTTTGGAGCTCGATTCTGCTTTACAATCTGAGGCTCCACCTGATATTGCTGGGTCCGAGAATTTTCAACGTGACGATTCATCTCTTACTGATGGTAAACTAGCTCTGACCTGGACGCATCCCAGACGCGCTGCTGCTGGCGCCGTTGAAATGTGGCATCAAAAGATAGCCTCTGGGCAACTTTAATTTAAGGTGGGGTTCAGGTTTTCTTGTGGGGAGAGTGTATCGTGTAATACGATAGAGATAGACAATTTATGTGCTAACGTACGTCTCTATGACGTGCCCAGGTAGATACGATAGTCTAATGGTCGTTCCCGCGGTATGGCGTAGGAAGATTAGATCGTGATTACAAGTTGTAAGTAAGCTAAGATTATTAAAGGCCTAATATGCTATTAAGCAATATTGACACGGTCTTATGTAGTATATATGAATTTATCGTATATATTAATTTCATTTGTCGTATTGAGCAACATAGATGCGGTACGATAGTTGGCGCCTGGCATTTGCCAAGGCAGCAAGATAGAGGCCCTGGCAACACCAGAGCTTCCACAGACTTCACCCTATAAACATATAATTTCCGTCTCATTTGATCGTGCTATTGTGCCTTTATTCACAGTACACTACCAGCAATACACACATCCACACTACGACGGCGCTCTCATCGACGCCATGACTGACAGCTAAGCCTTTTTACTCATGTCCATTACCATACTATAATCATTTGTTTTTTCCCTGTGTCGTGCTTTTGGGCCGGCTCCATTAACCCCGTCGTCCGCCATATTGGGTAGGCATTTTTCTTTTGCCTCATTGCCACGTGGAGATATTGGTGAGTTGAATGCTGGAGTATAATTAACCCTTAGAACCCTGATTAAATTTAAACATATGTGAGTGACCTTTTGATGTAATTTAGCTTAAATTCAGATTAAATTAAATTTAGACTTAGAGTAAGAAGTGGGTGAGGAGAGCGGGAGGGAGGCGAGAGGAGGGTGGAATGGTGAGGAGGGTGGAGAGGTTGCAGGAGGAGGAAGTCAGGGAGGAGTACAGGAGAGCAGTGGAAAGACGACTAGGTGGGTTCGACCTGGAAGTTATGGAGGAAGTGGAGGAGATGAGCAAGGTGTTTAAGGATGAGATCTGTGCAGCATGTGAGGAGGTGTGTGGAGTGAGGAGAAGAGGGAGGGGAGTGAAAGGTACAGCATGGTGGACAGAAGAGGTAAGAATAGCTGTGGAAGAAAAGAAGAAAGCATATAGAGTGTGGTTGGGTAGTAGAGGGAATGAAGATTCCGAGAGACAGAAACGAGCGAGGTACGTGGAGAGTAAGAGGGTGGTGAAGAGAGAGTAGTGAAGGAAAGTAAGAGAAGAGTAGATGAGGAATTTGGAAGGAATCTGAGTGTAAAATGGAGGGAGGGTAAGAAACTGTTCTGGAAAGAAGTCAAGAAAGTTAGGGAAGGTAGCAAGGGAAACAGTAAGGGTGTGAAAGATAAGAATGGGAGAATGCTAGCCGAGAAGAAAGAGAGAGTCGAAAGATGGAGGGAGTGCTTCAGTGAGTTGCTAAATGAAAGGAATGAAGAGCCAGCAAACATAGCTGGATATGGTATGGGAGGGAGAAGAAGAGAAGTAGTGGAGGAGGAGGTGGGGATCAGGAGGTCAGAAGTGTGGGAAGCCATGAAAAGAGTGAAGTTGGGGAAAGCACCAGGAACAGATGGAGTGTGTGGGGAAATGTTGAGGTATGGTGGTGAGATAGTGATAGAATGGGTATGGAAAATGTGCAAACTAGCATGGGAGAAGGGGAGTGCACCCGATGACTGGAAGACTGGCATAATAGTCCCCCTATATAAGGGCAAAGGGGAAAGAGGAGTGTGTGGTAACCACCGAGGAATATGTCTTCTAAGCGTAGTAGGGAAGGTATACAGTAGGGTAGTGATTGAGAGAGTGAGAGTGAGAACGGAGAAATGGATAGGCGACAAGCAGGGAGGTTTTAGGAAGGGAAGAGGATGTGTAGATCAGATTTTTACCCTGAATTGTGTTGTGGAGAAGTATCTGGAGAAGAAACAAAAGGTGTATGTTGCCTTTATGGACTTGGAAAAGGCCTATGACAGAGTGGATAGAGAAGGTTTGTGGAAAGTACTTAGAATATACGGAGTAGAGGGCAAGTTGCTGAAAGCAGTGAAGAGCATGTATGAGGGTGCAAAGGCGGCAGTACGTGTGGAGAGTGAGCAGAGCGAGTTCTTTGACCTGAATGTTGGTTTGAAACAGGGGTGTGTGATGTCCCCGTGGTTGTTTACTGTATATATGGATGGAGTCATGAAAGAAATACTATCAAGAGCAGTGGATGGTGTATCGCTGAAAAGGGAGGAATTGAGTGGAAGCTACCTATACTGCTGTTTGCGGATGATACAGTTCTGATGAGTGATAATGAATGGGAGTTGCAGGGTCTGGTAAATGAGTTTGGAACAGTGTGCGAAAAACGGAATTTGAAGGTAAATACGGGGAAGAGCAAGGTTATGGTCTTCGAAAGGGGTGAAGTCACAGAGTGTGAGGTGAAGCTGAACGGTCAGGCTATGGAGATCGTCAACTCTTTTAAGTATCTGGGCAGTGTGTTGAGTAAAGATGGGACTATGGATGAAGAGGTGCGGGAGAGGGTACAACAGGGGAAGAGGGTTGTAGGAACGCTAAAAGCAGTAACAAGAAATAGGGTGGTCAGTATGGAAGTGAAGAAGTCCTTGCATGACAGTGTGGTAATCCCGACACTGACTTACGGAAGCGAAGCATGGACGTTGGTTGAGAGACTCAGACCAAGAGTGAGAGCAGTGGAAATTAATTACTTAAGGAGTGCGTGCGGAGTTACATGGAGGGATAGACAGACTAATGAGGAAGTAAGAAGGAGGTGTGGTGTGGAGGTAGATGTGCTGGAAAGTGTGAAAAGGAACAACTTGAGATGGTTCGGCCATATGGAACGTATGGAAAGCGAGAGAATGACTAAGAGGGTGTACGAGAGCGAGGTGGAGGGACAGAGGGGGAGAGGTAGACCGAATATGAGGTGGAAGGATGGAGTGAGGAAGTACATGAACGAAGGCGGTGCTGGTTGGGGGGAGGGGCGTCGACTGACTGGGGACAGAGGTGCATGGGGGCGGTTCGTTCGTGGCCACCCCTTCGGGGATCACGGCGTCAGGCAATAGATAGATAGATAGATAGAGTAATTTGACTTAGATTGATTTGTTTGGATTATAGCTTAGATATATATTTAACTTCCACTGATATTATACCACACCACCTTTGTTCATTTTAATTTAAGGATTACTTCGAAAATTATTAAAAACACGTGTATGGTGAAAAATGGTTCATCCCCTGGTCCAGCATTTATCGCCGTGACTGTATGTGACTTCACTCAGTGCCTATATTATAAGAAAATTAGGAGGCAGACGCTAACCAGCCGTGACCGGTCAACTCAACCAGTAGACCATTTCAACCAGTAGCTCTCAACCAGTACCAAATCAACCAATACGGTTAGGTTAGGTTAGGTTAGGTTATGTTAGTAGTATAAATTATTTTGGTACTGGTTTGGTTCTTCTGGGTTAATTTGGCACTGGTTGAGAGCTACTGGTTGAAATGATCTACTGGTTGAGATGACATGGAACCCTAACCAGCGTTTGGCTGATGCACTTGCCACTTACAGTATACAATGCCCTTTGAAGGCTCGGGTGAGTTATCCCGCCTTGTATCATAAGTTACCCTAGCAGCCATATAAATGTAAACAAACAATTGAAACTGATAAACGTATATATTCATGTATAGACGTCTTAATTATCGAACCTCTGCCATACAAAACTTATTAATACGCGTTTCTAAGATTATGGGGGACTAAGTTGAAATACCATATATAACTATATTTAACAGTAACTCCTCACCACTAGCGTCGTGCCAATAACAATATTTTGCGCTCTGCCTGCTAATGAAGCCTTTAATGGGGGGTCACCGGCTTTTCAATTTTCTCCTTTTCTCTCTTTCCCTGGCTTGTATCAATTCGGCCCAATTCAGCCAACTGTTTTAAGACGTTTATCCCCATCCAGGTTTCAATTTCTTCCTATCGCGAGCCAGCATTGTATGGAGGAATCCGGCTTCGCCGGAGACATTTTTCTATCGAAAAATGTACAAATTTAGGTTGCTGTCAACACAAAAATATGTATATGCTGGCTTGCTACAGCTAGCCAGGAAAATATTAACACCTGGATGGGGGTAAGCATCTTAAAACAGTAGGCTGAATGGGGCCGAATGGATACAAGCCAAAGAGAGAGGGAGAGAAAGAGAAAAAAGGCAAGGTAGGCTCCCTTAACCCTTAAAAAGCGGCTCACCACATAAGTCGAGTTAAATAAAGCTGGACTATGTGGCGGCGCTCGACATAACTCGAGTGGCAATTTCAGCACGTAATGTTGCTGAGAGAGAGAGCCAAGTGGTGGCAGGAGAGTAGCGAGTGTATGACTGCTCCAGACCACCGCGGCGAACCTACTGACACGAATCTCACCTCCCTCCTACCTCTCTCACTCGCTATATACGGAATTGTATCGGGAAAGTGGCTAATTACCTGCTTTTTGCACTCGCGTTGCACGGTTATTGCAAGAAAACTAGCCATCATAAAAGGATCGTTATGGTGTCATTCGAAAGCTCTGTTTATGCCCTTTCAGGGATAGATACTTGTTTTACGTTCTGGGTCTTATTTAGGCATGAAAATGATCACAGTAAACAGCCCTATTTTGGCTAAAAACACCCCGCTGGGCGGTACATATAAATAAACCGCATAGGCCGCTCGTAAAGGGTTAATAAGTAGCATGCCCGATCGACATTAACAACCAAACATACATCGTAGGTTGCACATGAATTACCTAAGGAACATCATGAATCTGATACCACTTAAAAAAATATAATTACAAGAAAAAAGAACATACTAAAGATGGGAAGGTGAATTAGGTACAGTACCTATTTCCCCCAAAACTAGCACAAACTTATTGTACCCGTACCACTTTCCCCCTCCCCTCAAGATATTTAAAAGGGGAGACTCCTGCCACCTCCCTAACTCAGCTTCTATAAGAGACTCATTGCTGGCCTTTTGACACATATATGCTAAACGTGTAACAGTGATTCGCTGATATTTTCATCGTCCTATGTCCACGCGCGCGCGCGTGAGCGCATTTTTTGTTTTTTGTACTAAATATCTGATGATCCCAAATCCACTTTGCAAAATTGTTTTATATTGTGCATGAGGTACCCTATATAGACTGTCTACAACTCTTCCGAAGCATATTGCCAAGTTGATACGTGATAATGGTTAAAACCGCTGGTAAATTATCAATATAACTAATTTACCCAATTTTTTACCATAAATTAATCATTTTAGTATGGAAAATATTTCCCAAACTCAAAAAGCTTCAGAGGGAGTGTGTATGTATACTTGTTCTACTTATATGGCGAAATTGGAGACAATCGGACAGTAAATGGCTGATTCATCATCATATTCGGTGAATAAACATGCACTATTCATGAATACAGATTTAAATTTACTCGTAAGTAAAACGTATTCTAGATTGAGCCCGTGAGCAATTTTCCTTGAGTTACCCCTACAATCGTTTCTTCACGTATAGTGCCACCCGCTCGCAAAGAAAACCTGATAATTTGGGGGACTAAACTATTGTATATTAATATTTATAAGTTACAAAAGTAGAAAAACAAAGATTTTGGGACCCCCCCAAGGGGGCCCTAGGGATATCCTCTGGGTGTTTATGCCCTCATATGACCATTTATATTGCATACAGCATCCCTTTAGACTACAGACACCAAAAACAAAAATTTGTGGCTGAAAAAAAAAAATCTCGTTTTTCGGGGGTCGAGGTCGAACCCCCGGCCCGGGGGGTTATGGATGCGATATGTTTTTTTGTTCCTTCCTATGTTATTCTCCTATGTTGAAAGAAGCAGTTTACAGAGAGAACACCAAAACTTGAAATGTTGACCAGAGCCCAAAAAAAAACGGGAGTCTCCCCTAGCAAGAATGCGCTTCACGTTCCTCAATTGTGAACTACTCCGAGATGCCGCTTCGCAACTGAGCATAGTATTTTTGTCTATTTTAGAGTCTTTTCTTGTGACTGTATATTACACACATACTATCCTTGACTTCCCCTATCTAATATTCTAAGGATTACACCTGAACATTATATATTCAACGTATCTAAGGACATTGGATAGCAGGATTTTTTTTTTTTTTTTTTTGCCAGACGCCGTAATTCCCGAGAAGGGTTGGACATGCAGATTAGGTGTTTGTCACTAATTGTTAGGTCAAGTTGCCCGGGCTTGACATCTACCAATGACATTTTGACTGAGAATTTGATCCGCCGACCCTTTGATCAGCAGCCGACGCTCTACTGACTATGCCACGGCTCGCAAATGGATAGCAGGAGCTAATTGTGAATACAAAATAACATCCACCGGGCAGACTAAACTATTGTTTAAAAAATCTGTGCAATAACATCAACGTATTCATAAAGACAATGTTTAAGAACACTGATTGCATCAATATTAGTTTGCTTGTAATAAACCTTTGAGTAGGTCTAGGAGCCTACAATAAGATATAAATCCCTAATTATCTCCACTTTGTATTCCGAGTCACATTCAAGCACGTACTTAAGGGATCCCACCTCGCTTGTTTTCTCTTTCTCTCCCTCTCTCTTTGGCTTGTACCCATTCGGCCCCATTCAGTGTACTGTTTTAAGATGTTTACCCCCATTCAGGTGTCAATATTTTCCTGGCGAGCGGTAGCGAGCCAGCATATATGTATTTTTTTTTTGACAGGAAGCTAAATTTGTAGATTTTTCGATAGAAAAATGTCTCCGGCGAAGCTGGAATTCTCCATACAATGCTGGCTCGCTATCGCTCGCCAGGGAAGACATCAACACCTGGATGGGGAGAAACGTCTTAAAACAGTTGGCTGAATGGGGCCGAATGAATACAAGCCAGGGAAATCAAGAAAAGGAGAGAAAGATATAAAAGTCGGTGACCCCCTTTAAATACTTCCCTAACTCAAATAAACTTTGTCCTTGCAGTAATATTGTATTGTGTGTATTATTAAAATATGTGATTTAGAGTGTAACATCTCATCGCGGGAGCCCTATTATTGTGTATACTGTATAATTATAATGTATTGTAACTATGTTCCTATTGTATAACTTACCTTGTATTTCATTGTAGTTATATACAGTATTTAGCTCCTAGTTTCTCCCCGTTGGAAGAATCCACAAATACTTGTTTATGTTTAGCATGCAACTGGTGACTAGCACTTGTTCTAAACACGGAGAAAACACAGAGTTGATATAATCTATACAAGGAGAGGCAAGCGAGAAATAACGGGCAAAATGGCATAACATTCACATATTCTGATTCCAATTTACAATTCAGAGCTATATGACATCACAACGTCTATGGAAATGGTGAAACCGGTACTCATTATAGTATATCATGAGGATAACGAGAAAATCACGATAGTAATAACTTGAATCTGCGTGCAAATGAAGTGCTGAGATGTGTGAGAGGAGGCGAGTGGACGTCTGTTGTGCCCAGGAAACACTCTGGAAAGGGCATGGGGTACAGTGGATTGTTGGAAGAAAGAAAAGATATAGGATCTACTGGAAGGGGGTTGAGACTGATAAAGCGAAAGGAGGAGTGGGTGTTCTGGTGGCTGAAGAGCTGGCGGAAAGTGTGCTTCAGATTACGAGAGTTAGTGAAAGGCTGATTGTTTTGAAGTTGAAAGTTGGTGAAAGAATTCTGAATGTGATATCTGCGTAATTATGTCCTACAGGCTGGCCTACAGAAAGAGATAAAAGAGGACTTCTGGAATGACACCGTCAGTGTCATTTCGGGCCTCTCGGAGAATGAAATAACAATCCTGGGAGGGGACCTGAATGGTCACGTTTGAGCATCTGCAGATGGATACGAGTGAGTACATGGAGGAAATGGTTACGGAAGGAGGAATCTGGAAGGCGTATAAATATACTGGAGTCCTGCATTGCATTCAACATGGTTGTGTGTAACACGAAGTTCAAGAGAAGACAGAGCCATCTGGTCACATATAACTCTGGGGTTTCCAGTACCCAGATAGATTACTTCTTGGTTAACAGGAAAGACTGGAAACTGGTTCGGGATGTAAAGGTCATCTCGAGCGAAGAATGTATCCCCCAGCATAAGCTACTTGTGTGCGACATGAGCTTATACAGAGATCCTAAGCGTAAGAAGGTATACATGCCCAAAAGGAAAGTGTGGCTGCTGAAGAACAAGGAAGTTAGGGATAGGTTTCATAGTGAACTGGAGGAAATTAATAGAAATAAGGAAGCTAGGCCTAGCGATGTAAATAGTAAGTTGCCACTGACAAAGTCTGTGGGAAAACAAAGGGTCACCCCAGGAATAAGATCTCCTGGTGGTGGAACGATGAGGTAGAACATGTTGTGAAAGAGAAAAGGAGATGCTACAAAGCATGAAAGAAGGGAGGCAGCAAGGAAGAATACCAGGCAGCTAAACGAACTGCCAAAAGAGTTATTTACAATGCTAAAAAGGACCTGGTCCTCGAACAAGTGTGTAAACACTGCCAATCCCAATGGGATCTTCAACCTAGCTAGGCGAGTTAAAAATTACAGTAGGGATATTATAGGTGAACAGTGTGTTAGAAACGATAATGGGAAAATTGTGTATGCAGAAAATGAAATCAGAGAAGCATGGAAGGCACACTATGAACGATTGCTAAATGTAGAGTTTGAATGGGATAAGGAACGACTTAGTATCGAAAAACCAATATCTAGACCCCCTCTTTTGACAGCACCAGCTGTAGTGATCGACGCAATCAATACAATGAAGGACGGTACAGCTCCACGGTGCTCTGAAATTGTCGCTGAGATTATAAAAGCCTCAGGGGAGACTGGTGTCAACTTAGTCACTGAGTTGATAAACACCATTATTAAAGATGAGATAATCCCCGAGGATTGGCACAAAAGTGTAATAGTGAATATATACAAAGGGCAAGGGGATGCGCTAGATAGAGGTAATTATAGGGGCCTGAAAATGCTTGACCAAATCATGCAGGGCTGTGAGAGAGTCTTTGAGGGTTTGATCAGGCAAAGCATCTCCATTGATGATATGCAGTTTGGTTTTATGCCAGGACTTGGTACAACCGATGCTATCTTCATAGTCAGGCAGCTACAAGAAAGATATTTACTAAGAGGCAGGGATCTTTACTTTGTGTTTGTAGACCTGGAGAAGGTCTTCGAAAAGGGTGCCTAGAGATGTTGTGCAGTGGGCTATGAGGAAACTTGGTGTAGAAGACTGGCTGGTGCGAGTGATAATGAAGATGTATGAGGATTCGCGAACTGCGGTGAGGGTGAAAGGTGTACTGAGCGATGAGTTCACAGTCCATGTTGGAGTTCATCAGGGTTCAGTGTTAAGCCCCTTCCTCTTTATTATGGTCCTGGAGGCACTGTCTAGAGTTTTTAGAGGCGGACTCCCGTTGGAACTGTTTTATGCAGACGATTTAGTCCTAATAGCTGACAATATGCAAGATGCTGAGGCCAAATTCAGAAGATGGAGAGAGGGCATGGCGAGCAAAGGTATAAGAGTCAATATTAACAAAACCAAGGTTATGCATTGTAAATTGAGATGAGGCAATGTGGAAAAGAGCGGTGCATACCCATGTGCAGTGTGTGGAAAGGGTGTGGGTGCTTACTCGATTCGATGTAGCATCTGTCGATGTTGGATGCATCATGGGAGTAAGCGCTGTTGTAGAATAAAAGGACCCCTGCCGAAGGATAAGTCAGAAATAGAGAAATTTTAGTGCATAGTGTGCAAAGGCGAGTTTGTTTTAAGTGGTGATCCTGTGGCTGTGAATTTTGGAAATGAGTCATTAGAGCTGGTGGACAAGTTTTGTTACCTAGGAGATACCATCTCTGCCGGTGGTGGGGCCGAGGCTGCCACTGTCGCTAGAATTAGATGTGGCTGGGGGAAGTTCAGAGAACTGCTGCCAATTCTGACCATGAAACGAATGCCTCTCCCCCTGAAAGGAAAGGTGTATGCCTCATGTGTTAGAAATGCAATGACGTATGCTTCAGAAACATGGGCCGTTAAAGTAGAGGATGTCAACAGAATGGAACGTAATGAGATGAGAATGGTGAGATGGATGTGTGGGGCCAGGCTGCAGGATAGAATAACAAATTATGAGCTGAGGAGACGTTTAGGTATAAAGAGTATTAGCGAGGTGATGCGTACAAGTAGACTCGGATGGTATGGACATGTGGAGAGAATGGATGAACAAAATTGGGTGGAAAAATGCTGGTCTGTGATTCTGGAGGGAACTTCACCAAGGGGTGGGCCGCGGAAGACCTGGGATCGGACTATATGTGCCAATCTCAAATCTAAAAACTTGAAGTGAAGCAGCCCTTAACAGGGTTGCCTGGAATGCCGCCATTAGGACAAGAGACTGAAACTGCACGTATGTGTGGAGCACTCAGTCTTAAAATGTTATGTATGTATGTATCTAGGGAAGGCCATAGCATTAGTCTCTGGCAGAATACGTCCTGGCCAGACCTGGGACCAATTTGAGCAGATAGTAATTGTCCATACTCTATATACTCTATTTACTATGAACAGTATCAATGCTACGTAATTTGGGTTAATATAGCGTTACGTATCTTTCCGTATTCTTAAGTTGAATGCTTCCATAACCCTAGGTTAACCCACTGAGCCCCAGCTAGTTATAAATAAATGTACCACCAGGGACCAGCAGGTTTTGAATGTTTTTTTTCCAGAAACAATTGCGAATGGGTTAGGAATGAAGGAAAAACCACAAAAAAACGATCAAAAACGATAAAAAATTGGTCCTACGAAGCCCCCCAAAACGGATTTTACAAAGTAAAAATTTTAAGGCAATTTCCCACCAAAACCAGGTTTTTGCACGCTCACGCGCACGCTGTTAAACTTTGAGAGTTTTCAACCATCGGCATGGTTGCGTGGGATACTTACACAGTTCCTATACAAATTTGAGCCCTCTAGGTGCCATAGAACCGGAGTAATTAACACTGACGCGACGTATGTGATGCTGGGGTTTAGCGTTACATACATTGCCGACGCACTGTTTGCGTCGCTGGGGCTCAGTGGGTTAAACGTTACATATTTCGGGAAGCGTATATTATTCTATGGTTAAATATGGGCAAGTATTGTAGGATTACAATTCCCATATATTACTGTGTTACTTATTATTATTGTTCCCATGTATCTCATTGTATAATGATGGGATACATTTACCGCATGCTTTGCGCGTGCGCCGATCGTCACGAGGGACTTGAAGACTCCCTCGTCCCAACCTTCGTCCCTGCCACACGCTAAGTGCTTTATCTTTCATTGTCTCATTTCTTAGGTGTTTTAGCTTCACTTTCATCTCATTTTCATTGTCACATTATCATAATTAGCTATCATGAAATTTAACGTAAATATACTATCTAAATTAGCTTAGTTTAGCTAGTTTAGCCACTTTCCTTTAGCCTATTCCTTATCCCACTAACAACTTGAGTTCACCTAGTCTACCTTCCGCCATCTTTACTATAACCATCAGAGCTTTCATCATAAAAGGTAAATTTAATCTTATGTGAGTTATCTAATATTAATACAGTCCACTTAAAGATCTAAAATCACCACAGTAATTGACTCGGTGCAACCCTCGCTCATTACAGCAGTGCCGTTGACACAACTTAAGGAAGTTAGATAGGACGGCAATCTCGATGTGACCGTAGCGTAACTTCGCAGAAATATCACATCTGCCTTTTCACTATTTGAGGAAAAAACAACCACTGTTCAAGGGGTTGCTCCAGATTATTCCAGACAAGATTCAAGAACACTTTTCAATTCACGAGCCAGCAGACATCGACCGTGATCTCACAACAATCCAGAGATTGCTTGCAACAGCACCAGCCAAACAGCAATCCATCAGTGCTGTAAGACGTATCCCTACCAGATTGTGACCAGAGCAGGACCAACCTCCCCAGAAATGGACTCCACAACAAAAGTGGACAAGGAAGGAGAAAGAACACACCCATCGCATTTATTCACGACAATCCGCTATGCCAAAATGTATACTTGTGCTAATGGATCCGTCGGAATGGCAGGTGTGTGATCAGCAGAGGAAAAGGCAAACATCCAGAGACTCATCCCGAATTATAACCATAACAAAAATACGGATGTCTACCTCTCAAGATACCCAGGGATACAGCCGCATAGAATGAGGAACAAGATGACACGCCAGAGGAAGATCATCAGGTGGAAAACGTCACTGAAGAGCTCGAAACATTGGCTATTCCAGAGCCAGATAGACCGGAGGAATTTTAGAGAGTCCTCCGTTAACCGTAATTTTGGCGGGGGCCATCACAAGTAAATCTACGGTCTATATGAAGATAAAGATTATAAATATAATAGGGTTATGTGTCCGACTTCTAGTTGTCAGAGGTGGGGCCATATCTTGCTTGTATAAAAGATATTATAGAAAACACCGGGCCAAGTTTGGACAGTTAAGAGTTTCCTTAGTAAATCTAAAAAGAGTAGGCGATGAAGATTTAGTACAAAAAGGGGAAACTCGCACTGTGCTCATCTCCACCCCAGAGCCGTCTGCAACAACCGAACATCCATTCATAGTGTTCAATTCCACCTGCAGCAAGTATGATGGATATATATAGGCTTTGATCTACTAGAGACACTTGTGCCACATAGATTGTGCGAGGCGCCATTTAACATTCGGTTACCAAGAAGAAACAAAATATATGTTAACAACTATATATACCTCTGACGTAACTGCCACCAAGCCAAATACGACACCTCATATCATTGCACAAGCAATAATTGTTCAGAGTACCCTCATCATTCCACCTGACCACCAAACATGGGTGCCCAACATTCTGAAGCACCCGAAAGACACGATATTTTGCCCTTCAGTTGAGTAACCAAATGTGCCACATCATCAGCCGTTGTACCAGCCTACTCTCAGGCAATAAGGATCGTCATCTTGTCTGGGAAACCTCTTATTGTACCTAAAGGTTTAGTGATGGGAGATCTGGAGACTTTTCTTGACCTTCCTGTACCTGTAGGGCATCTTACCCGAAGTATAGGACAATCGAACACCAGCTCAACAGCAAGGATTAATGCAGGTATTATTACAATATCAAGATATATTCACCCAGAGCTCTGCCGACATAGGGCGAACACATATTTTGTTTCTAGGTGTATGGAGGAGACAATATCCAGGTTGCCTGTAACAAGTTTCTCCCTCAAATTTAAAAAAGTGACAGAGCCAGACTCAAGGGACGTTTGAGTAAAAATACCCAGACACACAAAGATTAAGGCAGTCTAAGCCATAGGATGAAGGAAAGATTGATTGAGGGAGAGAGTTCCAGAGTTCACTTGTTGAGTAGAAGAAAGACTGAGAAAATTTGCCAATTCTTGGGTTGGAGAGCTGGACAGAAAAGGAGAGGGACTTAGTTGAAAGGTGGGTGCCTCGTACTCGCCGTAAGGGAAGGGTATACACTGAGAGAGCTCTGAAGAACACTGATTGTTGTAATAACGATAGAAGAGTGAAAGAGATGCAACATTGTAGAAAGAGATTGTAGGGAACTAGTAAGAGGAGGCAAGTTGATGAGGCGAAATGCTTTTGATTCTATTCGTTCGAGAAGTGCGGTATGGGTGGAGCCTCCCCACACATGCGAACAATACTCAATACAGGGGCGCACTGTGCCCCTATACAGAGCAAGAAGCTGTGCGGGGGTAAAGAACCCACAGAGACGGTTGAGCACACCTAACTTTTGGAAAGCTGTCTTAGCAAGAGTGGAAATATGATCTTTCCAAGAAAGGTCAGATGAAAAAGATACACCTAAAATGATGAGAGAAGATGAAGGGTTGAGTTGAACAATGACTGCCCACAACTGCAGCTATGGAGCATTCCGAAAGAAAATTTGAGACAAATTTAAGGCACACATAGAGGAATAGAAACCAAAGGAGGGTAGTTTGGAAATTAAAGACTTGTTGCAGACTCTATCGAAAGCTTTCGATATGTCTAGAGCAATAGAAACAATCTCACCCAAGTCCCGAAAGAAGGATAACCAAGCGTTAGTAAGATAAGCATGAAGAACACCAGTAGAGCAGCCCTTAAGGAAACCTTACTGGCGATCTGAAAGTAGACTATGGGTACATAAATGCTTAAGAAATGTTGAATTAAGAATAGTTTAAACAACTAGAGATGCAAGAAATGAGAGCAATTGGACGGTAGTTGGAGAGTTGAGAGTGGTCACCCTTCTTTGGCACAGGTTGAATGTAAGCAAATTTCCAGCATGAAGGAAAGACGTTTGAGGATAGACAGAGCTGAGAGAGTTTGTAGGAAGGGAGTCAGCACAGAAGAACAGTTTTTGAGTACAACAGGAGGAACAGCATCCGATCCATATGCCTTCTTAGTATTAAGCCCAGAGAGGGCCGAGAGTATATCCTTAGACGAGATTATGATTTTAGGCATAAGTAAATGATAAAGAAGTGAGGGATGGAGAAGGAGGAATAGCACCAGAATCATCCATGGTGCAGTTTTTAGCGAAGGTTTGATCGAAGAGTTCAGCATTGTCAGATTTGGCTATATTCCGGGCAAATACATAATTATCAAGTACGGAATTCTTGAGTTTGAAGGCGACAGTACCATTTGAATTCTTTCTCGTTATTGCGAACAGCAGTAAATAAAGCTTGAGTCAACCAAGATCTTTGTGAGTTAGTGCGAGAGAAAGATAATTGGATGTATGCTTCCATGCCCAAAAGGATTATCTCAGTAATGCACTTGACACTCTCTGAGTGTCTCCGGACACGGAAGCAAAAATCATTCCATGGGAAAACAAAGAAGTACTGCAGTACAGCCTCCCAGTCGGCAGCGCCAAAGCGCCACAAATGCCACAAACAAAGCCCCTGAATTTGCAGGACAATTATGGGAAGTTATTTAGATATAAAATCCTACACTTATCCCCATACTGACCAAAATGAAACTTCATATGTGAACTCAGTCACCGCAGTCTAGCAAACCAATTGAGAACTAGATTAGTTGCACTAAATACTGACAACTGGCCTGCAGAAGTAAAAATCATCCAGTGGGTAGTGAATAACTGCCTCTGTGACAATGGTGTATTCCCCATGAGTGCATAATTGGGAAGCACCAAGAAAGTTAGAGAGGGTAACAAGGGAAGTAGTAGGGTGTGAAAGATAAGAATGGGCGAGTGTTAGCCGTTAAGCTAGAGATAATAGAGATTTGGAGGGAGTACTTCAACAAACTGTTGAACATAAAGAATAAAATGCCAGCAAACATTGTTGGATGGGGTATTGGAGGGAGAAGAAGAGAAGTAGTTGGGGATCAGGAGGTCAGAAGTGTTTGAAGCCATGAAAAGAGTGAAGATGGGGAAATCATCAAGAATAGATGGAGTATGTGCAGAAATGCTGAGGTATGGTGGTGAGATAGTGATAGAATGGGTATGGAAAATGTGTACACTAGCATGGGAGGCAGGATGTGCACCTGATGACTAGAAGACAGGCATAATAGTCGCCCTCTATAAGGGTAATGGGGAAAGAGGAGTGTGCGGTAATCACCGGGGGATATGTCTTCTAAGCGTAGTAGGGAAAATGTACTGTAGGGTAGTGATTGAGAGAGTGAGAGTGAGAACGGAGAAATGGGTAGGTGACGAGGAGGGCGGGCTTAGGAAGGCAAGAGGATGTGTAGACCAGATTTTTGCCTTTAAATGTGTTGTGGATTAATGTCTGAAGAAAGGACAAAAGTTGTATGCTGCCTTTATGGACTTGGAAAAGGTCTATGACAGAGTTGATAGAGAAGGTCTGTGGAAAGTACTGAGAATATACTGTTACGGCTGGATCGGCAATACATATTCGGGATTCTTGATCGTAGGACAGAAATGGCTTAAGTGACAACGACACGCTCGATTCCAGTCCCAAATACTATATGCTCCAGACAACAAAAGCACCAACGCCCTACAGAGTTATCGTCTACGGTAACGAGGTACCTTAACTCGGCGAAAGTGTACAACAGGGGTAGGCTATGAGGCTAAACTCCCTCAGACATTTATAGGTTACGTTATTACTAAAGAAATGCAATACTCAAGAAACTACGTTAATATTAAGCCTCTAATAATGTAGAATAGAAGCAGGCTAAAGGTATGACAGTGAAATGCTAAATGACAAATGTAGACGCCTACTTGAAAGCGCGTGCACTACACTAACTGTCCCCTACTAACATGCACTAGCATGTAGCATACAAGATGTTCATGATCCAGTAGATACCTAATAATACACATGGGAGGAACATAAACAGTAGTCACTTATTATAATAATGAATCTATACTTGGAATAACTAAAAGGTTGCAGGCAACAGTACTGCGCCGGTAGCCTACTACCGCATAGGCTACTTCGCTTCTCTCACTCTGTCTCCCCTCCGAGTCCGTATGCGCCCTACGCAACAGAACTCCGGACACAGCAGCAAAACGACAGTGCAGTTAATTGATACATGAAAGTATTAATAGTGTTGTCTTGTGTGTGAGTAATGTGTATTGTAAAGTGTTATAGATATATACTTAAAGAGAGCTGCAATGCATAGTAAAATAAAGATATATCCCACTCATCATCCCCATGTGTTCTAGCTAGCAGGCCAAGTCACAGGAACAACGAGTCCCAGCACCGAAAGCGAGAACCCAGGAGAAGACTGTAGAGAACACAAGGACAGATAAATTACGTTACTCTACTATACCGGCACTACGAGCGAGCTGTAGTCTCGGGTGCTACACTCGCTCCTGGCTCGGTATGCAAATCAAGGCTAAGTCCTCGTCCCTCTACAGACAACTCCTGGGCATGGTCGGGCTCTTACACATGGCACCAGTCTAGTCACAAATGGGATGATGAGCCGGGCATATAACTCGTGAACATGTAGAACATTCACCAACTATCCTCATCAAGAAGATCGCTGTTCACATTAACCCCTTAAATCTAATACATGTAAATATATGCTTGTCCTAAGAGTAATACGAGAGGTGAGTGCTGAAACTCCTTTAGGACCTCAAGGGAAGGTTATGCATTTAAATAGAGAGAAGAATGAAATGAGAGTAATGTCGTCAGAGAGAAAGAGTGCAACCGTGAGAAGTGGGGAGAGAGAGAAAGGGATGTTAGAATCTCAAAGGTTCTAGGCAACCTGATCATAGAACACGCAGCCAACCTCCAGGCAGTGTGCTGTACGACAACATGGGCCCAGCCCAGGCAGGCAACAATGGACTACCAACCCTATCGCGCCTAGCTATAAGGGCAAGGCTGCCAACCAGTCCATACGTCTGGCAACCACCCGGCCGGCAGCGCGGCGCGTTGCTACCCTCTTGCTCTGAAGCCCAACTCACTCTCTCTCTCTGAACTCCCATTGTCCTATCTATCAACTTCTCTATTGATACTACATATTAAATGGAAGGTCTCGACATGGCTTAAAACAAAACCCACCACTGGTTAGCACATGACGAGACCTTTGCAGAGATACAAAGAACATAGTTATAAGTTGTCACACTCAATATACATAGCGGCTGACGGTAGCCAGATCACGGGCGGTACAGTGGAGTACCAAGGAGTACAATCAGGTTGCGTTGCACAGCACTGGGCTGCGTCACAGCCCCCCCAAGATTTTAGATAATCGATCTTAGAAGCATTATCAAAATCTGACAGGCAACCAACCGACCTGCTACCCTTAGCTGCCACTAATTGCAAAAGGTGCACAACAACTGAAGTGTGAATTATACATAAAACACAATATCGCATGCATCATGCTACAACAATAAAGAGTTACAAAACTAAAAAAAAGAAAGAGTTTTCTCGTTTATTTTATTGTTTTATAATCTTTTTGGACGGCGTTATTATAGCCTAATTTTACTCCTGCTCAACCCACACACCGTGCACGACTATCTTGGATCATCAACCCTTGATAGACAATCTGCTATCACGTTCTCACTCCCGGCAATATGCTGAATGTTGAGATTATACTCTTGGAGCATTAGGGACCACCTGGTCAACCGCATATTCCGATTGTGAAACTGATTTAGGAATTTCAAGGGATGATGGTCCGTATAAATCGTCACTACGATTTAAATGCTTAAATAGGCTGGAACATAAACTTCGAAATGTTTGAGCGACAAAACGATAGCCAGAAGCTCCTTCTCTATAGTCGAGTAATTCCTTTGTGCCGAATTAAACTTGCGAGAAAAAAAGCTCACTGGGTGTTCCAAGCCCTCGGAATCAGTCTGCAGTAACACTGCCCCGGCACCCACACCGCTGGCATCAGTCGCCAGCTGAAAACTCCTGGAGAAGTCTGGGGCCCTCAAAATCGGATGTGTACACAGCAGGTGCTTGACTAGGTCGAAAGCCCTCTGACACTCCGCAGCCCAACAGAACTTCACTGACTTCGACAGTAGATCAGTTAACGGTGCTAAGACAGTAGAGTATCCCCGGATGAAGCGCCTATAATAGCCTATCATACCTAGGAACCGCATGACCTGGCGCTTAGTGGTGGGCCTGGGAAACATATTGATAGCCTGTATCTTGCTCAGGGGGGGGCACACCCGGCCTAACCCGACCACAAAGCCAAGATACTGCACAGTAGCCTTTACAAACTCGCACTTCCTCAGGTTCACCACCAGCCCAGCATCGTGCAACTTCCTAAACAGGGTCTCTAAGTGCCTTAGGTGATTTTCAAAATCGTCATCATATACTATCACGTCATCAAGGTAGACCGTGCAGTTAGGGATTTCGTCACAAATATCGTTCATCAGGTTCTGAAACGTGGCAGGTGCGTTCTTAAGCCCATAAGGCATTACGTTACATTGGTAGGTCTTGCCATCTACCACAAAACCACAAACTTGCTTAGCTCGGTCCGACAGGGGTACTTGCCAGTAGCCTTTTACAAGATCAATTTTAGTAAGGTACTTTGCATTCCCTATCTTGTCCACGCTGTCGTCAACTCGAGGCAAAGGGTAAGGGTTGGTAGTGGTCAAGCCATTTAGCCTACGAAAATCTATGCAGAACCGCACCTTGCCGTCAGGTTTTGGCTGCAACGTGACGGGTGATGTCCACTTCACATAACCTTCAGTGATCATCCCTCTCTCAACCATGTACTTTAACTCCTCCCGTAAAGCTGGCAACTTTACCGGGGGCACACGGTAGGGCACTGACTTGAAGGGCACATTATCACCGACGTCCACGTCGTGCGTTACCTGAGTAGTGAGACCTGGGTGTTCGGCGAAAACAGAGGGGTATGACCTGAACAGGCCTAGGACAGCAGCACCCTGGTGCTCAGGCAGGTGACTTACAGCTTGCCTAGCCTCTTGTTCAGTATTCCCCGCCCACTGTTCCGCGGAAATGACACAGTCCCAGCTATCCTCCTCAGCAGCATGACTGTACCCACCTCCTTCTCCACCCTGGCCGCTGCAGGCCAGCACAGGGACAGTGAGAGGCTCTGAGGGGCGTCTCACATACTCTTTCATGAGGTTAACATGACATAACTGATGTTTTTTCCTACGGTCAGGTGTTGCAACGAGATAATCAAGGTCGGACAGTTTCTTAGCCACCACGTACGGCCCAATGAACTTGGCAGAAAGGGGGTGTCCAGGCAAAGGTAAAAGCAACATTACCTCCTGACCCACCGAAAACTCCCGAAGCTTCACCTTGGCGTCATACTGGTGCTTCATGACCGCCTGTGCATTAACCAAGTTATTACCTGCCGCTGCCATGCAACCTATAAGTCTCTCCCGGCTCTCAAGGACATATTTAAGTATAGACCCCGGCTTCTCTTCGCCCTCCCAGATCTCTTTCACCATACTTAAAGGTCCTCTCACATTATGGCCAAAGACTAGCTGATTTGGACTGAACCCCAGGCTCTCTCCTGGGACTTCACGTGCAGCGAACAGAACATACGGCAGACCCAAATCCCAATCAGTGTCATGTTCTGCACAGTAACAGCGTAGCATACTCTTCAGGGTCGAGTGCCACCGCTCCAAGACTCCCTGACTCTCGGGATGGTAGGCTGACGACACTACAGAACATACACCGTGCAACTGAAGGGTTTGCTTGAACAATTTCGATGTAAAATTGCTCCCCTGGTCTGACTGCACCTCACGTGGAAATCCATAACGGGAACAGAACAATAATAAGTTTTTAACAACTGCCTTTGCCGAGCCGTTTCTCATGGGGTATGCGTCCGGGTATCTCGTAGCCACATCCATGATTGTCAACAGGAATTTATTGCCACTCCTAATAGGCGGGAAAGGGCCAACCAAATCTACTACAACTTTGCTGAACGGAGGCCCGGTGACAGGTATGGGAAACAAAGGTGCCTTCGGGATTGTCTGGTTAGGCTTCCCCGTTGTCTGGCAGGTCGCACACCCAGCCACCCATGCACAGACATCAGCCTTGACCCCAGGCCACCAGAAAAACCTGCCCAATTCCGCCAATGTTTTTGTTACCCCCAAATGACCCGCCACCGGCACATCATGCGCCAGACACAATAAGGACTCTCTATACTTATTTGGAACAACCACCTGGTCTACTACCCTCGCACCGCCCTCCCACTTCGATTTGGGGTCTAAAAATCTGCGGTACAATATCCTGTTGAGCCCAAAGAAATCCCCCGGCTTCGCATCCCCATCTTCCTCCAACTCTATGGCACCATTGCTATAACGAGCTAGGCTAGCGTCTTGCAGCTGCTGCTCACTAATGTCCCCGGGCGTCAATGCATCAAGATGGTTTTGTAATAAGACATTACCCCGGCTAGTAGGCTCTACTGCCTTAGTGGCTCTCGCTACAGCTCTTGCCTCACGCGAAGTCTTACCCAACTCTGCCTTGTTACACACCATATCTGGGCCAGAGTCAACTCCCGTGTTTATTATAGGTCCAAGTACCGAATCACCGAGAAGTGCAGCAGAATCAATGTCCCTTTTCCTGCCCTTAGCAACCTTCTCCTGATCCTTCCTCCACTGTCCCCGAGGTTGAGTGCTAGGCTGTGCAGGAGCCGCAGAGCGAGATCGGGTTACCACACAGGCCATCTCATCCTGTTGGCACCTCCCAACCCATTCCCGATTCTCACCATCCACGTCGGCCGCCCTCTCGGCAACGACTAAGGGTGGAGTCCCGGAAATGGGCACCGCAAAGTCGTTGCCGAGAAGAAGGTCGACGCCCTCAACTGGCAAACACTCAACGATCCCTACATCCAGCTCCCTGCACACCTCTCCCACTCTCAACTCCAACCTCACAAGTAGGTATGACCTCGTAGCATTTATACCCTGCACCACAACAACTCTGGCCGCATTTATCGGTTTCCCTGTGAAGTTCCTCAACAAAGTTTGCGAAGCCCCCGTATCCCTCAACAAGTCAACCCTCCGTAGTTCACTCCCCCAGCTCACAAACCTGTGTCCCCGATGGCTACAGAAAGTGTCCCGGACAGGTGTCGAGCCTTCCGTACACTTCTTTACCGCGTGTGCCTCAGCTGCTGACAACCTACCCCGGGCAGTTGCTGCAGCCTTCAGAGACACACCGATACTGTGAACCAATGACACCGGCTTAGTGGGAGTGTTACTAGGGCACTCACGTGAATAATGGCCTAGCTTCTGACATTTGTAACATTTCACATCCCCAATGGGCTTCTTCCCTTGTGCGGGCGAAGAAGGGGCCTGACCTTTAGTAAACGGGAGAGGCTTGTGTTTGTAGGTGTTATTAGGTGCAATGCTTTTAGTGTGGTTATGTGTGTCATAGGATTTGTTATTATCGAAAACTCTGGTGGGTGGGGTATAGCGCCCCTTCTGCCCTGACTCAGCCCTCTGAGCGGCACCGCAACCACGAATCAATGATAATCTGAGGTCTGCCATCTTGGCAGCCTCCTCTACTGTCTTGGGACATTTTTCCTTAATGTTCAGCGTTAGATCGGTTCCAGTACATTTGTAAAACTGTTCCAGATAGAAAAGTTGCTTAATTTCCTCAGCCGACTCTGCGTGCTCGGACCGAAACCAGTTATTACATGCATCTGTTAAGTCCCGTGCGTGCTCCATAAAACTGACGTCGCTCTTCTTATTCACGCCACGGAACTTCAATCTATAAGTTTCGGGTTGCAGTTCGTAGGCCCGGAGCACAGCCTCCTTCACCAGTCCATACACGACACTCTCGTCCAGTGACAGTGCATCGTAGGCTTTCAACCCCTTACCCACTAGACGTGATGAAACTAATGCTGCCCATTTAACCTCCGGCCAGTCATACTCACGACACTTCTTTTCGAAACGAGCAAAAAACTCAGTCACTGCTGTCTCATCAAATGCGGGTACTAACTTAATTAAATGCGAAAGTGAGTCTGTAACCCGGTGCCCACCACCGAGATGACGCCCCGTGGTCTCTACTCTAGACTTCTCGACATCCATTTCAGCCTGGTACCTGGTTGCATCCTGATTGGCTTGGATTCTAGCAACCTCTATGCGTTCTATACTAGCCTGTTGTATCTGAGTCTCCTGCAGCTTAATCCGTTCTATACTAGCCTGTTGTATCTGAGTCTCCTGCAGCTTAATCCGTTCTATTCTAGCCTGTTGACTCTCTCGCAACTTAAGCTTAGCTAGTTCTAGCTGAAATAACATCTCAGGAGACAGGCCTGGGGGGGGAGAGCACAAAATGGGGGATCCACACCGAGACATGTTTACGGGTAAGCCAGCTTGCCATTGAGAACCCTCCTGCTGCATCGTGCTAAGACTCGCTGGCTGAGGGCCCAGCTCAGGGGTAGAGTGGAATGGAGGCTTGGAGGGAACCCCCCAAGACCCGACTCCACCCACCGCCCCATCGCCATCGCCCAACAACCATGCCACCAAATTCTTCTTGGGCCAACTGTCAGGACAGTCCCGCCCCAAAACCGTTGCTAAACAGCGAAGACCGTAACAATCAATAGCCTGCAGGCGCTGTTCGGTCAAATGTGTCTGCAAAAATGCCCGGGCATCCCTCTCTCCACTTATAACACTCCCCTCCCTAAATATCTGCTGTACTTGCTGGTCACTAGGCTGTACCGTGTTATCCTCCCCCGTAAATGATGAGTCATTAGACATAGTGCTGGTTATACAATTGCTGTTAAAAAAAAAAAAGTGCTTATTAATAATTGCAGTCTCGACTCACAAAATGTTAAAGATGCTTGAATGACTCTACTCTAG
This sequence comes from Paralithodes platypus, assembly GCA_032716605.1. Classification (NCBI taxonomy): domain Eukaryota; kingdom Metazoa; phylum Arthropoda; class Malacostraca; order Decapoda; family Lithodidae; genus Paralithodes; species Paralithodes platypus. Next base: position 10,757,755 of record CM064576.1, on the reverse strand, counting down.
ACACCTAACGAAACAATCTGCATGTCCACCAATACAATAATGACACAATAAAAATTCCTCCAATATGCAAGAAAATTCTAGCCAGCTCTACTAGGTAGCATAGAATAGTTCTCCAAAAAACATGTGATAGGATACTACTGAATCTTGTGCAAAGTCGCCATTTTGTTACGGCTGGATCGGCAATACATATTCGGGATTCTTGATCGTAGGACATAAATGGCTTAAGTGACAACGACACGCTCGATTCCAGTCCCAAATACTATATGCTCCAGACAACAAAAGCACCAACGCCCTACAGAGTTATCGTCTACGGTAACGAGGTACCTTAACTCGGCGAAAGTGTACAACAGGGGTAGGCTATGAGGCTAAACTCCCTCAGACATTTATAGGTTACGTTATTACTAAAGAAATGCAATACTCAAGAAACTACGTTAATATTAAGCCTCTAATAATGTAGAATAGAAGCAGGCTAAAGGTATGACAGTGAAATGCTAAATGACAAATGTACACGCCTACTTGAAAGCGCGTGCACTACACTAACTGTCCCCTACTAACATGCACTAGCATGTAGCATACAAGATGTTCATGATCCAGTAGATACCTAATAATACACATGGGAGGAACATAAACAGTAGTCACTTATTATAATAATGAATCTATACTTGGAATAACTAAAAGGTTGCAGGCAACAGTACTGCGCCGGTAGCCTACTACCGCATAGGCTACTTCGCTTCTCTCACTCTGTCTCCCCTCCGAGTCCGTATGCGCCCTACGCAACAGAACTCCGGACACAGCAGCAAAACGACAGTGCAGTTAATTGATACATGAAAGTATTAATAGTGTTGTCTTGTGTGTGAGTAATGTGTATTGTAAAGTGTTATAGATATATACTTAAAGAGAGCTGCAATGCATAGTAAAATAAAGATATATCCCACTCATCATCCCCATGTGTTCTAGCTAGCAGGCCAAGTCACAGGAACAACGAGTCCCAGCACCGAAAGCGAGAACCCAGGAGAAGACTGTAGAGAACACAAGGACAGATAAATTACGTTACTCTACTATACCGGCACTACGAGCGAGCTGTAGTCTCGGGTGCTACACTCGCTCCTGGCTCGGTATGCAAATCAAGGCTAAGTCCTCGTCCCTCTACAGACAACTCCTGGGCATGGTCGGGCTCTTACACATGGCACCAGTCTAGTCACAAATGGGATGATGAGCAGGGCATATAACTCGTGAACATGTAGAACGTTCACCAACTATCCTCATCAAGAAGATCGCTGTTCACATTAACCCCTTAAATCTAATACATGTAAATATATGCTTGTCCTAAGAGTAATACGAGAGGTGAGTGCTGAAACTCCTTTAGGACCTCAAGGGAAGGTTATGCATTTAAATAGAGAGAAGAATGAAATGAGAGTAATGTCGTCAGAGAGAAAGAGTGCAACCGTGAGAAGTGGGGAGAGAGAGCAAGGGATGTTAGAATCTCAAAGGTTCTAGGCAACCTGATCATAGAACACGCAGCCAACCTCCAGGCAGTGTGCTGTACGACAACATGGGCCCAGCCCAGGCAGGCAACAATGGACTACCAACCCTATCGCGCCTAGCTATAAGGGCAAGGCTGCCAACCAGTCCATACGTCTGGCAACCACCCGGCCGGCAGCGCGGCGTGTTGCTACCCTCTTGCTCTGAAGCCCAACTCACTCTCTCTCTCTGAACTCCCATTGTCCTATCTATCAACTTCTCTATTGATACTACATATTAAATGGAAGGTCTCGACATGGCTTAAAACAAAACCCACCACTGGTTAGCACATGACGAGACCTTTGCAGAGATACAAAGAACATAGTTATAAGTTGTCACACTCAATATACATAGCGGCTGACGGTAGCCAGATCACGGGCGGTACAGTGGAGTACCAAGGAGTACAATCAGGTTGCGTTGCACAGCACTGGGCTGCGTCACAATACGGAGTAGATGGCAAGTTGCTGAAAGCAGTGAAGAGCATGTATGAGGTTGTAAAGGCGTCAGTATGTGTAAATAATGAACAGAGCGAGTTCTTTGATCTGAATGTTGGGTTAAAGCAAGGGTGTGTGATATCCCCATGGTTGTTTACTATATATATGGATGGAGCCATGAAAGAAATACAAGGAAGAGCAGTGGATGATGGTGAACCGCTGATAAGGAAAGGAAAAGAGTGGAAGTTGCCTGTACTGCTGTTTGCCAACGATACAGTTCTGATGAGCGATAGTGAATGGGAGTTGCAGGGTCTGGTAAATATGTTTGGAACAGTGTGTGAAAAAATGAATCTGAAGGTAAATACAGGGAACAGTAAAGTTAAGGTCTTTGAAAGGGGTGCAGCCACAGAGTGTGAGGTGAGGTTGAATGGTCAGGCTATGGAGAATGTTAGCTCATTTAAGTATTTGGGCAGTGTTTTGAGTAAAGATGAGATTATGGATGAAGAAGTGCAGGAGAGGGAGCACCAGGGGAGGAGGGTTGTATCAACACTGAAAGCAGTAACAAGAAATAGGGTGGTCAGCATGGAAGTAAAGAAGTCCTTGCATGACAGTGTGGTAATCCCGTCATTGACTTACGGGAGTGAAGCATGGATGTTGGTGAAGAGACACAAACTAAGAGTGAGAAGGTTGGAAATGAGTTACTTGAGAAGTGCATGCGAAGTTACATGAAGGGATAGACAGATGAATGACGAAGTACAAGAGCGGGTTGGTGTGGATATAGATGTGCTGGAAAGTGTGAAAAGGAACACCTTGAGATGGTTCGGCCATGTGAAACGTATGGGAAGCAAGACAATGACTAAGAGAGTGTACGAGAGTGAAGTGGAAGGACAGAGGGAGAGGTAGACCAAGAGAGAGATGGAAAGATGGAGTTGAGAAGTATATACGTGAAAGCGATGCTGGATGGGAGGAGGGGCGTCGACTGACTGGGGACAGAGGTGCATGGGGGCGTTTCTTTGGTTGCCACCCCTTTGGGGATCACGGCGTCCGGTAATAGATAGATAGACCTATCTTAATCCCCCACTGTCATCTCGCCACCACCACAAGACCAGCCATAGTTGTCTACAACATCTGAAGAACCGTTTGCAATAACTCAAACATTGCCAAGGACTTCAGCAAGATGAACCCCCTTAAGACAGCCCATATAAACAAGTTTTGGTTATACAATTGCCATGTGTGAACAAGCTAAACCCCCGTTAGTTATTCGGGACTTTTAAAATAGATTGTGTTCCAAATCTTTACCAGGTAATTGTCGACTATCATGGCGAGAGTAGAATCTACCGAAATTGTCATATCAGACGATAAACACTGTTAGGATAAACTGTTAGGAAATTAAGTTCAAGAATACCAAAATACCTATACAGATACAACTGCTACAACTTTGAGAACAACATTTCCTACACCTCTGCCAAGACCTAGCTGTCAAGTTGTAACGGGAAGAAACTGTACCTTCCCTTTTGGTATATGTTGTAAGGTTTGACTTAACTGTAAGACTTTTTCCCCTTCATTCACTCTTCCCTATATTTAAGGGAAATGTATCGTTTAAGAAGGGTTAAGTAACCCTTGTCTATGTAAAGAGGGAATTAGCCTAGATCAGGAGAACTAATATTCTCAAATCTATGTAAAATACTTTCAAGCCTAATTTATCCTTTTACCCCCTTTTGTTATCCCATGTAAAAATCCTTCCTTTTCGAATTTAGAGTAATGCCCCCTTGTGTAAAAAGACCGCCAATTCCTACCCAAGCGACGCCACCCTTTGTGGTCACCCTCCCCTTTTTGGCGGGATCCCTGGCACTGGCCCTCGGCCCCTCACTGTCGTGACCCCAGGCCTACGAGAGAGACACCTACCTAACCCCCAGTCTCTGTCATCATTCCCCGCTTCTTCTCCGGACTTAGGCTTCCTTTCCCTCCATTCAGAGGTTCGTAATTAAGGTTTATAGTGTTATAAGGTATTGCTTCTTCAGTTAAGTAAGTACTAGGTGTGTAATGTAGGAGATATTACTGTGATTGACAAATTCGTGAACTCGAGCCTACCATCGGGTTGGTCGACAGGCACCCCTCACCTGCCAAGTGCCTACAACCATACAAATTCCCCCATTATCATTGTGTTCAGTAAAACTTAGTCTGTGCACCTTTGCTAAGTGTTTTTTCTGATATTTTAGACTTTGTTATTCCAAATTAAAGTCAAATTAACTTCGTGTGTAATAATTTCAGTCAGAGGGACGCCATTTAATGGCCTTCCAATTCTTGTGTTTTTCCATAATTCCCGACCAAACTTAGGCTAGCCTATTTTGCTAGTTTGTCTTTCACCGTTTTACATAATCCTGAGGTAGTGCGTGAACACCAGTTAAGAGTAGAATTGAGGATCAAGTTGATTAAAATGCTTTTGAAGCTTGACCGCCATTTTAGGATTTAGACCATCTCGCATTTCGGAGAGACGACCAGGTTGAGTAAATTACTAATGTAGCAGTTGTATTGTATGTTTAGAACTTGTTCATTACTTTGAGTTTATAAAACCATGCATTTTGGTAACTATGATTGTATTTTAACATGTAAATCAGGAAAGGACATTCGTTTGAGATCGTGTCCTTGAGTTTTGTTTACCTTTCGTGTCTCCGACGTTCCAAAGTTAGGCCTGTTCAGATAAGTATTTATAACTAACGTCTCCTAGGCCTGGTTATTGTTCATTTTAAATGTTTTTACTGGGTTATAGTGTAAAGAGTTACTTGTTATCTTGATTTAGAGGTCCTCATTTCCCAACCCCAGTACTGTCAAATTTTGGACCCCCATTGGGTCGGATTTATTTCAGATGATTATTTGTTCTTACCTATTGTTACTTAAAGTTAACTTGTGAAAAGGGCCGTTTAGGTATGGGTACTTGCTGAATTATTATGGTAGGTTATATGATTTTACATTTTTAATTAGCCTAGGCTACCTAACTTTCACCTAATTGGAAGTACAGTAGGCTATTATTAATTATTGTGCTTTTTGAGTGTATTATGAGTATTGATTCCTATGATATAATTATGTTTGACATGGTCTAATGAACAGAGTTGCCTTGCAAGGGATGGAACGCTGTAGTGAGATTCTGGGCAGCTGATTTCAGGGGATAAGTTACTCGAGTTACAGTAGAATTAACGTTTAGCTTTGTTTGAGCCTTGTATAGCACCCTCCGCATTGAGCAGTCCAACCTGTTAAGTTTGACCATGACAATTACCTTTGATTTATGCCATTATTGTATTGATTTGACTCCATAGATATGCTGTGTAATTATGTGTTCCCAATTGTGTGTAGAGTACTGCTGAGTAACATATGTACCTGTACTTAATGAGAGGATCTTTGGATGCCTTAAGAGATTATTTCGGTACTGTACTGTAATGTCATAATTTGATCTGTCATTGTATTTCTGTACTTATATTAGCTCATCTATTTTTATACGTTAATAGGAATCCATGTATTTTTATATGTTTATATTAGCCTATATTTTTTATATGTATTTGTTTTAGTATTACTGTGTGCCGTAATTAGGATATTGATTAACCCCATTATTAAGGGTTAGCTATATGTCAACCGTGGGTTAAGAATGCATTCAACTACCCAGGGAACCAGTTTGGGACGGAGTCGATGTGATGCTGAATTGCTGATGGCGGAGAATCGGAGATTCACCCCTCCCATTGGCTGAGTGCAGGATGCTGAACTCGTGTACTGTACGAGGGTTCAAGGACCGCAGGAAGACGTATGATTACCCCCTATACCCCAGGATACGGTAGGTCGAAGAAACCTACAGGCAAGCCTGGCCGATACCGGTATCTAGCGGAATTGGGATTTTAATACTGAGAGGAATGGGGTGGATACAGACAGCAAGGTTCGAGTCCTACACCTAGGTTAAGAGACTGTCCCAGTACGGTAATGGATTGGTCCCAGGTTAATGGTATAGAGATAATTAGATACAGACCATACGGTACCAATGTTAAGAGTTGTAAACGGTAAAATGTTCCTTCTATTAATATCAAGCTTAAGATTACTGCAATATGTTTGTATCTATCCTCCCGTACCTATTTGGATCTAAATGTGTTGTCAGGAGGGTAAATCGGAGCTGTCAGTATTAAATTGGTCTAAGAGTAGTACCAGTAGCCTAACCGAGAGTCAAAGTCTTGTCAGCCAACATGGAAGGTGAAGTTCTTGATTGGTCTTTGCTAGCCTCCGATTTATCCTACTGTCCTAATGTACCTGAATAATGAGCATGAGTCACGATTGCATAAAGAATAAGAAAACCATTGGGACGGCCAGTTCACCTGAAGGTGGGCGATCAAATAATTCGAATGAATTACCGTTCCCAAAAACATCCTTATGTGATATCTAGAAAGTAGAGAATATGCTAGGTCTCAGTGGGGTTTTTGTGGTTCTTTGGTAATATCATCGTGTCGGAGTTGCCGCCTTTCCCCTTTCTCGAAGGATGTTGGATGTGGGTCAACCAAACAGGGTTGTCCTCTCGTTTATTAGAATGCAATAACGGGTTGGTCGTCATCTCTTCCTTTCTATCCTTGAGTACCTATTTTCCACCTTCGCAGCTTAATCATTCTTCTTCTGTCTCTCCCTCCCTCTCTCTCTCTTGTTGGCAGCAGAAGAAGGGAAGTGAGGAAGTAGGAGAGATACTCCAACTGATACTCCCCCCCCGTTACAGTGGTGTGCAGCGGTGCGATTTCTTTAGGAGTCCATGGTTTGACATGCTCCTGTTCCGTTCAGGGCTCCTGAATTAATCCCGTACCCCCCGTAGAAGAGACTGTACAGTACTGGTTCTTACACTTTCGCTCGGGTGTTTAGAATCAGTGCGTTGCAGTTGTCATTTTTCACGCTACCAACCCGTGAAATAGTTACCACAAACAGTATTGGCCATGCTACCACATTTCAATACTGTTAGTGTAATATTTCAGGGAATCTTTAAGTGCAGCAGATACCAGCAAGAATCACAGTGACTGTGAAGGAACCTCAAAGTTGAGATAGCGGTGGTTAGTGTTTTCCGGTTATTAGTTGTCTATCAATTATCCTTCTTTCCTGTCCAAGATGGAGAATCCTGATCCAGAGCCAAGGCACGAGGTGCAAGATGCTTTAGTCAGGAGGAATGAGGAACAAGGAAGTGAAGTGTCACTTGAGGATACGGACAGTTCCCGGTTTGTCACGGTCGACCAGTGGGAGGAAGGTCTGAGTGAAGACAACCCCCAGAATGAAATGGACCAGATGAAAGCCATACTAGAACGATTAGTCGGTGAAATGTCAGCATTGGCAGACCAGGTGCGAGACGTGAGAGACCGAGAGATGTTCCAGAGCCCAACTGGTACTCCACAACCAACCCCCAGCATTAAGAACCTTTCCCCGCCTCCGCCTCTTGCCTTTGCGGACTCTCGCAAATCTGCAACCCCAACACCTCCCACTCCTTCCCCTCCAGTACCCTTGATCCGTAATCCCCCAACCTCACTTTCCCATTCTTCTTCACACCCCCCAGCTCCCCTCCGTCAGCCCTACCACCGACGTAGTGAAGGAATTAGTTCCCGAGATGTACCCATGCTTCACATGGATGAGTTACGATCTTATATGGCTTCCACGAAGATTGAGGTCTTTCAGATGCGGATCGAAGCCTGTATGTCCCATGACGAGGCAAGGTTGAACCTGGCCAAGTTCAAGTTGGATTCCGACCTGGCTGTTCTGGTGCAAGTAGAGACAGCTCAGGGAAAGTTAAAGACTTGGGCAGAGTTCATCCAGTTCCTGAAGCAGTTCTTTCATAAGACGCCAACGATGTCCGAGTCGTTCCGAGAAGCAGAACATAACACGTACGTCCTCTCAGAAGATCCTTATGATTACGTCCAGAAGATGACGTATAGCTATAGTATGATTCAGTCCATGTTCCCAGGGGAAACTTTACCTCCACGCGACCAGTGGCTTAAAATAAGACTCCATGCGACCCTCCCCTTGTCCGTTAAGCAACAGGTGGATCGATACATGCCTGTTGAGATACCCCTGAAGGAGTTCCTGAGGCACCTGAACTATGAGCGTCAGCTGCAGAACCATGCGGAACGGATGGTCGCAGGAGGACGGGTTTGTGAAGTAATGAAACACCATGCCCCAGTGACTACACCGCCTCCCAGCAGTAGCCAACCTTCCCTGACGACCCCTCTCCTTCCATCAACGGGAGTGGACGATAGATTCATCCGCCTCCAGGAATCTCTGGCGACCTTGTCACAGGATGTCCAGAGATTAACACGAAGACCTCAGTATACAGGATGCCCCTTCTGTAGAACAAAGGAGCATAACAGGGCGGATTGTCCCCTCCGTCCCCCACGTTTAGCATGTTTCGACTGCCTGAGAGAGAATTGTAGACGTGGGAGACCTGACTGCCCAGGGCGAGAGGGTAGAGCAACAAGGTGACTCGGGACCTCGAACAAATCTCCAACCATTTTCCTCGTAGTAAACCAGAGATCGTGTTGCGCCATGGTAGATACCGGTAGTGAGCTTACGCTCGTTAAGCAGTCCTTGGTGATTGAGTTAGGGCTTCCTATCTCTCTCAGCAAGAATATTCCGCCCTCTTTGGCATTACCGGTACCTCCCTAAGGATTTTGGGCACGGTCTCCCTGGCGGTATGCGTAGGAATGTCCCAGACAATACAGCACCTGGCGGTGGTGATCCCAGACGACTATATGGACACGGACCTGCTTCTTGGGGTCGACCTTTTGGGTCGCTACCCTATGTTATGGAATCATCCACGTCAGACGCTACGTTGGGGGGATGTTACCTACGACATCCATCATGTTACTACAGGGAAAAGAAAAGCGAGATCTGTTCGCCGAGTCAAGGCTACACTCACTGAGGAGAAGCCCCAGAAAGAAAATTGCATTCGGCTCCCCCGTCGAATGGTGATAGGTCCTTACCAGACTGTTATGCTCCCTGTTATTGTTGGTGAGGACATAAATAGCATTCTTGAAATTCAGCCCCGGAACCCTGCTCTTCAACAAGAACTTCCAATATGTGTGCGAGTTACTAGTGAGGCCGAAGTCTTTCTCCCTTTCGCAAATCCTTCCCGTGGAAGAGTGGTCCTGAAGCCTGGCACCCTCCTAGCCACGTACGAGAAACTGGCAGAGAGTCAGATTCACGATGTACCCCAGTGCATGAAGACCAAAGTAAGTAATGCTATGCTACCTGACATGGATCAGCCCTCCTCCTCGGGGACCCGAGAGGAAAAGTTACAGTCTTTGATTGACAAGTGTCAATGGGACCACTTGGAGGATGGTCAGAAGGGTCAGCTGGGACATGTTCTCAAGGAGCATAATTCGGTTTTCATCTTGAGTGAACACGAATTAGGCACTATGAATGTTCCCCCGGCCCATATTCATGTTTCAGACCCTACACCTACGAGAAGCCCTTTGTATAGAACCCCGGAGAAAGCAAAGCCGATTCTCGCACAAATGTTGAACGACATGTTGAAGAAGGATATCATCGAGCCTTCAACAGCGGCCTGGTTGAGCCCTATAGTCTTAGTTGCTAAACCTGATGGCACCAAGCGCATGTGTTTGGATTATCGTCAGGTCAATACGAGACTACAGGCCGACATCCAGCCACTGCCCAGGTTAGAGGAGTTAGTGGAATTGACTACTGGACACAAGTATTATGCTACGCTGGATCTCAAGGACGCATACTACCAGATTCCCCTTGATGATGAGAGCCGAGATCTGACGACTTTCAGCGATGGAGTAGCGTTATATCGTTTCAAGCGGCTACCTTTTGGGCTCAGTTGTAGCCCGGCCATATTCACACGGCAGATGGGTTCGGTCCTGGCTCCCTTGGCAAAGGAAGGCTGGGTCAGAAACTATCTGGATGATGTGCTGCTATGGGCATCTAGTTTTGATGAGCTCCTGACTCGTCTATCTACTCTTTTCAGTCACTTTGCCAAGATGGGCCTGAAATTGAATCTCACTAAGTGCCAATTTGCGCACCCTGAGGTAAAATTTCTGGGCCACCTCATTTCTGAACAAGGGTGTAGACCAGATCCGGAGAACGTCGAAGCTGTGATCAACATGAAGTCCCCCTCGAACGTCAAGGAAATACGGCGATTTTTGGGTATGGCCGGTTTTTACAGGAAGTGCATTCCTCAATTTGCCAAATTTGCAGCTCCCTTAACTGAGTTAACCAAGAAGTATGCCCAGTTTGAATGGTCCTCGGAGTGTGAAGAGGCGTTCCAAAAGCTGAAGACCTTGTTAGTTAGTGCACCTGTTCTAGTGAAGGCGGACATGCACCGCAAGTTCCTTCTGCATACAGATGCTTCTGGTACTCATGTGGGCGCCGCGTTGATGCAACCTCAGTCAGACGGCACCTTGCGGCCCGTGGGGTATTTTAGTAAGAAGTTGAAGCCCGCTGAAACTCGCTACTCCACCACTGATCGTGAAGCTTTAGCCGTAGTATTAGCATGTAGACAGTTTCACCACTACTTGTGGGGAGTCCGTTTCAACCTCATGACGGATCATCAGCCATTGGTGTCAGCCTTTACGAAGAAGACTAAGTCGGCTCGCATGAGTCGGTGGAGTCTAGAGATGAGAGAGTATAGGTTTGACATCAGTTACAAGCCGGGTCCTAAGAATTATGTTGCCGACCAGTTAAGTCGACCCGTGAGAGCAGTGAGGTGGGAACAGGATCAGAAATGGTTAGGTCAGACCAGCGCCGAGATGAGGGAGTTGCAGTGTCAGGAGGCCCGATGGAAGGATCTCATAGTTTTCCTCGAAGGTGGGGCCTTACCTAAGCATCGCTATCCTCGAGCCACGCTCGATCAGTTTGTAGTGGACCAAGGAGTTCTTTATTTTGTAGTGGCTAAGTCGGACGGAAGTCTGCATTACCTTCTAGTTGTGCCGAGTGAGCTGAAGAAAGCTGCGTTGAATCTGGCACATGACCAAGAGTCTGGTCATCTGGGTAGATTTAAGAGTATCATGAAGGCCGAGTCGCTGTTTTACTGGCCTAATTTACGTAGTGATGTAAGTACTTATGTTAGGGAGTGTTCGGTCTGTCAGCAGTATAAGGGCACCCAAGGACTCCAGCAGCGCTGGCAGGAATTGCCACCCGTTAAGCAACCTTTGGAGAGAGTCAGTGTTGATCTTACGGATATGACGGCAGCAGCCCAGGGGTATCGTTACATTCTGACAGTAACCGATCACTACAGTAGATTTGTAAGGTTCTATAAGATAAGGTCCAAGGTCTCGGCGGAGGTCTGTGGGAAGTTCCGAGAGTACTTATGCGATTTCGGGTCGCCTCAGACCCTCCTCTCTGATAATGGTGGAGAGTTTACCTCGCAACAGTTCCGAGATTTATGCACTTCATTTAATATTAAGTTGGGATATGTGACTCCTTATCACCCGCGTGGGAACAGTGTGACCGAACGGATGCATCGGACATTAAAGACGGTCTTAGCAACCTTGTGTAAAGGGCACCCGTTAAGGTGGCCCCAGTATGTAGGCGAGTGTCAGCGCGTTATGAACTGTGCAGTGCATGTGACGCTAGGGGAACAACCTCATTTTGCGTTCTTTGGTCGTTACGCTCCCAGACAATTAGGTGCAGCGTTACCATCAATAGAAAATGAGGAACGCCAAGAGGCTATGTCCGTCGTGAAAGAGGTCCTGGAACAGACCTCACTGACCATGGCCAGGAAGTTTAGAGACGTGGCTAATCGGAACCGCCGGAATGAAAAGGTCAATGTGGACGACATGGTATGGATATGGAACGAGAATCCACTAACCGGGACTAGCCAAAAGTTGAACGCAAAGTGGGTGGGTCCCTTTAGGGTTACGGAAGTAGTCCGAGACGGGGCTGCGTATAAGCTAGTAAATCCCTATACGGGTGTGTTTATGAAAAGGGCCGCTGAGAAAGTGAAACCGTTCATGGGTGAGGAGTATTGGCAGGTAGAGCAAGTTGAAATGCCGGTTGAGGAAGACTATCAACCTGAGATTTTAGCACCCAGAGCCCGTCAGCCGGCCCGGCGTTATATAGAATCTTGTTAGAGTGTACAGTAGAGTCCCTGTTGTGGTCGTCTTGTTGTGTACTCCCCTGTGGCCCCCGCATGGTTAATTAATCTTTCCGGTCAAACCCCCGTGCAGCGAAACTTTAAGAGACGTAGGTGCCTAGGTTATGTAGAACGTCATACAGGTGATTGGGACTATGGTGGTGGCGTTCCCATCAGGACGTGCTGTTGGCTCTGAGTACCTTTATGGTTGACTGGGGTTATACTCCTTTCGTCCCGAGGCTCAGCCAGCGCACAGAGTGTGAAGGGACTCCCACGATACGGGCGTCCACGCTGCTCTCTAGTCTGGTCTCCTGGGGTTTTCCAAGCAATAAAGGGGTGGAGAGAGGCTGTCTCTACGGGGACAAGATAGTGCCTGGTTGGCACTCGCCTGAAAAGGAGGGACACTTTATAGAGAGGTATAGTGATTTGTTGTTGAAGGAAGGGACGCCCCACAGGCAGAGTACAGTACAGTAATGATGTGTCAGATTCTAAGACGTTGGGTATAGACTGCGAGCTCTGGGCATGGTAAGATGCCAGGCGGATCAGAAATTCTGCTGTAATAAGTTAAGGCTGGATTAATTGGTAACTGTATAATGTTTATGTTGATGAAAGAGTGAATGAGGTAAAAAGTCTTCAAAGAAAAGGTAGAGCTGTGTAACGGGAAGAAACTGTACCTTCCCTTTTGGTATATGTTGTAAGGTTTGACTTAACTGTAAGACTTTTTCCCCTTCATTCACTCTTCCCTATATTTAAGGGAAATGTATCGTTTAAGAAGGGTTAAGTAACCCTTGTCTATGTAAAGAGGGAATTAGCCTAGATCAGGAGAACTAATATTCTCAAATCTATGTAAAATACTTTCAAGCCTAATTTATCCTTTTACCCCCTTTTGTTATCCATGTAAAAATCCTTCCTTTTCGAATTTAGAGTAATGCCCCCTTGTGTAAAAAGACCGCCAATTCCTACCCAAGCGACGCCACCCTTTGTGGTCACCCTCCCCCTTTTTGGCGGGATCCCTGGCACTGGCCCTCGGCCCCTCACTGTCGTGACCCCAGGCCTACGAGAGAGACACCTACCTAACCCCCAGTCTCTGTCATCATTCCCCGCTTCTTCTCCGGACTTAGGCTTCCTTTCCCTCCATTCAGAGGTTCGTAATTAAGGTTTATAGTGTTATAAGGTATTGCTTCTTCAGTTAAGTAAGTACTAGGTGTGTAATGTAGGAGATATTACTGTGATTGACAAATTCGTGAACTCGAGCCTACCATCGGGTTGGTCGACAGGCACCCCTCACCTGCCAAGTGCCTACAACCATACAAATTCCCCCATTATCATTGTGTTCAGTAAAACTTAGTCTGTGCACCTTTGCTAAGTGTTTTTTCTGATATTTTAGACTTTGTTATTCCAAATTAAAGTCAAATTAACTTCGTGTGTAATAATTTCAGTCAGAGGGACGCCATTTAATGGCCTTCCAATTCTTGTGTTTTTCCATAATTCCCGACCAAACTTAGGCTAGCCTATTTTGCTAGTTTGTCTTTCACCGTTTTACATAATCCTGAGGTAGTGCGTGAACACCAGTTAAGAGTAGAATTGAGGATCAAGTTGATTAAAATGCTTTTGAAGCTTGACCGCCATTTTAGGATTTAGACCATCTCGCATTTCGGAGAGACGACCAGGTTGAGTAAATTACTAATGTAGCAGTTGTATTGTATGTTTAGAACTTGTTCATTACTTTGAGTTTATAAAACCATGCATTTTGGTAACTATGATTGTATTTTAACATGTAAATCAGGAAAGGACATTCGTTTGAGATCGTGTCCTTGAGTTTTGTTTACCTTTCGTGTCTCCGACGTTCCAAAGTTAGGCCTGTTCAGATAAGTATTTATAACTAACGTCTCCTAGGCCTGGTTATTGTTCATTTTAAATGTTTTTACTGGGTTATAGTGTAAAGAGTTACTTGTTATCTTGATTTAGAGGTCCTCATTTCCCAACCCCAGTACTGTCAAATTTTGGACCCCCATTGGGTCGGATTTATTTCAGATGATTATTTGTTCTTACCTATTGTTACTTAAAGTTAACTTGTGAAAAGGGCCGTTTAGGTATGGGTACTTGCTGAATTATTATGGTAGGTTATATGATTTTACATTTTTAATTAGCCTAGGCTACCTAACTTTCACCTAATTGGAAGTACAGTAGGCTATTATTAATTATTGTGCTTTTTGAGTGTATTATGAGTATTGATTCCTATGATATAATTATGTTTGACATGGTCTAATGAACAGAGTTGCCTTGCAAGGGATGGAACGCTGTAGTGAGATTCTGGGCAGCTGATTTCAGGGGATAAGTTACTCGAGTTACAGTAGAATTAACGTTTAGCTTTGTTTGAGCCTTGTATAGCACCCTCCGCATTGAGCAGTCCAACCTGTTAAGTTTGACCATGACAATTACCTTTGATTTATGCCATTATTGTATTGATTTGACTCCATAGATATGCTGTGTAATTATGTGTTCCCAATTGTGTGTAGAGTACTGCTGAGTAACATATGTACCTGTACTTAATGAGAGGATCTTTGGATGCCTTAAGAGATTATTTCGGTACTGTACTGTAATGTCATAATTTGATCTGTCATTGTATTTCTGTACTTATATTAGCTCATCTATTTTTATACGTTAATAGGAATCCATGTATTTTTATATGTTTATATTAGCCTATATTTTTTATATGTATTTGTTTTAGTATTACTGTGTGCCGTAATTAGGATATTGATTAACCCCATTATTAAGGGTTAGCTATATGTCAACCGTGGGTTAAGAATGCATTCAACTACCCAGGGAACCAGTTTGGGACGGAGTCGATGTGATGCTGAATTGCTGATGGCGGAGAATCGGAGATTCACCCCTCCCATTGGCTGAGTGCAGGATGCTGAACTCGTGTACTGTACGAGGGTTCAAGGACCGCAGGAAGACGTATGATTACCCCCTATACCCCAGGATACGGTAGGTCGAAGAAACCTACAGGCAAGCCTGGCCGATACCGGTATCTAGCGGAATTGGGATTTTAATACTGAGAGGAATGGGGTGGATACAGACAGCAAGGTTCGAGTCCTACACCTAGGTTAAGAGACTGTCCCAGTACGGTAATGGATTGGTCCCAGGTTAATGGTATAGAGATAATTAGATACAGACCATACGGTACCAATGTTAAGAGTTGTAAACGGTAAAATGTTCCTTCTATTAATATCAAGCTTAAGATTACTGCAATATGTTTGTATCTATCCTCCCGTACCTATTTGGATCTAAATGTGTTGTCAGGAGGGTAAATCGGAGCTGTCAGTATTAAATTGGTCTAAGAGTAGTACCAGTAGCCTAACCGAGAGTCAAAGTCTTGTCAGCCAACATGGAAGGTGAAGTTCTTGATTGGTCTTTGCTAGCCTCCGATTTATCCTACTGTCCTAATGTACCTGAATAATGAGCATGAGTCACGATTGCATAAAGAATAAGAAAACCATGGGGACGGCCAGTTCACCTGAAGGTGGGCGATCAAATAATTCGAATGAATTACCGTTCCCAAAAACATCCTTATGTGATATCTAGAAAGTAGAGAATATGCTAGGTCTCAGTGGGGTTTTTGTGGTTCTTTGGTAATATCATCGTGTCGGAGTTGCCGCCTTTCCCCTTTCTCGAAGGATGTTGGATGTGGGTCAACCAAACAGGGTTGTCCTCTCGTTTATTAGAATGCAATAACGGGTTGGTCGTCATCTCTTCCTTTCTATCCTTGAGTACCTATTTTCCACCTTCGCAGCTTAATCATTCTTCTTCTGTCTCTCCCTCCCTCTCTCTCTCTTGTTGGCAGCAGAAGAAGGGAAGTGAGGAAGTAGGAGAGATACTCCAACTGATACCCCCCCCCCCCCCTCCCGTTACAAAGTGACTTGACCAAACAGCCTTCCACAACCACCCACAATGTGGAAAATATAAATATTGTTCAAAGTACACCCGCCACAGTCCTAATAGTTACTTGTTACGGTCACCAGTTGTGATAATAACGGTAAGGATCCATAAACATCTTTGAATGCCTTGATCTACATTTTAATTAAACAACTGAACTTCAACATACAGTAATGCAGATCTGAAAGAAACAGAATACAGAATATACAAACGAAACAATATAACATACTTCTGACCATAACTTTCACCACATTCCACCCTGGACTGCCACATGTATTTGTTGATTTCAGGAGTTTAGGAGTAAAGTCGGTCGGTGGAGGGAACATAATAATTCCTTTTCTCCTCTCGCATCATCCATCCAACATCACTCATAATCACTGACATAACTTTCATCACATTCTCGCATCATCCATCCAACATCATTCATAATCACGTAGGTACAGTCAGAAACCGCAGTTTCTGAGACACCTGGATAGGGCCCGGACATTGGGAGCACAATGTTTCTGGACGACAGCCCACTTTAACTATCACAAGGCCGCACACGTACGAACACACGTTTCGAACCAATAGATGCTTCACTCAGTCTGCCATGTACAATTAATGTGCTGTTGTTATGCTACGATACGATTCATACTACATAATCTGATATACAAATGACAAACATATCATTGTTTGTTATTCCCTCCTGTATCTACATTAAACACGGATAGCTATTACATAATTAAGAATGTAAAGAAACACTACCAAACCGCAGTGAATGGACAGGTTTTCGTTGTGTGTGTGTGTATGTGTGTGATTCATCATACGTCATCCATAGTAGTTACTATTAAACACATACCGGTACTCACATATAATTCATCCATTTTTTATCATGCTATTAACCTTGTTACACTGTGTAAACATTGCAATATATCAGCTACTATAATACTAACATCAAAAAGGTATCTATAGCCATTGCTAAACCTAATATCACGATGCGATGCTTGTATAGCCTTTACCCTTTAGTGTTATATACATTTTTAACTAAATTAATACAGCTTATATAAACCTATCAACGTCCGAAGCTTAATTTTGTTTGGTATTACATAATATCCCCCATATATCACTACTGATAACTCATTACCGTTCACACCTGAATTTCATAACCAGATGATAACATGTAAATATTTCATTGCATAGTTCAATGTTACATAGTTACATAGTTACATGTCTGTCATGAAACAGACACTTCTTTGTTCAGTGTTTGTCACCTACTGTAGAGCATATGTCTATCACAACATACATCGGTTCACTTACACACACACACACTCGGCTAATCGCAATTAGTAATTCATGTCATAATTGCCATAGTTACTTTGCACAACAACTGTTTATTACACACCAATGCAAGGTAAACATTTACACTGTAATACTGAACATCCTCCTCTTCGAAATAAATACAAGTAGGCCTATGCATAACGTGGTCACTGGGAACATGGAAATGAAGACAGCTCTCTGGGGGGTGGGGGACGAGAGAGCGAACCGAAACTACCAAATTTCGTAACGGCCAATGAAACGTTCACATGATATATAAATCACAGTATTCCACGAATAGATCATAACTATTGATGCAGCAATTAACCTCTCAAAAGAATATTTGTTTAGATAAGTATCTCAGTGTGCAAAGAAAATAGCACACACACACACACACCTAAATCCTGTTCATTCCCTGTGTAATTTGGAAGTATTTAATTTAATTTTTAATTTTTTAAAACCTATGGTAATATTCGTGTCCGTATTTACTGTAGATACATAAGGGAATGTAATAAAGGTATTTTTGTCATTTGTGTATCCATAAATGTATGAATGCGGATCATAGCATAGCAGCAGCATTATCATTTTACATGGCAGACTGAGTGAATCATCGATTGGTTCGACACGCGAGTTCATAGGTATGCGGCCTTGTGATAGTTAAAGTAGGCTGTCGTCCAGAAACGATGCGCTCCATATGTTCGGGCCCTATCAAAGTGTCTCAGAAATTGCGGTTTCTGACTGTACATGGGTGCCTGCCTTACTCTTATGCAATAGTGCTCCTCCAAACACAGTCAGGATTTACCTCTGGCACGACTTTGACGTCGATAGCACTGCCAATGGACTTGATTTCTCCACAAGTGCACGTGGTTCCGAAGGTACCCCAGTAACTGCAGGTGGAGGCGGCTTCATGGTATTCTCAATAGGTGGAGGCCTAGGCGGTGTGGTGGCTTCAGCAAGTGCTCTTGGGCCGTCAAGAAGGTCGTCCAATTTGCCTTCTGCCGGCGATGAAAGACGGCGGAATGACACAGTGGCCTCCCTTCCGTCTGTGGGCGCACCCGGGCATACTGAGGGTTAGCATGTAGCAGTGTGACTGATTCAAGAACAGGTTCATACTTTGATTTTGTTACTGCCTTCTGCAGCAGCACTTGTTTCTGAGGCAGTAGCCATGATGGGAGTGATTGTCCAAAAGATGCCTTTCGCGGGAATGTAAAGAAGCATTCGTGAGGCGTCTGGTTGGTTGACACACACAGTAGGGATCGAAGACTGTTGTAGCGCACCTGGAAGTACAACTTCCCAGTCTTCAACAGGAAGACCTCTGGAGTGTAGGGCCAAGCGAATTGTACGCCACGGAGTACTGTTGTAGCGCTCCACTTGTTAATTGGCCCGAGGATTGTGTGCCTACGAGTAGCTGGTTGCCACACCACGATCCCGTAGGAACTGCTGAAAATTAGACGAGGTGAAGGTCGCACCACAGTCTGAGTGGATGTACTCTGGCATCCCAAAAGTACAGAAGAGGGAAAACAGGCATTCTATGGTTGACTCAGAGGATGTGTCTTTTGTGAAAAAAGCTAACATAAACCGGCTGTACTCATCCACCACTGTGAGGATGTAGCGATTTTTCCCTATTTGGCTGGTAATGGTCCTTTGAAATCGATGGAGAGTCTTTCTTGTTTGAGTTTGCTGAATGCTTACAGTGCCTTTGAATGTCATCGGAATTCTCTCCCATTCGATAATGGGTCGAATCTTCTCTGAGAAGTTCGGGACCCACTTAGCGTAGTGGGACAGGAGTCTAAGAGCTCGCTGCCGTGCTTTGGCATTCTCCAGGACAGGCATCTCTAGCAGTGGTTGCATTCGCTCGGGATCAGGACTGATCTTATGGTCTTCGATGACGTGGCCCAACGTTGTGATGCAAGTCACAAGACCTCAGTGATATCCCTACACCATCGCCGATTCAGATTGATAATTCAGATGTTCTAAGCAATATCACCGTTACAGAGAGAGAAATATTGAATTGTTTAGATAAACTCAAGGTAAATAAAACGCCTGGACCTGATACAATCTCGCCTAGAGTTCTAAAGGAAGCTAAGGATGAGCTCTCCAAACCACTGACATTACTATTCAATAAATCCTTGCAGTCTGGAACTATGCCTGATCAGTGGAAGATAGCCAATGTAACACCGATATTCAAAAAAGGCAGCAAATCCCTACCCAGTAACTATCGTCCAATTAGCTTAACCTCAGTTGTATGTAATATCCTAGAAACGGTCATAAGAGATAGACTCGTAAATCACTTAGAGGAAAATAACATACTTAAAGATACTCAACACGGCTTTCGTAAAAAACGTTCCTGTTTAACAAACCTCTTAGACTTCTTCCACGATATCCTCAACCTCTACGATGAGAGTAAAGCTGTAGATATTATATACCTTGATTTTCAAAAGGCCTTTGACAAAGTTCCCCACAAACGTTTACTGCTAAAACTAAAAGCGCATGGAATACAAGACGGTGTGTTGAAATGGATAGAAAATTGGCTCAGCGAAAGAAAGCAAAGAGTAGTCATAAACGGTAAGGCATCTGAATGGACCAATGTAAGTAGCGGGGTACCCCAGGGATCGGTACTAGGACCAATTCTCTTTCTAATTTACATCAACGACATAGATGAGGGTCTCACCTGTACAATCTCAAAATTTGCTGACGATACAAAAATTGCAAATAGCGTACTCTCAAAAGAACAAGTTGACGATATGCAACACAATCTAGATAAATTGTCATGTTGGGTCCATATTTGGCAAATGAGTTTCAATGCGGATAAATGTAAAGTACTACATATCGGATACCTAAATGAGAAAGCAAACTATTCGATGAATGGCACTCAGATTAAGAATGTAAACAGAGAAACCGATCTGGGAGTAACAATATCGAGTAACCTAAAACCGAGTCAACAATGTTCAGAAGTTGTTAAGAAGGCAAACAAAATAATTGGCTTTATAGGAAGGTCATTTGAGCATAAATCCAAAGACATTATCCTAACCCTTTACAATTCCTTAGTCCGCCCTCTTCTGGAATACTGCGTTCAATGCTGGTGCCCTTATTACCAAAAAGACATAAACAAGCTAGAACGAGTTCAACGTAGAGTTGAAAATGATACCTAGCCTAAAGAGCAAACCATACGAAGAGCGTCTTAGAGAATTAAATCTATTTCCTTTAACCCAGCGCAGATTAAGAGGTGACTTAATTCAAGTGTTCAAAATCATCAAAGGCATCGACAATATGAACTGTAGTAAGTACTTCACTATCGACCAATCTAATTACACGCGGAGAAACGGTTGCAAAATTATTGGTAAATCTTTTAACTCACACGAATCTAAGAATTTCTTCTTCAATCGAGTTGTCAACTTGTGGAATGGGCTTCCCCGAGACGTTATAGACTGCAGCACCGTTGATTCATTTAAACTCCGCCTAGACAAATATCTCGCATCAAACCCGCGACTGACTGCGTTTGTAAATGAATAACTTTATTTTATCCTCCCCTCAGTTACTAACCCATATGTCCCCTACTAACTTCCTAGTCCTGCCACGGACATTAGTTCCAGGGCAGTAGTTCCCTTTCCAATGTTCCCTTACCCACTCTAAACCACTGTTTGGACACTTAATCCTCAGTGTTTTGGAGGACAAGCAGCCTAGAAGAGTCACTAGACCTGTTGTTGCTTGATTTCCTTTGTACTCCTTTGTACTCCTATGTATTGAGTATTGTTCACATGTGTGGGGAGGATCCTCTCACACAGCACTTCTAGACAAAGTTAACTCGCTTCCACTCACCAATTCTCTGCAGTCTCTCTCTCTTCGCCGCAATGTTGAATCTCTTTCACTTTTCTACCCTTATTACAATAATCAGTGTTCAACAGAACTCTCCGACTGTATACCGCCCCCTCTTCGTAGAGCACGTAGCACCCGTCTTGTAACTCAATCCCACCCCTACTCTGTGCAACTCTCCAGCCTAAGAGTGAAATATTATTCTCAATCTTTCTTCTATTCAACAGCTAAGCTCTGGAATTCTCCCCCTCTTCCTATGACTTAAATTGAATCAAACTCTGTGTGTTCAGGCATTTTGGCTCGAACGTCCCTTGATTTTGTCCCTGTCACTCTTTCAACTCTTGGGGAGGCACTTGGGACAGGCAGTTCTGCCTTTTGTCTCCTTCACTCACATAGACAACAAAATAATGCACGTAAACCCATAAGATAAGGTTTAAGCAAATCAGAAGTGAGGTGGGAAGGAGAGTGGAATTTGTCCTCCCTTCCTCCCCTTACTATCGATCAGTGGTTGCAAGCATTACACTCATTCTACGGACCATCTACTTGCTCCCTCTTTCATGTATCGTATACATATACTATATGGGGTTGAGGGAGAGTCCAAGAGCCCTTCCACCAAGAGCCCTGTGTGAGTGAGATGTGTGTGCTTTGATGATTAGTATCGAAAATTACCACTTAGAGCTACTTGCCAACCAATGTTCTTATGCATACTGCATTTACCTCAGTGTTTGTAAATGTTTGAAAACCACACTCATATGAGGCCTATCCCCATCGCTATCCACAACCTCATTAGAAGCCTATTGCATATATATATATATATATATATATATTACTAAATGTTTTTATACTTTCAGCTGGGGTCGAACCACCGACAGTCACAACAATTATCCTGACAATTGCCGTGGTAGAGTTGTTTAACCCTTGTCTAGCGGGTGGTTTTGGGCTTATTTGGGCATATT
The DNA here is from genome assembly GCA_032716605.1 of Paralithodes platypus. Classification (NCBI taxonomy): domain Eukaryota; kingdom Metazoa; phylum Arthropoda; class Malacostraca; order Decapoda; family Lithodidae; genus Paralithodes; species Paralithodes platypus. The sequence goes on along the minus strand of CM064576.1, from coordinate 10,735,706 downwards.
CAGACCCTCCTGAATGATAAATCAAGTATCTGCATGAAAAGAAATGTATTCAGCAAAAAACTAAGCGCTAAAAGCTTCAAAATGAGACCAGAACGAGCTACGTAGCACTCGTGGTTCTCATACAATGGTACCAGTAACATGGGAGTTTAGCATATAGCGGCATATTTTTCCCAGCTATGCTCACTACTGGCTACACTGCCGGCCTCTCGAGAACACAGGGAACATGAGTTAATGGGCGGCGGTAAGCCCTGGGAGTCGGCTGTCTGGCCCGCTGCGCTCCCGGCCATTTGCACTCGATTTTAACCCTTTAAAAGCCTTAATAATGCTCCTAACTTGCTGCAAGTAGGTAGTAGGGGTAGGCAGCCCCGCCCAGGGAAGTACTACCGCCAAGGTTTCGGGAGACTCAGGGAATAGCCTGAATTCCATTTTCTCTCCCAGGCCTTGGTAGCTGGATACATATCTTTCTGCCTCACACATCAGGGGTATCAGGAAAACCCTCTTTATATAACATACACATCCAACTTCACGACATTGCCCTACATCGCTATCCTCTATCCATAAAATACTACTCTTCCCACTACATATCATACATGTAACACCATACACTTACCTTATAAATATGGCAGTACAATTGTTAAGAGCAAACCTGGTGGTCCCTCGGATATCCACCCCCGGCAGGGTTGGGTTATTGACACAGGGCCCTCCCGGTCATCATCATGCGACTGTGTCAAGAGCATTGCAACGTCCCAAAGCTGCTTGTCAGTACAGCTATTTCTTTAGTAATATAAGGGGACTTCACTCTAACATCAATTCTGTACACCAATTTCTTCAAGCAGAATCCCCTACTCTCCTTTTTTTGACAGAGACTCAAGTAACATCCACATCTGACACATCTAGATTTAATTTTCCAGGTTATCAACTGCTCCAAAATTTCAGACGTAAAGGTGGTGTATGTTGCTTCGCAAAATCTGAAATTGCCCTGGAGGAGGTTACTAGTTTCAATTGTCCCTATTTTGATTATTCTATATACAAATTAATTTCTGCGGGTAAATTTAAATACATATGTTGCATCTACCGTTCCCCAAATACTCCTCCAGAGCAAAGTCTTTTTGATTCTCTGTCCTCACAACTCAGTGTCCTCAACTTAAATGCTTCTTCTGAAATCACTGTGTTGGGTGATTTTAATGTCCATAATGTTGAATGGCTCACTCATTCAGCCAGGACTGATGATGCTGGTCTTGAATGTGAGCTATTTGCAGACTCATTTAATCTCATTCAACTAGTCAACCAACCCACCCGTGTACCAGATAATCCTAATTATAATTCCCACCTACTGGACTTATTTTTAACAACCAACTCAGAAAATTATGATGTTACAGTGAGGTCCCCACTTGGATCTTCTGATCACTGTCTGATACAGGCCACCTGTGTATCACCTACCACACCTTCCCACTCTGAACCTGTTTTGGTGACTAAATGGCATTACGATAGGGCAGACTGGGAGGGTCTTCAAGGTTTCTATATTGATATTCCCTGGACCTCTTTCTTTTCTAATGATGCACACTCCACCTTGAGCCACATACAAGATTTTGTAAAAATTGGAATGGAAACTTTTATTCCTCATCAAAAGTACAGTAAAAGATCTAATTCACCTAAATGGTTTGACCATAATTGTGCTAGAGTAACTGAACAAAAAGCAATAGCCTACAATGCATACACAAGATCAAAAACACATGAAGCCTTTAATTACTTTAGAAACATCAGAAATCATGCCAAAACTGTATTAAACCTAACTAAATCAAACTTTCTCCATAAACAGGCAAATAAACTTCTAAATAATCCAAATGATAACAAAATATTTTGGTCTACTCTTAACTCATTCAAATCCAACTTCACTACTGCTTCATCCATTCCACCATTAAAATCTCCGACTGGCAATCTTGTAAGTGACCCACGAGGTAAAGCTAACCTTCTTGCAGATATTTTCTCCACCAACTCAACCTTAGATGAAATAAATCAAGATGTCCCTGTACTTAATTTTAATTCACCTGAAATTCCCTCACTTAAGATCCACACCAGACATGTCAAAACTGTTTTGCAGAATCTCTCAGTAGATAAGGCTCCTGGTCCAGATGAAATTCCTCCAATAGTACTTAAGAATTGCTCCTTGGTGCTCGCTCCTGTATTGGCAAAATTTTTCCGTCTGTGTACTCATACCTCATGCTTCCCAGTACCCTGGAAAGAAGCAAACATCCATCCAGTTCCTAAAAAAGGTGCCTCTTCAGATCCATCAAACTACAGACCAATAGCTATAACTTCCACTCTTGGCAAAGTTTTTGAAATTATATTAAATAATCACATAATTAAGCATCTGGAGAATAATAAATTAATCAGCGATAGGCAATATGGTTTTAGACGATGTCGATCAACTGCAGACATTCTTTGCCTTCTTACGCATCAAATCAACCAAGCTACAGACCAACATGGTGAAACACATACAATAGCACTGGATATATCAAAGGCATTTGATAGAGTCTGGCATCAATCCTTATTGTCGAAGATGTCACACTACGGCCTTGCATCATTAGTTCCACTAATTTCTTCTTATCTTCATAACAGAAAAATACGTGTAATGGTAGATGGCCTTTATTCTCAATTTCACTCAATAAATGCTGGTGTTCCCCAGGGATCAGTTTTGGCCCCAACTCTGTTCCTCATTCATATCAATGATCTCATATCTACCACTCATAATCCAATACATTCCTACGCAGATGACTCAACACTCCACAGTTCCTTCACATTTACCAATTCTTTCACCCAACCCGATCTTATAAATTCAAAAATAAACACTGCAATTTCTCTGAACCAGGACCTTTCTAGAATTAATGAATGGGGACAAGAGAATCTAGTTTCCTTTAATGCACAGAAAACCAAGTACATTCAATTTTCTAACCGACAGAATCTCACTGACTCCCATATATTTTTAATGATGTAAATATTCCCACTTCCCCTAGTATTGACATTCTCGGTGTAACATTAACTACTAACTTGAGCTGGACACATTATGTTAGAAGCATTGCTAAGAATGCCTCTAAAAAACTGGGACTCCTGTACAGAGTTCGAGAATTCTTCACTGACGAGCAGTTGGCCGTAATATATAAAAGTCATGTGCGCTCTCAGATGGATTACTGTTCACCTCTGTGGGGTGGAAGTGGAGTGGTTGCATTGAGGCAGTTGGACAAAATTCAAAATAAAGCTATTAGATTAATCAATAACCCTGCAATCACACAGGACCTTCCTACATTAGCCATACGAAGAAACGTTGCATCCCTTGCATTATTCTACAGATATTTTCACAGCAATTGTTCCGAGGAACTTGCTTCAATTGTGCCGCCTCTCCACATCTTTCCTCGTAGAACTAGGGCAGCTGAGAGCGCCCATGAATTTACACTTTCTCCTCCACAATGCAGAACTTCTGCTTATCAGAATTAATTTATCCCCAGAGCTACTACTCTTTGGAATTCACTTCCCTCGAATTGCTTTCCACAAACTTACAATCAACAAATGTTTAAATCCAGTTGTTACAAACATTTTATGAATGGAGGATGCCTTTAGGCACATGGACCTTTTTGTTTTATCTGTGTTTTTCCTTCCTCCGTTCATTGTCTCTTAAAAAAAAAAATAAAAATAAAAATTATAATTTCTTGGCAGTACACATTTCTTGGCAGTACACATTTCTTGGCAGTACACATTTCTTGGCAGTACACATTTCTTATAAGCCTGATGATGGGCCCTGCTGGTTCCGAAACTTAGCCAATAAAGATGTCAATCAAAATGTTTGCGTTCGTTTTGAGACTGCACTTTTCACGTGGCAAATCGATCTTATATATATATATATATATATATATATATATATATAATTAGAAAAACCAGCGCTGGGATGAACATCTTTATTGTGGGACGTTTCGGCTTACACACAAGCCATCTTCAGCCTAAAGTAAGACAAAAAGGGCCTACATAAATATTTGCATATTACTAATGGTTAATATTTAACACGTGTAGGAGAATTATGATTATAATTATAATTAAATTATATACTAAAATTAAGTAGGTTGGCAACAAGAAATAAAAGTACATTGTACGAAAGGGAGGAGACAATATTGAAAACAACAAGTGTAGAAACGAGTTCGCATTAAAGTAGAATGGGGTCGCGGAAATATAATTGTAAACACCGAAGATTTTTGAAAAATCGGAAAATGCATGTTATGTACGAAATACATTAAATTCGCATGAAAGGCAGTGAAACTATATAAGAAAGCCATTCTCCTTTTTACTCTCGCAACTCTTTCAGTAGTTCATTAAATCAAGATTAACGTAAAACATTAATGTCTCTAAAGTCAGATAAATCCATTGTCATAATGAAACCAGACAAAAGAAATGGCATAGTACTTCTTGACAAAACAGATTATATTGAAAAAGTACATGAGGTGCTGAATGATCACTCTAAATGTTCAAAGGTCTCGGACGAGGCTTTCCCCTTACTTCTTAGAAATGAAGATCGCATAAAAATTTCCTACGAAAGCTAAAATCTGAAAAAGTCATTGATGATAACTTATACTCCCATCTTTATGTCTCAGGATCTCGACCAGGTGTTTTGTATGGTCTTCCAAAGATCCACAAACCTAATTGTCCCCTGCGTCCTATTTTGTCTGCCCTGTGTACTGTCAACTATAAGCTAGCTAAATACTTGGTGCCAATTTTAACACCCATTACTTCTAACATGTATACAGTTAAGGATTCCTTCTCATTTGCCAGAGATTTGTAACCATATTTTTTCTGACTGTACAATGGCTTCTTACGACATAAAGTTCCTCTTTATTAATATACCCCTCAATGAGACAGTGGATATCTGTTGTGATGAATTGTTTCGAGAAGACCCTATTATATATGGATTTAACAAACAACAATTTCATAGATTGCTTTCCTTAGCTGTTAAGGACTCAATATTCATTGTCAATGGTAATATCTTTAAACAGACCGATGGCCTTGCGATGGGTAATCTACTTGCTCCCATTTTAGCTAATGCATTTCTAACCTATCACGAAAGAAACTGGATAAACAAATGCCCCTCTGCTTTTAAACCCCTTTTGTATCAACGCTACGTGGACGACACGTTTGTTGTTTTTAAATGTCCAACTCATGTTCCCCTTTTTCTTTATTACATAAACTCTAAACATCCTAACATGAATTTCACCTGGGAAACTGAGGAAAATAATAAATTACCCTTTTTAGATGTGCTTGTTGAGAAAAAGAACGACACTTTCATCACATCTGTTTTAGTCAGGATGCCAACACGTTATACTGTGACATTGCATACTAATAGTGTTGTTTTATAAAATGATAGTAGAGTACATGTAGTTGAAGGAACTGGAAGGTACCAGCTCGGAACAGTTGGGGAATTTCTAAAAATTAGGTCAAATAAAAAAATTGCCACCATTTACCATTATTGCCTTTTTCTCAGTTACCATAGCATGTTTAAAACAGATTATAACAATAATTTGGAATGATTTACAGTCATGAGATTCATAGCACTATTATCATGTAATAATTACAAAACATAACAGTTCAAAGCATTATTTATCCATCATTAACCCTTTTAAGGCCAAGGAAGCAAAATGATCGCCCTAAATTGCACCAGAACTGTATGTTGGCCCCAGTGCCTTTACAGTTTCAGGCTTTTAAAGGAATTATAGTAAACACAATTTGAATATATTTTAAAACTTTAACCTTAGTCAGGGACGTATACAGGAGCCTTTTAGGGAGGGGTCCTCGCTTCCCTCCATTTTTGTTTCGTCAAAAAATATAAAAAATCAAGCTCGTTTAAAATGCATTGTTTTGAGATAATTTGTGTGTGAAACAAAAATGCATGGGCTGAACAGAACTAAGGACCCTGAGACTGGGTAAAATTCATACACCATCATAGGAAAAAAACGAATTACAATAGACCATCTGATACATTGACCTCCATCAGCCAAAGAAATTACTTGATGATGGACTCTAACCAAAAAATGTAATGCATGAATCTCGAGAATAAGGAAGGTATTACACTACCTCTTTATACTCTATAGTAGTCACTGCTACAACCAGTGGGTAACTGAATACATATGACAGTAATGTAACAACTATAGAAAACATGTACCACACCTGAACAGCAAAAGTGGAATAGTGGTGCATCACGCTTAAGTAAGTTAATAAATGTCTTCAGCATCGTCGTCTTCAATGTCATCATATCGTCATCCTCACACTGGGCCTCAAATGAAGAGAACTGTTTCGTGTGCTCATTTAAACAGATGTTTTCAGCTCCGCATTTACAGTACTATGTGCATGAAAGTCCATTTGCCCGACAGCTGCATTTCTGGGTGGAGCATGGCGATTTAGACTTGCAGCCACAAGCCACGCTTTGCAAAAGATTAGGAGGCACAATGAGGTCAGTCCCAAGCATGGGTGTTAGGATTTTGTTCTCTGTCTTCATCCCATACTGAGAAATGTCAAGTTCTGGAGGACTTGGTTGATCAGCTGCAGTCCACATTAGAACCTGGAGGCGTGCACGCTTGATACGCTGAAGTGCAGCATTATATGTTGGCGGCAGGCTCTTAATTTTAGGAGGTTCATTCTTGCTGGTGAACAAGCAAAATCTCAAGTCATTAAGTGAGGAGACCCGTGCTGTTCCATACAAAGCTGACAGGAAACGAAGTCCTTCTTCGACCCATTCCTTTTTTTCTGTAGATGAGTTCAGCAAAACGTTAACTGCTGAGACTTTCCCCTTACCAAACGGATAAGACACAGAATCACATCCACTAAGACTGTGGATAGGCAGCAGACTCAGGCACGTGTCACCCAGTTTCAGCGTTGTGGCATTTATGTCAATAATTTGGCCATTGAATTTATTCATGGTCACCTGTGCACTGGGTTTGTGAAGCCAGAACAAATACAGTAAGAGTACAAAGATGTCCGTGTCGTCAGAGAGCACCTGTATGTACCTTTTGTTGTGGTGAAAATGCAGAAAATAACTGATTAATGTTACATCTATGCTTCAGTCACTCTCTGAAATGAAAATAAAATATATAAGTAAACGTTATCTATCACTGAATGAAACAAAAAACGACAAATGTCATATGACCTTTATGTAATCTGTTATGAACAGTATAAAAACAATGTAAATTTCATAGTTTTTTCCACAAAAAGGGATCATTTTGGATACCTGATTGCATACATATCACATATATATTATTTTAATCTATATATTGCTTCCTTCCGATCATTCAAGTGACCAAAACGAAAATATTTCCCTTGAGGGACACTCGAGTAAATGCGCGGCAAATTTGGCGGTGCTATTGGAAACTTGTACTAATTAAATATTTTCCCCACTCATGCTGCGCTGGCACCTCCCAGGTTCTTAAAATTGTTACGACCGGGGCTCGTATAAAACAAGAGCTCTTAATCATTGGACTAGGAAAGCACACAGCCACAACGGTAACACTAGATCCAACCCCTGAACTTATAATGCCGGCGCACAAAAACACCTATACCCTCCAGAGTTAAATCTGAGATAACGGGGTATCCTATAACTCAGTATAAGTGCACTACTACTACAAGCTGATGATCTCTGATACAGCCTGATCACAACAACATACAATTACGTTAATAAGGTATACTAGGAAAATATAGAGATCTTAATTAAATCACTGCAATGATTTAATGCAAACTAGAAGAAGGTATATTTAAAGTTACTCTAAACAATAATGAACTGTCACTCCTATACTAAAGAAAGTGAACGAAAGTCCCAAAGCATCGAGCAGGAATCTTCTGAAGAAAGTCTGATGCTGAGGTAAGATGATCGTATCGGACTTTGAACTGTTATATAATGCAGGAACAGGAAATGACAAGTGTATGGACATATAGGGTTAACTGGCACGGGAATAATAATAATTGCACAATAGTATTGTCTCCAACAACAAAAAGAAGTACTTCCTCAGGCAACGCAAAAGCCTGCTCGGGTTGTGCAACTCAACAACAACCAAGGCTTACAGTCAACGTGAATAAGAATGTTGCATACATAACATAAGAGTTTATAATTCTAAACGGGTGTCTCCTAGGCTAATAAAGTCTAGCTGGGATGTCGTAGGCTAGGAAACAATGGCTGAGCACGCGGCTCGTAGCCTAGCGAGGTCCTTAAGACTGTGCGGCCAAATTACGTTAATTGACGGGGTGCTCTCTTGAGAGATCCAGATCGCTAGTATCTGGTTCTCTCCTGGCGACTCTCTCAAAGTCAAAGCAAACGAGTTAGCACAGTGTTGGGTGGCAGAGGCAAAAGCCTTCACTCGCAACAGTGCTAAACTCACAAGGTACACAGTCAGAAAGACCACCTAGGCTTCCCACGTCTCCGTTGCGATTGTACAGGTTCAACAAAACCTAGTACACATCGGAAATCACAACAACAATGGCCTCACCCCAGTCTAGCATTAAATAGCCCAGCAGACAGCCAAGGAATAGGCAGGGAGACACTGAGTGTGTCGAACCTCTACAAACAAAATGGTAACCCCTCCAAAATGCCTAACTAAACCTATAATATCTGAGAGCCTCAGCATATAATACGATGGCCGATATATGAAAACGTGCAGAACCAAAGGGGAGTTATGATATTAAATAGAGAGGAAGAATGAGAGGTAAGAAGTTGAGAAAGAGAGAAAGTGCTCTATAGGTAGAAGTCGGTGACAGGTGGCAAAGGATATGTTAAGGGTATGCTGTTCAGGCGAGCTCTGAGGAAGGTAGAGCTCCTCGGGACCCCTCCAGGATCGCACACAAAGGCATGGTGGTCAGCCAATCACAGGCCGCTACGTCACCAGGCAGCAGGCCTGCAGAAGGCGCCAGGAACCACCAGCCAATCAAAACCGAGAAAAAAGACCACGCGGGCGAGCAACTCCTCCGGGAGGGAGGAGGAGGAAAAGCAACACTCACCTCCCCCACCTTGCTCGCTCGCTCTATCTCTCTCCTTCACTACAATGCATCTTATGTTCAACTCATGATATAAAATATAATGCATTGTCACAGGCGAAAATAAAGACCACTTCTATACTGCCTGTGACATGACGATTCACAAGAAAGAAAGTACAACATTGTAGATAGACTGTAGCCCATTTCACTGCCCTGGCGAGCGCTAGTGGCTACCGGGAGGCGATTCTGCCAACGCTGGCAGGCGTCACAAAATATATGTACTTTACTATCATTTTACGAAAAAATATTGTATTACTACGCTATGTCACACCCCTATATGACAAATATATATAGACGGCATCCTGACTATTTATAGAAAACCCACCTTCACAGGGTTTACTACCAAATTCACTTCTAATATCCCCATTCAGTTTACAAGAAATTTGATAGTCACATTAGTAACAAGGGCATATCATATTTGTTCATCTTATTTTGCTCTGCATTTAGAATTGGAACACCTGAGAAACATTCTGAACCTTAACGGCTTCCCACTTGATTTCATTAACACTTATATCGGCAAACAGATCAATAAATTACGTTTATCACCCAAAGAAGATATGGCAGTTCCGAAAGCTATTATTTATTTTACAATCCCATTCATTGGAAAAATATATATGTATATATATATATATATATATATATATATATAATACTTTCTATATTCAATCTACTACTCTCGGGCATAGGCTGAGAGCCTGTACATTCAACCGTTATTGAACGGTGAAGCCTGTGAGGTCTCGTTCCAATCTTGGGGGTGAGACATGTGAAGCACTTTTAGCTGCAACCAGCCCTTGCCATCGCAGGATGCATGGGGCTTAGTTGATCACTCATGGCTCGAAGTAGCCCCATCTCTGAAGCTGCCTCGCTCCAGTGCTTCACTGTCTCACCTCCTAAACTCGGACTCTCACTTTCAGAACGTATCCTATTGAGCAATTAACTCACTAGACATTGCCCCCCTATAGCATATTTATAAATATGGGAATATTCATACAGTGCTATTTAATCAGGGAACAATGAGGGTATATTATACTTGGCGTTTAGGTGGGCTTTGTAGTAATGCACTGATACTAGGTACAGCACAAATTCCATCCCAATAATATCTTCCCATTGACATATAGGGATTCGAACCCGGGTCGATTGGATTACCAGTCCAGTGGCAAGACCACTCCACCATATATATACCGGTATATATATATATATATATTTTTTTTCCTCGGTTTGTTACACCAATTAACTGTTTTTTTCAATATTCTCAGATGGACAGAGGAAGGGTTCCAGTGTGAGTATGATTCTAGTAGTACTAGAATTGTTGGGCAGCAGTGAATTTCAAAGTGTACACGTACTATGTACTATTGTGGACATAAGTCCTGATACACCTGCCCGGCAGAGAATCACGAATTGTGTTGGTAACATTGAATCACACCCCACACCCCCCCCCCCCCCCCGCCCCCACTCCTTCCCCTCTCAGCCAAACCCTCCCTCGCTCTTTCTTTCCTGTTTCACGTATGTAAGCCCCTCCCCCTGGATTGTTTCCACCACTGTGACTATAACCAGGGTCCTGACTATAACCATAGGATGATAAATATCACGATAAGCTCTCTCTCCTTCATTTCTCTCATTTCTCCCTCTATCATCGTATATATATATATGTATTTTATGCATGCTTTCCAAATCTTCTTCCTAAAATGAAATACCAAATCGTTAAAATAGCAATAGGTTACGTAGCTCATGTTCATATTTGCCAATTATTATAAACCTAGCTCAATATAAGGTGTTATGATCCATTCGGATATGTAAACATATCAACGATATAATGTTATCTAAGTCAGATACAATTGAGACTTTAATATACTTTTACATTCTCATAGTTCAATTAAGTTATGATTAATTAAACCCATATATCCCAATATCTGGAGTAGGCAAGTATATATGTGTTTTACTGTATAAATACAATACTATTAAAAACAAAAATTACCCACTCATAAAATGGGTACCTTGATTCAATGCATTGAATATTAAAAGTTAAACATATATGGTTACGTATGTATTCTCAATACAGTATTCACCTGTCAACCCACCTCCCCCTTATATTGACTATGGTAGCTCACACTAATCTATTCATATTTCGTAACTAGTCAACCCAAACACACGGCCACACACATTAATGTAACATTACACATTACACAAACGTGCATGTTAATTTCTTACTTGAGGAGATTTGGCGTCTTTCAACTGCCTCAGCGAGCACTGCTCCCTCCGAGATTAACCCCTTCCGTACCTGGGTTCCGTTTATTTTTTATTTAGCTATATTTAAGCAATTGTATGCAGCTAATGAAGGATCTGTGGTATTAAGAAGGGTTAATTGAGATGGTATAAAGACGTTTAACTGTTAAACTTCCTTCTTTTACTGAATAATAATGTTAATAAATAACTATACTCCATTCACTGGAGAGGGTGATATTACAGTGTTGGGAGAGGCCACCTATAAGTGGTGAAGGGAGTGCTACGGGTCTCCCTCCTTCCGAGTGGATAGATGGACCCACGAGAGTGGGTCTGGTTCTTCTTGTCCCTTCGATTACCATAAACAAATGCAGAAGTGCAGTTCAGTCAAATATATTTTTGGATTGCATGTATGTAAATGTACACCAAATTAATTTTGACTGTTTCATCATAACGTTGAGGCAAAATGACAATATATGGTATGAAATTTGGGTAGGCTATGTTAAATATGGCAGTTGACACGAATTAGTAAGTCGAACATAAGGTGGTGGAAATTTGTAAGACAAAACGGACCATAATTCCTTAAACATGACACATTTTTAGAACTAATATTTCTATATCTATATTAATCACGTGTGAAGTAGCTTAAGGGATATCGTTCCGCTGCAGGTGAATTTATATATCATAGCGCAGAGGACCTTGGTGAATCTTAGCTAGGCCATAAATAGAGACATTTTAGTAGCCCTTTTGGTACCGAGGACATCTCATATATATTTCACTATAACTATATTCAGACTATTATTTGTAGATAAGAAAGGGGCTTTGGTAGCTATGGTGTTATTTGCGATAGTATGTAGCACTTCAAATAGTAGACTTTAGCTTCTACAAGCTTAATACAATCGTCTAATATTTGCCAGAATAATATTATGATGAAAGCAATATCAACGGTACTGAATGAGTTAAACCTCATAATCGTAGCGTTAATTGGATTGGGAGATTCCTGCCCATACCATTATAATAAAACACCAACCAAAGAGACTAATAAAAAAACCCAACAACCTAATGATTCATGAAGTAGGATATAAATGTAATGGCCAAGGAATCTTGTAAATACTGAAACTGGGAATTCACCTAATGTAAATAAGATTATTGTTGTCCCTTTATTACTTTAAATATGTAATGTCCAATTATTTAATAGGTGTTTCAACAAAATTGCTATTGGGTCAAACAGATCATACAATAAAACATTGAATTATTAGGCCTATTTATTTTAATGATATTAAAATTAGGCTATCATCCAAAGAGATTAGATTTACACTAGAGTGGTAGAGGTATTGTTAAACACGCAGCGGAAATGTTTTGCGTTTGATTATCGTCTTGTCCAACAATAAGATTACCGGTAAAGTTTTTGGTTTCCTATGCAACACGTCATTAAACTGAGAGCACTATTGCTATAGCCTTATTTATATACGGTGGCATTTATTTGTACACTTTTTTTGTCCTAAATATTGTTATATTGATTTTGTTTGTAGCTACAGTATTAGCTGTATACACCATCAATTTGCTGAATATATTTTTCAATCCAATATTTCTCAACTTCATGCTGTGAAAAGTAAATGCGAGGGTTGGTTACATATTATGAAATACCGGTACCATTTTCTTTCTATCTATCTATCTATTGCCTGACGCCGTGATCCCCGAAGGGGTGGCCACGAACGAACCGCCCCCATGCACCTCTGTCCCCAGTCAGTCGACGCCCCTCCCCCCAACCAGCACCGCCTTCGTTCATGTAGTTCCTCACTCCATCCTTCCACCTCATATTCGGTCTACCTCTCCCCCTCTGTCCCTCCACCTCACTCTCGTACACCCTCTTAGTCATTCTCTCTCTTTCCATACGTTCCATATGGCCGAACCATCTCAAGTTGTTCCTTTTCACACATTCCAGCACATCTACCTCCACACCACACCTCCTTCTTACTTCCTCATTAGTCTGTCTATCCCTCCATGTAACTCCGCACGCACTCCTTAAGTAATTCATTTCCACTGCTCTCACTCTTGGTCTGAGTCTCTCAACCAACGTCCATGCTTCGCTTCCGTAAGTCAGTGTCGGGATTACCACACTGTCATGCAAGGACTTCTTCACTTCCATACTGACCACCCTATTTCTTGTTACTGCTTTTAGCGTTCCTACAACCCTCTTCCCCTGTTGTACCCTCTCCCGCACCTCTTCATCCATAGTCCCATCTTTACTCAACACACTGCCCAGATACTTAAAAGAGTTGACGATCTCCATAGCCTGACCGTTCAGCTTCACCTCACACTCTGTGACTTCACCCCTTTCGAAGACCATAACCTTGCTCTTCCCCGTATTTACCTTCAAATTCCGTTTTTCGCACACTGTTCCAAACTCATTTACCAGACCCTGCAACTCCCATTCATTATCACTCATCAGAACTGTATCATCCGCAAACAGCAGTATAGGTAGCTTCCACTCAATTCCCTCCCTTTTCAGCGATACACCAACATCCACTGCTCTTGATAGTATTTCTTTCATAACTCCATCCATATATACAGTAAACAACCACGGGGACATCACACACCCCTGTTTCAAACCAACATTCAGGTCAAAGAACTCGCTCTGCTCACTCTCCACACGTACTGCCGCCTTTGCACCCTCATACATGCTCTTCACTGCTTTCAGCAACTTGCCCTCTACTCCGTATATTCTAAGTACTTTCCACAAACCTTCTCTATCCACTCTGTCATAGGCCTTCCTTCTCTAAGTCCATAAAGGCAACATACACCTTTTGTTTCTTCTCCAGATACTTCTCCACAACACAATTCAGGGTAAAAATCTGATCTACACATCCTCTTCCCTTCCTAAAACCTCCCTGCTCGTCGCCTATCCATTTCTCCGTTCTCACTCTCACTCTCTCAATCACTACCCTACTGTATACCTTCCCTACTACGCTTAGAAGACATATTCCTCGGTGGTTACCACACACTCCTCTTTCCCCTTTGCCCTTATATAGGGAGACTATTATGCCAGTCTTCCAGTCATCGGGTGCACTCCCCTTCTCCCATGCTAGTTTGCACATTTTCCATACCCATTCTATCACTATCTCACCACCATACCTCAACATTTCCCCACACACTCCATCTGTTCCTGGTGCTTTCCCCAACTTCACTCTTTTCATGGCTTCCCACACTTCTGACCTCCTGATCCCCACCTCCTCCTCCACTACTTCTCTTCTTCTCCCTCCCATACCATATCCAGCTATGTTTGCTGGCTCTTCATTCCTTTCATTTAGCAACTCACTGAAGTACTCCCTCCATCTTTCGACTCTCTCTTGCTTCTCGGCTAGCATTCTCCCATTCTTATCTTTCACACCCTTACTGTTTCCCTTGCTACCTTCCCTAACTTTCTTGACTTCTTTCCAGAACAGTTTCTTACTCTCCCTCCATTTTACACTCAGATTCCTTCCAAATTCCTCATCTACTCTTCTCTTACTTTCCTTACTACCATTTTCTTTCTTCCACATGCAATTAATTGATATACGTGAACATTGTATATTATACAATGTTCACGTGTTCGTATATAGCTTATACGTGAAGAGTGTCCATGTAGGGCCGAACCTGTTGTATACCAAGATAAAAAAAATAATCAGAAAAATAAAATAAATTAAATTAATTGTATGAAATATATAAAAAACACTTCTTCGCTCTGGGCTTTATTTACGGTACTTAAGAGAGAGAGAAAACAAAAACTTTTTAGAGAATCCTAAGCCGAAGTGTTTGTTGTGGTTTCACCATATAACAAATTCCCCAGGCAGTTTGTTTCAAAATTGATTATTACAATAATATGATGCAGTGTAGATATTGTTTGAGTTATAGGCTATTTGTTAACAAATTACGGACATGCACTTAATTAAAACACATAATTGGAAGTAATGTATGAACAGTTACAACAGAAACAATGTAACCTTGTGTCACCATTATAACTAATGGAGGTGATGGTGTGAGTGTGAAATGTGTGTGAAATGGTAGTAAATGAAGGCATATAAAGATGACAAAGATTCTACTTGTCAATTTATTATAAGTATTTGTGTCTGTAACTATGATAATAATACATGTGATAGCTTGTCCTGCATCATTTAAGCTACTTCAATCGTGATTAATATAGATATAGAAATATTTCTATAATTCAATCACTGTTAACAAATTATAGTTTATCCTACATCCCAAAGGTTCTTCTTACGCTGTATAAAATCATCGAAAAAGGGCCACAATAAACTGTCAAAATGCGTCATAATTCTCAAGGGGTAAATGGTGTTGCAAGGTAAACAAACCAAAGAATATCCTCCTCCTGTCGGAGGCAATATTCAAACTCGAAACAGTTTAGCTTTGTGTTAAACACTTAATACCTCTACCACACATTTACACATTTAAATAGGCAGTCACAGCATATGTACCCTTGTTTGTGTTTACTGTATGATATCTACGTTATATATGTGTTCTATGTGATATTGTATAACTCTTAAGGTTTGGGTATAACTTATCACATTAGCATTCTAATTCTAATTACTAAAACTTATCTAGTTTAATGAACAAATATAGAATAATAAAGATAAGTTTAATTAATTCAAATAATGTGATAATCTAGAGTGATATCCAAACCTTAAGAGCAAAGAATTATTACAGAAAACACATAAATAACGCAGATATAATACCGTAAACCAATGTAAGTAGCGGGGTACCCCAGGGATCGGTACTAGGACCAATTCTCTTTCTAATTTACATCAACGACATAGATGAGGGCCTCACCTGTACAATCTCAAAATTTGCTGACGATACAAAAATTGCAAATAGCGTACTCTCAAAAGAACAACTTGACGATATGCAACACAATCTAGATAAGTTGTCATGTTGGGCCCAAATTTGGCAAATGAGTTTCAATGCGATAAATGTAAAGTACTACATATCGGATACCCTAATGAGAAAGCAAACTATTCGATGAATGGCACTCAGCTTAAGAATGTAAACAGAGAAACCGATCTGGGAGTAACAACATCGAGTAACCTAAAACCGAGTCAACAATGTTCAGAAGTTGTTAAGAAGGCAAACACAATAATTGGCTTTATAGGCAGGTCATTTGAGCATAAATCCAAAGAAGTTATCCTAACCCTTTACAATTCCTTAGTCCGCCCTCTTCTGGAATACTGCGTTCAATCCTGGTGCCCTTATTACCAAAAAGATATAAACAAGCTAGAACGAGTTCAACGTAGAGTTACCAAAATGATACCTAGCCTAAAGAACAAACCATACGAAGAGCGTCTTAGAGAATTAAATCTATTTCCTTTAACCCAGCGCAGATTAAGAGGTGACTTAATTCAAGTGTTCAAAATCATCAAAGGCATCGACAATATGAACTGTAGTAAGTACTTCACTATCGACCAATCTAATTACACGCGGGGAAACGGTTGCAAAATTATTGGTAAATCTTTTAACTCACACGAATCTAAGAATTTCTTCTTCAATCGAGTTGTCAACTTGTGGAATGGGCTTCCCCGAAACGTTATAGACTGCATCACCGTTGATTCATTTAAACTCCGCCTAGACAAATATCTCGCTTCAAACCCGCGACTGACTGCGTTTGTAAATGAATACCTTTATTTTATCCCCCCTTCAGTTACTAACCCATCTGTCCCCTACTAACTTCCTAATCCTGCCACGGACATTAGTTCCAGGGCAGTAATTCCCTTTCCAATGTTCCCTTACCCACTCTAAGCCACTGTTTGGACACTTGATCCTCAGTGTTTTGGAGGACAAGCAACCTAGAAGGGTCCCTAGATATGTTGTTGCTTGATTTCCTTTGTAAACACAAGCAAGATATGAAATGCCATCCCTGCCTATCATATTATTATTGTGAATAATAAGTGAAGCAGGGCCTGTGATTGGCTCTAAGCCACGTGGGCCAAGTCAGTCAATATTCATCTCTTGCTTACCGTACTTTTTGGGTTTATCATTTCTTTATTTCGCTTGTGTATACTGTATGTTATATATGTGATAAATGTGTATTAATGTAATATATCATGACTTCAGATTTGGGTATCACTGTAGATAGTTAAGTAATCATTAACATTATTAAAACGTGTCTGGTATAATGAATGAATATAGAATAATAAAGATAATAATACAGAAATGATCAGTTCTGCGACTCTTCTGGGCCAGTGAGCTACGGTATTGATAAGATGGGAAATCATGAACGTCGATACAAACACCAACTAGGAGCCAGATGTATGGTTCGAGTGAATGGAGAATAGCTAAATTTATAAGTTTTTATTCAATTAAGGAAGGAAATGTAACAATTAATAGGCTTCATACTAGCTCAATTAATTCTTCTAAACGCCACAGATCCTTCCTTTTCTGCACACAATTGTGTAAATATAGCTGTAATAAAACAAAACACAACCCCGATACGGAAGGGGTTAATCTCGGAGGGAGCCGTGTTCGCTGAGGCAGTTGAAAGACGCCAACTATCCTTAATTATGGAAATAACAATATGCAAGTTTGTGTAATGTAATGTTACATTAATGTGTGTCTGAGTTGACTAGTTACGAAATATGAATATGTTAGTGTGAGCTACCGTAGTTAAGGGGGATGTGGGTTGCCAGGCGAGTATTGAGAATACACACGTGACCATTATACAGTATTTATAACTTTTAATATTCAATTAATTTAATATAGGAACCCATTTTATGTGTGTCAATTATTTAATTCAATAATTTATAAACTTTGACAGTGAAATCCATGCTTACTCCAAACAGTGGGATATATGGGTTTAGATTCTTATAACTGAATTGAAATACGATAATGCAAAAGTAAATTAAAGTCTCAGTTGTATTTTACTTAAATAACATATATTGTTAATAAACTTCCATATTCAAATGGATTATCAAACTTTATATTCCGCTACGTTTGTAATGGCAAATATTCAGTATATATGAAGTATGTAACGATATAATATTTAATTTTAGGAAGAAGATTTGGAAAACATTCATAAAAATACAATGATTTGATGAGAGAGGCATACATAAAGAACGGCTTATAGACGTGAACAAGAACGAAAGTAGAGGAGGAAGGGAGGGCTTGGCTGAGAGAGGGTGGTATAGTGAGGATGGGGTGGGGGACGGGGGTTACCAATGTTACCAACACAATTCGCGGATCCCTCTCAGGCAGGTGTAGCAGGACTTATGTCCACAATAGTACTGTACATTTCAAATGTGTACATGCATGTTGTTATCAAATAAACATACAATCAACATTAACACTGTAATGCCGAAATACTCACATTTATAGATAGGAAGTGGTTAATAAACATGTGGTGAGTGATCACACAATGTAATTATAATCATTATATTTATCAAACTAATTACTTAGGTAATAATTGAGGACATACTGTATATCCCAACTATGATACAGTATCATAAATGGACACATATTTCGCTGTTAATAGTACAAGTTCTAGAAGGGTAGTATAATTCGTTAACAAGCTAATACGTCGTCGCTAATGTATCGTAAACTTCGTAAAGTCTAGCCACATGCAGTATAAATTTTCTAGCAACATTTATAACAAGAAACATATAATATCCTACTTAATGGTTAGTGCGCGGAATTTCGGTGTGATTATCTTAGTTTCGAACTCTTGGAGTACCACATGTATTCATTGGTTTCATTTATTTCATTAATTAGGTATATATGCAAGTTAATTGGTGGGTTGGTGATAATATGAATTTTCTCAACATCTTACGATTCTAGCAAAATCTAAAACCACATTCAGATGTTCTTGTCACATGGGAACATTATTTATATTTATATACGTTTGTTTGTGCCAGTGCTCATTTTGATTTTGTGATTATATTTAATTTTATATATTTATTTATTATTATTATATATATATATATATATATACATATATATATATATATATATATTGTTACGTATCTTGATCCTCAAGTGGTTAACTTGATGAATCTAGATAGCACAGAGATATATATTAAGGTATCAGTCAGCTGAAGGCAAAACAAAAGTAAAATCTAATAAAAATTTCCTGTTGTTGCTTCCTTTCCTTTTGGATCTTAGGACTTGGTATCCTTTATTGACTGATACTCTTTACTTATGAAAAATACTGAAACTAATTAAAGTCATGTAGTATTTATAAAGAATTATTATTTAACCGAAGCTTAGTAGGCTATGGTTATGAACCGAATAAGTTATAGCTAAAGAAGGACTATTAATTTTATAAAAAGTCTTGAAAGATAAATATTAAAGTAAGAATATTTCTGTCTCTTACCCTCTTTGAAATGAATAGATAGTTTTCTTATGTCCTTTTATTTATATTTAATGTAATTATTCTTGGTTCTTGTCTTACGTTAATAGTATTATATTATTATTATCATCAGGAGTAATATCAAAGTCACATAAAAAGTTAGATATATATTTAATAATTAGTTAAATTTATTTCTTAACCACGTAACATTGAGGTTTGATTATGAGTAAATAAAGTTACAGGATCGTTTCATAGATTCGATTCAGGTCTCACTCAAATAATATGAAAAGCAAAATATAATATTTTGAAGCAAAAGAATTTTCTTCAGCTTAGGAAATCACTATAAGTAATATTAACACAGCCATGTTAGTCTAAGGCGATATTACTAATACGAGACAATAGCATCACCGTACTAAGCACCATTAAGCAATGTAAGCTTAATTCAAAGAAAATGAAAGAACTCGTAAGTATTAATATAAAACAATAGTATTACTTTCATCATAACCCAATTACTTAAAGAGTTGCTTTAGTCCACAAGTTAGTCAACTAAAATAGTTAAGTACATAATAATAGCGTTAACGTTAATTCCCAATCAAATAGTTAAGTACATAAATAGTAGCGTTAACGTTAATTCGCAATCAAATAGTTAAACACATAATAGTAGCGTTCACGTTAATTCCCAATTAAATCGTTAAACACATAATAGTAGTGTTCACGTTAATTCCCAATTAAATAGTTACACATTACACACATTAAACACATCACGTTAATTCCCAATCACATATCTCACTAACCAACATAACGTAAGTGTTTACACCGAACACACTTAACACACATTTATATAATCTGACTGACAGTCACAATCCCATTATAATACTTCACCCCGTCTTCCTCCAGCTGCAAGTTCACCTTCCCCAACTCCAAATGAGACTGATTTCAATGCCCACAACTCGGGTCTTATATACCAAACAATGATGGTGTAGGAACGAATCAGGAGGCGAGTGATGGTGCGCGCTCCAATCATAGCTCCTCGAATCACATAACAGGTGTGTCGTCCACTCACAGCTCCTGGCGTCGATCATACGTCATAGCATCGGTCATCGAGGTATGGGGCGAGCTGGTATGGGGCGAGATGGTTTGCCCACTCGCTCGTTCGCTCGCTAGTCTGCTTCACCACTTGGGTAGTTTGGCTCCTTGAACTCTAATTCTAACTCTTAAATTAACATACAGGGCTCCGTATGTCAGAATATATATACTGTATATAGGGTGCATTGATAAAACGCTTACAGACCAGTACCGAATAAAAAAACAAGTTTACTTTATGCTATAACATAATAAAAACATATTAATAATTAATGATTTAAAGGATATCAACTAAAATATTCAGTGTCGTCCAAGCATGTATTATAATCTGAACACTGGCATTGGTCTCCTCTTTCATGTCCCCCCCCCCCCCTCCCCTCATCTCCAAGTTTATACCCAGAAATATTGAATTATAAACATAATTCGTTTTCAGGGTGAAGCAATGTAAGTAATATTCCCTTTATACACCGTTTACAACTCAAATTATTTTATGTTAATTAATTAGTATTTTATTTTCAACATAGGAAAGACCAAAGGCATCTTGGATGAAGCAAATTACGATCCTCAAGTGGTCTGCAGACATTACTGCCACATGTTAGTAAATAAAAAAGCAATGCTGAATGATAAAAATCTCAAACAATGTGGGCATAACAGAGTTATTGCCAAATGTTATTTAATTAATTGTACAGTAGTGAACATTATTTCAAATACAAACTTATTCGAAGCGGTTTCGGGTTGAATTGAATCTCCTTACTAATTCTAACTGAGCATTTACATTTCAGAGATTCGTTTAATAAGTTCGAGACTTCAAAATCAATCAGAATTAATTACCACTAGTGTACATGGTCATTACAGTGTAATAAGAAGAGATTAATTGAAATAATTGTAATTACCATCAACTGATGTAATACAGAAATCAATCATACCCAATATTTTTAATCTTTGAATCTTTATACCGAGTCATAAAACATTTTCGGAATTTGATTCAAGATAGGAACGATCAGCCCCCAATGAATCTATGAACCATTAACTTTGTTTTATAAACGATTGAATTACCTTCAACTACGTTTTGATACTCGACCCAGACTTGGGCATCAGCATTATAGCCCGTGGCCAGAGTTGCAAAGGTTACATATTTTTGTTTACGCTAATCTGTTTCAAATAATTATTATTTTTCTGCTAACTACTAATATCATCACCATATTCTAAGATACTTTGATTTCCTAATGTATTATGTGTGAATAGGTAAACCTATACTTTACCTTTAGTTAAGTCCATAGTTAACATGTTAATCATGTATCAATTATTTAATACTTTACTTGTAACCCTGTTTTGCTAGATTTCTAAATAAGCATATATCTCATTAATAACACTTTTTTGGGGGAAAATGTGATACAACAATACAGTATATGTTCATTTTTCATTTTACGATGTGTTTGTCATAGTCTGTAACAGTTATTTCAATACACCCTATATATATATATATATATATATATATATATATATACTGTATATATATACAGTATATATATATATACTATAGTACGAATTGTTTCTGGTTCGTACATAAATAATTCACCATATTGAAACCATTCATGATTGATGTGTTTTGCTCTTTGGGCACCTCTTCTTATTTTTTATTTATTTTAACTTTTTTTGAAAAAGAAGAAATTCATTACAATATTCATACTCGGGAAATAACTGTAGTATACAACAACAATTATGCTAAATAACTGTAGTATACAACAACAATTATGCTAAATAACTGTAGTATACAACAACAATTATGCTAAATAACTGTAGTATACAACAACAATTATGCTAAATAACTGTAGTATACAACAACAATTATGCTAAATAACTGTAGTATACAACAACAATTATGCTAAATAACTGTAGTATACAACAACAATTATGCTAAATCACTAATCAGCAAGCTTATTGATACTAGTTTAATTACTCAAATGATAATTTGTTTTCTATGTGAATGAGGGAGACAAAAGGCATAACTGCCTGCAGCAAGTGCCTCCCCCAGATTTCAAAGAGTGACAGGTCCGAAATCAAGGGACGTTCGAGCTAAAATGCCTGGACACACGGAGTTTGAAGCAATTTAAGTCATAGGAAGAGGGAAAAACTGATTCTGGGAGAGAGTTCCAGAGCTCAGCAGTTGAATAGAAGAAAGTCTGAGAATAGCATTTCACTCTTGGGTTTGAGAGTTGTACAGAGTAAGGGTGGGATTGTGTTGCAAGGCGGGTACTACGTACTCTATGTAGAGGAGGTGGTATACACTGGGAAAGCTCCGAGGAACACTGATTATTGTAGTAGCGATAGAATAGTGAGAGATGCAACATTGCGGCGAAGAGAGAGAGATTGCAGAGAGTTGGTGAGTGGACGGGAGTTAATGATACGAAAGGCTTTCCTTTCTACTTTATCTAGGAGTGCGGTGTGAGAGGATCCTCCCCACACATGTGAACAATACTCAATACAAGGACGCACTGTGCCCCTGTACAGAGCAAGAAGCTGCGCAGGGGTAAAGAACTCCTTGAGGCGGCTAAGCACACCCAGCTTCTGGGAGGCTGCCTTAGCGAGACTGGTAATATGGTCTTTCCAAGTGAGAGCAGAAGAAAATGAGACACGGAGAACATTGAGGGAAGATGAAGGGTTGATTTTTGTATTGTTGAAGAATAAGGGATAGTCCTCTGGAGGTTTCTGATGGGTAGTAAGATGGATAAATTGAGTTTTGGAAGTATTAAATGCAACAAGGTTTTCTCTACCCAAATTGGAAATCGTAGCTAGATCAGAAGATAAGCATTTTATGGCTTCATTACGTTTACTTTTGAGGGACTGCTGGCTGGGGCGTTCTGAAAAACTAATTGAGTGGTGTAAAGTAGAGTCGTCTGCATATGAATGGATGGGACTAGATGTACACTTGAGAAGATCATTTATGAAAATTTGAAAGAGAATAGGAGATAGGACAGAACCCTGAGGAACACCAGAGTTGATAGGGTGAAGAAATGAGCGATGGCCGTCCACAACCGCAGCTATGGAACGGCCGGAAAGAAAATTAGAGACAAAGGCACAGATGGAGGGACAGTAACCGAAGGAGGGCAGTTTGAAAATTAGAGATTTGTGCCAGACTCTATCGAAGGCATTTGATATTTCTAGTGCAACAGAAAGAGTCTCACCGAAGTCCCGAAAGTTGGATGACCAAGAGTTAGTAAGATATGAAAGAAGATCACCAGTAGAGCGAGCCTTAAGGAAGCCATACTGGCGATCTGAGAGCAGATTATGAGAAGAGAAATGCTTAAGAAATTTGGAAGCAAGAATAGTCTAATAAACTTTAGAGATACAAGAGATAAGAGCAATTGGACGATAGTTGAAGGGTTGAGAATGGTCACCCTTCTTTGGGACAGGTTGAACGAGAGCAAACTTCCAGCAAGAAGGAAAGACGTTAAAGGAGAGACAGAGACAAAAGAGTTTGCCTAGGCATGGGGTCAGCACAGAAGCACAGTTCTTAAGTACAACAGGAGGAACACCGTCCGGACTGTACGCCTTCTTCCCAGAGAGGATAGAAAGTACATCTTTAGAAGAGATTAGGATATTAGGCATAAACAGGAGAGTAGAGGGAGAAATAGCACCGGAATCATCCAAGGTAGAGTTACTGGCAAAAGTTTGAGCAAAGAGTTCAGCTTTGTCAGAGGAAGAAGTGATATCACGGTTGTGCCATCAGAGTGGAAAAGGGGAGGGAAAGACGAGGAAGAAAAGTTGTTGGAGAGGTTTTTGGCTAGATGCCAGAAAGCTTGGGAAGAGCTAGAGTTGGATAGTTCAGTGCATTTATTATTGATGAAAGAGTTCTTGGCAAGTCGAAGAACAGATTTGGTTTGATTCCGGGCAGAAACATAGGAAGAATGAGATTCTTTGATGTTTAAGGCGTCGGTACCGTTTGGAATAATTCTATAAGATTATCTATTATAAACAAATATGTGCCTATACTAACTTTTAGTATCAATTCTTAAATAAATTTTCCCCATAGCCATGATTAAATCCATTCAGTGACCCAAAGTTGTATATTAGTTTAGCCATTCTAAAGTCCACACACATGCGCACAAACCGTCTTGAGCTTATCTTGAACTCAGCTAGCTCTATAACACTCCTTCTCCAACTATACCAAACCCATTACAACTTCTCTTCACGCCTCAGACAATTCTTCGACGAAACCATTTTTCTCCGTCCTAGCTACCTGGCACCATAGCTTTCCTAATTCTCTCTCACTCTCACTCTCTCTCTCTCTCTCTCTCTCTTTCTCTCTCTCTCTCTCTCTCCAATTTTGTTTATATTATGTGGTGATTGACATACTTACAGAAATGGGAATTGTATAACACAAAAGGATAGGTTGTCCTTGCAAAAATATTTGAATAATGTTAATGAATGGTCCACTAAGTGGCAAATGCATTTACTGTAAATAACGCCAGGTGTTCAGATTGGAAGTAAACCAAAACAATGTAGGTATGAGATGATTAATACAAAACTTGAAGTAACAATTAATTTATGGAAATATTTGTACAAATCATGCATTGCTTAACAGTTGTATTTTGTATTGACTTCTTAACTGACTGCATTTGTGCCTGTTACTATTTCTCAAACATTTTAAGAAACGAAGCCATGGAATTGTTGTCGATGTCAATACTGTGTTGTCATGTATTGTCTTTCTACAAACCACCTAATTATATCAATAGATTTGTGTGATTTGTTTTGTTTGTATCTTCTTTATATTAATTTTACTCGTACCCTTATTCCTAACTACGGCCTAACATCATTAGTCCCATTCATCTCATCATACCTCTGCCTGAGGAAGATACGTGTAATGGTAGATTTTTATTTTTATTATTATTATTATTATTATATATATTTATATATATATATATATATATATATATATATATATATATATATACAATTATTATTATTATTGTTTTGTGTATTATCATTATTAAAGTTTTCATTTAAGTATTTTTAGTTTTGTTTCGGAATTTCACTTGCTACTTGCTGGGCTCCACTAAGGATGTGTGTTAACCCCAACTCTTGTCATAATAAAATTACCTCCTTTTATATACTCATAACTCTAGGGACTCGACACTTCATAGATATTTCGCTTTAAAACAGCTTTTTCCCTGGATTGAAATTAAACAAAATATATTCAGTTCACTAACAGGCATACATTGGCATATCTTCCAGTATTGCGATCCTCGGTGTATTCCTCAGATGGACATCTTAACTTATATCCATTAATAAAAATGACTCATTGAAGCGTGGTCTGGTCTTCTTTACCAAGTTCGTGATTTTTTCTCTGACGGGCAACTATAGTCTATTCGCTGCAAGTAGGCGAGAAATAAAGACCTAACCTCACTAACTCAAAAACGACTAGAGTAATAGAGCTAATATTTCTTCCATTTGGGAAGGGTCAGTCAAGGAATAGATGTGGAAATGTACAGCCAATTTGCTCTGGCTTTTTTTGAGTTACAGAGGATAGAGGTAATGATTTCTCGCCTACTTACAGCGAATAGACTATAGCAACTACCTTGATTTAAAAACACATTCAATAAAGTACCTCACACCAGACTGATAGTAACGCTCACGGTATTCACGGATTTGTTTTTAATTTAATTCAGGATTGGCTAAGGGATCGAAAGCAACAAGTGGTAATTAACGGCAGAGCTTCTAATTGGATAAATGTTACAAGTGGTGTACCATACGGCTCAGTTCTTGGTCCAATTCTATGTTTATATTAATATTTGTTTATATTGATGATGGGCTATCATGCAGAATCTCCAAATTCGCTGAAGACACAACAATTGCAAAGTAAACTCTCCATCGCACATAAAGGAGATTCACAATGATCTAGACAAGCTAACAAACTGGGCTCGGACATGGCAGATTAATTTTAATATAGATAAATGCAAAGTGCTTCACATCGGCAGTAAAAATGAAAGCGCAAACTATTCCATTAACCCCTTAAACGCGAAAATACCCTCGGGGCAAGGGTACTTATTTGTGAATTTCTAGCCTTGGATTCTGACAGAATTAGTTATATTTACAATATAGAGCATTATTTGTTTTCAGTATGCTTTTATTTTACATAATTATGATGTATATGATGACACATTATGTTAGAAGCATTGCTAAGAATGCCTCTAAAAAACTGGGACTCCTGTACAGAGTTCGAGAATTCTTCACTGACGAGCAGTTGGCCGTAATATATAAAAGTCATGTGCGTTCCCAGATGGATTACTGTTCACCTCTGTGGGGTGGAAGTGGAGTGGTTGCATTGAGGGAGTTGGACAAAATTCAAAATAAAGCTATTAGATAAATCAATAACCCTGCAATCACACAGGACCTTCCTACATTATCCATACGAAGAAACGTTGCATCCCTTGCATTATTCTACAGATATTTTCACAGCAATTGTTCCGAGGAACTTGCTTCAATTGTGCCGCCTCTCCACATCTTTCCCCGTAGAACTAGGGCAGCTGAGAGCGCCCATGAATTTACACTTTCTCCTTCACAATGCAGAACTTCTGCTTATCAGAATTCATTTATCCCCAGAGCTACTACTCTTTGGAATTCACTTCCCTCGAATTGCTTTCCACAAACTTACAATCTACAAATGTTTAAATCCAGTTGTTACAAACATTTTATGAATGGAGGATGCCTTTAGGCACATGAACCTTTTAGTTTTATCTGTGTTTTTCCTTCCTCCGTTCATTGTCTCTTAAAAAAAAAAAAAAAAAAAAAAAAAATTAACCTTCAAGAGTGCTAAAATAAGTTGGAAAAATATTTGGGTGGTGAAAAACGAAGATATTGGGCACCCGGTCATAATCTCAGGTGAGAGAGAGCCACAGGCAACCCTCCCCTCTCGCTGTCTGTGAGTCAACTGAGGCGAGTGGGCGGTGTCTTGGTGTTATATAACGATCTTTTATGCAACCCACTTGTGCTACATTATCGCGGGAGAGAAAAATAACCGATAAATAATGAAAATAAGAGGAAAAATAGGTGATAATTGAGGAGGGGGGGAGGGGGAATAAGGTAGGGAAGGAGGGGAGGGGGGGGGGGGGGGTGAGAAACACATGGATAAGTACTAGAGGGGAATTATCTCACCTAGAGACAAATTCCTTTGTTTGGATAGCCCCTGGGATGTTTTGGAAGGCTTTTTTTATGGTCTTGCTTCCGTGAGGCCTATTGCGTTCCCTATGGTAAGCCTTCCGTGAGGCCTATCGCGTTTGACGGGTTAACGGAATTCAAATAAGGAACATAAATAAGGAATCTTATTTTGGAGTAAGTAACAAGTGATATACAAAATCTGCCCAACAAGTCGCTGAAGTTATTAAATAAACAAATACAATTATTGGCTTCATTGGGAGATCTTTTGAATATACAGTATATCCAAAAACGTTATGTGCACTTTATATAATTAATTGATGTGTCCGCAATTGGAATACTGTGTCCAGGTTTGGTCGCCATACTATACAAAGGACATTAACACACTAGAGAGAGTACAACGGAAATTTAAAAAAATGATTCCCCGAAGAAGAAATAAACCATACAAGGAACAACTAAACGTTAAACCTATTTACCTTGACAATTGCAGAATAAGAGGGAACCTAATCCAAGTTTTTAAATTATCAAAGGCCATGACAACATGGATGCAAGTAAGTGAAAGTGAACGTGTGGTGGAGTGGTCTTGCCACTAGACTGGTAATTCAATGCGGCTGAGTTCGAATCCCGATGTATCAATGGTAAGATATTATTGGGATGGAATTTGTGCTGTACCTAGTATCAGTGCATTACCACAAAGCCCACCGAAATGCCAAAAAACAAAATAAATAAAATGCCCTCATTTTTCCCTGATTAAATAGCAAAGTATGAATATTCCCATATTCAAAGTATGCTACAGTGGAGCAATGCCTAGTGAGTTAACTGCTCAATAGGTGGCGTTCTAAGAGTGATTTTCCGAGTCTAGAGAGAAGTGACGCACAAAAGGCGAAGCAGCTTCAGAGATGAGTCTGCTTCGAACTATGAGTGGAGCTCTAAGTGCTTCACATTTCTCACTCTCTAGACTGTAATAAGTCCTCACGGACTTCACCGTGTTCAGCGGTTGGATATACAGTCTACGACAGAACTGTTGTCCATGGCCTGAGGCAATATGTTAGTTCACTTATCTTTTAATAGATGGCCCTTTAATCGCTTCTAATAAAAGGGGGCGGGGTTAATACAGAGGTTTGAAGGAGGAGGCGATAAACGTGTATGTGTGTGTGTACGTGTTCGAGACCAGCACACAGAATAAGTTTAATGTTACACAACACACAGGCTATATTATAAGACTAGCCCATGCTGGAAGCCTACTATAACGCACATCAGGAGTTATGTTATTTATAGCGTCAAATATACCGACGATCAAGTTTCTGTCCTTCACATTTCCCAGTCCCTCCTCCCTCTCTTTCTTTCACCCCAATTCTCCTTCTCCACTCCCTTCCTATCCCCTCCTTCCCACCTCTCTCTCTCTCTCATTTAAAAAACAAATGTTAGGTTAGGTATCAGTAGTATACAATATTTCTCAATTTCATTCTTACACAAATGATACCCTCTAAGTTACGCAAATAAATATTATGCGATTGGTTTAAATGTACTAATACATAACAAAATGAACATAATAATATTGATTAGTAATAGGATAAGTAGCGAGGCAGCAAACAACATCTGTTGCTCGCTGCCTCGATCGCTGGTTATCGATTCCCGAAGAACACGTATTAAGGTATATTTGTTAATATATACTAAGTGTAACAATAATATCTGTAAGCTATATTTGTTAATATATACTAAGTGTAACAATAATATGTGTAAGCTATTTGTTAATATATACTAAGTGTAACAATAATATGTGTGAGCTATATTTGTTAATATATACTAAGTGTAACAATAATATGTGTAAGCTATATTTGTTAATATATACTAAGTGTAACAATAATATGTGTAAGCTATATTTGTTAATATATACTAAGTGTAACAATAATATGTGTAAGCTATATTTGTTAATATATACTAAGTGTAACAATAATATGTGTAAGCTATATTTGTTAATATATACTAAGTGTAACAATAATATGTGTAAGCTATATTTGTTAATATATACTAAGTGTAACAATAATATGTGTAAGCTATATTTGTTAATATATACTAAGTGTAACAATAATATGTGTAAGCTATATTTGTTAATATATACTAAGTGTAACAATAATATGTGTAAGCTATATTTGTTAATATATACTAAGTGTAACAATAATATGTGTAAGCTATATTTGTTAATTTATACTAAGTGTAACAATAATATGTGTAAGCTATATTTGTTAATATATACTAAGTGTAACAATAATATGTGTAAGCTATATTTGTTAATATATACTAAGTGTAACAATAATATGTGTAAGCTATATTTGTTAATTTATACTAAGTGTAACAATAATATGTGTAAGCTATATTTGTTAATATATACTAAGTGTAACAATAATATGTGTAAGCTATATTTGTTAATATATACTAAGTGTAACAATAATATGTGTAAGCTATATTTGTTAATATATACTAAGTGTAACAATAATATGTGTAAGCTATATTTGTTAATATATACTAAGTGTAACAATAATATGTGTAAGCTATATTTGTTAATATATACTAAGTGTAACAATAATATGTGTGAGCTATTCACTTTGAGACACTGGTTTATGTTAAACATAATTCACCAAGGATTTAAGTTATTTATATTTGTTTAAGAATAAGTTGGAAAATGCATAAAATTAGGACCACACCTTTTATAATGTTTGGGGAGACGACGCTTCAACCTCTCTCCTCTGTCCATATTATGCAAGCACCAACCCACCCACCCACACACACACACAATGAGTAGCGCCGAACTGTTTGCTGATCTTAGTGATCAGTTACAGTAATGAAGCTAGTAATTGAGTATCCACCGAGAAAAGTATAATGCAATAATCATAGCGTGTCAGATTACATATTAAGGTAGATTATGTATTGGTCAATCAGTGGCGTGAATACTGAAATGGAAAACAATATATACCCGAATAACGAAATTGTTTTGTATTACAAAGACACAAACATCGGCTAAGCTAAAGTTTTTTCCTAACGGAGCCGACATTGTCATGTCTTTATAATACAGAAACTGTTCGTTATGTGGGTATAATTTGCTCCAAGCTAGATTACAATGCGATCCAACTTGTCTTGACGAGTGGATTGTAACATCCCGTCTCGATTACTTTTACATGTATAATATTGTTAACACTAACCAGGACGTCAAGGTTGGTAAATTTTAAGTGGTGTTCCAACGGAGCATATCTATTTATTTTCAAATTGTATAAGGTAATGAACAGAATATGAGTTAGTAATTGACAATCAGTAAAGGTAAAAAGAACAGTACTGTATTCGTAAAACGCCATAGTAATATTTATTGACAGCTTTGAACACGATGAGGACAATTTTATATTCGGTTACGAGAGAGAAGGGGAGAGAAAAAGAGAGAAGGGGAGACATTGGGGAAGGCAGCAGAGAGAGAGGGAGGAGGGGGGGATGAGAAGTGCGAAGGACAGAAACTTGATCGTCGGTATATTTAACTCTATAAATAACATAAC
This sequence comes from Paralithodes platypus, assembly GCA_032716605.1. Lineage (NCBI taxonomy): Eukaryota > Metazoa > Arthropoda > Malacostraca > Decapoda > Lithodidae > Paralithodes > Paralithodes platypus. Next base: position 10,704,323 of record CM064576.1, on the reverse strand, counting down.
ACCTGATGTGCGTTACTTATTTGTGATCTAGGTTTCCAGCATGGGCTAGTCTTATAATATAGCCTGTGTGTTGTGTAACATTGTGTAACATCTGTGTGCTGGTCTCGAACACTTACACACACACACACACACGTTTGACTCCTCCTCCTTCAAACCTCTGTATTAACCCCGCCACCTATTATTAGAAGCGATTAGAAGCGATTAAAGATACGTGAACTAACACATTGCCTCAGGTCATAGACAACAGTTCTGTCGTAGACTGTACAGGCTCTCAGCCTATGCCCGAGAGGGAGTAGTTGGAATATAGAAACAAGAAAAGAAAAACAAGTACTTCATACAAGATAACTCACATTAGGCAAGCAAAGGTTACAAAATGGTCGGAAAGATGTTTCATTCTCATGAAGCGAAACACTTCTTTTATAACAGAGTGGTCAACTTATGGAATAAATTGCTTAAAAGTGTTGTAGAGTGCCATATAGTTCAGACATTCAAATATGTCTTTGATAAATATCTTGCCATGAATTCCCGACTTACTGCGTCTGTACCCGAGTAATGTGACTATTTCCGTATCGTATATAATACTATATTTTTTTCATCTGACCACAGGTTTCTAGAGCTGAAGTCCTTAGTTGATTGATGTGGCAATCTTTTATAGTATAGACAGCCTAGAAGGGACCATTAGGTCTGTCATTGCATTTTTTCCTTTGTATTCCCTTGTAATATTTAGTCACGGGCGTTTTCTGCTTGAATATTACTCACCTTTGTGGAGTGGATGTGGACAGGTAGCGCTGAGACAGTTAGATAATATAATAATAGAACAATTACAATTATTATCCATAACCCATATATTACTAATCCCCCCCCCCCTTTTTTAAAATATACAAACAAATATTGCATCACTTTCATCACCATGCCTGCTGAGACTCACAGTGCCACCACCAAGCTCACTGGCCACGTTAAGTGGTTTAACGCCAAAAAGGGCTTTGGTTTCATTACCTACAGTGGAGGTGAAATTTTTGTTCACTCCACTGGCATCTCCAAACCCAATTCTCTCCAACTTGTGCCCTCTCTTGCTACCAATGATAGGGTATCATTCACCATTAAGAGGAGAAGGAGAGGAGATGAGGCCATCAATGTCATGGGCCCTGATGGAGAGATCCTGAAGGGTTCAAGGCATGGTAGAAGAGGTAAGGGGGAGGACTACCACCAAGCCACAGCAGCAGTCAGTTGTACAACACCGGATTTGGTCCAGGTTGTTGTCGCAACTGCAGTGACTCTCTGCAAAGGGGATCACAAGCTGCTTCAGGAGTATCTTCCTACACTCCTGAAGGGAAACAACCTCCCTCCTATCATCATCCCACCTCTTCCAGGACCATCTTCACCACCCAGCCTCATTCCCACTCAGGCTATGAGGCCAAGAAGCCACCCGTGAAGGCTACTGGACATCCAGAAGCCTCTCTCAAGACCTCCACCACCACCACAAACAGCAATTTCTGCATCATTCATCACCAGTCAATGTCGCCGGACCAGCAGCAGCCTCGACTCCAGCACCTGCCACCCTTGAAAATCCAGTGGCAACCAACTCCTCTGCATCGTCTGAGTACTCCGACTCCACCACGGGAGAAGAAGTCGATGTGGAGGGGATGGAGGAAGGAGACGAGGACATCGACCTGGGGATGACCGCCAGCGAGCTGGAGAAGACCATCGGCGACGTGACTGTAGAAATTCAGAAGACAGATCCCCCTGAAGCGGCCCAGACAAAGCTGACGAAGTTGCTACACCTATCATTTCAGAAGAAATAAACAATGGAGCATCTTGGTTGAGCCCGAGAACTTTTCAACTCCTACTTTACTTCGCATTTCTCCACTTTATCTTCATCTCTCCAAACTCTTCTACATTCCAACTTTACTTTAGCCATCTGATCAGATCACTTTCATTGTTTTACCGATACTTGTACTTACTGCAATTGTGCCATCCCTTCGCATCTTCTCCCTTGGTACTAGGGCAGCTGTTAGCGCCAATGACATAACAATCACTCTCACATTGCAGAACATAATTTTATCAAAAAATAATTCATGCCCTGAACCATATCCATTTGGTACTCCCTTTCTCAGACCATATTTCGACCATCATTCAATATACAACAGATTATAACCAGCTGTTATATTGATAGTTTATTTTTTTAATTGAATACACAATTAGGCATTCCTTGTCTTTCATATCCTTATTTGCTTCCAAATTTTAGTTTGTCAAGCTCTAGTTAATACTCACATTTCCACCCTCCTTCCTCCTTTCACATTTCCACGCTTCCTTTGTCCAAAAGTCTCTTTCAAGATATTATTTCCCCTGTCTTTTAAAAGGTACTGAATATTGTCTCCTCATATTTCCAATTATACAGTATATCACAAGCTATATCAAATTACTTAAAATGATGCATGCATGGGCAAGACTGATTAATATCCCTCGTATAATGGTATCTTCGTTACAAGCTCTCTCTCTCTCTCTCTCAACAGTTCATGTTCATGCCACGTACAGTTGGAAAAAAGTTCCAGCTGACCCACCCTCGCTCTGGGGCTCGCAGAATTATCTGGCAATTCTGGTGTAGGAAGGAGGTGTGTCTTACAAAGATTGAGATTGGTAGATCTGATTTCGGCTATATCATTATAATGTAAAACTTGCAAAATAAACGTATACGAACACAGTAAAAAGACAAAACTAATCAAAATCGCTATGTGGAAACAACGCTTAAGTAATATAATAGTGTATAAATAAAAGAACACAATCCACCACATAGGGTGTACATTACTACATGAGCAAGTTAATCTGTTTCCCAAGCAAACTAATCGCACACATAACAACGCACTAACGTAAGAACATATACTAAACAAGGGAAAGTAAGCCTATCTCCAATAAAAATGCATACATCGCTATGTATGATCCCGAACATTCACCCAAAGTTCGTAGATTTGCTTAAATATTCAAATTATTATATCCACTGATTGGCATCTACACCAGTATTGCCAGCTAATTCTGAGAGCCCCAGAGTGAGCGTGGGTCAGCTGGAACTTTGACCAACTGTACCTTCCATCCATCGTCTTATTCTTTTAGCATTGATTTACCTCTATGTCTAAGATATATTCATTTGCTACGGCAAATCTTTTAATTTAGTGAGTTTCTCTAGAAGGACCTTATATATACCTACGATAAAACACAGGGCAAGATATACAAAAGGTACAATATGGCATGTTTATAGTATACATATATACATTATATAATAATAGGTCACACAATAACACTACAACAATACAAAGGTACAAATACTATATACATTCACATTATACAAGGGATTTATGTTTAGTTGAGTTACAGCTGATTACAAAGGAAGATAATCACAAAGGTATTGATATTACACTTTAGTTGAGTCTGAACTGTTCTCTAAATGGTACGTTTTCTTCAACACAATAGATGGGTACTACACATGATTGATGTATTTATACAATTAACATTAAATATGGGTTCTTTGACTCGGCAAATAATGATTTTTGAATAAGGCAAAGTATATCTGATATTACGGTACTTCTGAAACTTTACTTTCATTATAAACTGCAATGGCTAGTACAACAGTGGTCAGAGGTATTTATGTAATTATATGAATGAGTGAATTTTTAGGTTCAGTGAACTATAACATTAAATAAAGTTGAAATGTACTAAATTAAAGCATACACTTGGAAAATTGTAAAATTGGCTGTCTTGCCTAGTTATATCATAGAGTCGGATTTCTAGAGACAGAAGTATAGTTACTGTGGCTCACGAGTTTTCTGGTTTTCTTGACGATATTTTTTTCTAGTTTTCTTTAGAAGAATATATATAAACTGGAACAATCACTAATTATATAAGTATGTGCGAGCGAGTGCTGTTGTGATAGTAAATTAAATCACGCTATTTAATCTTCTATATTATATCGAACTGGGATGCCTGACTATAATACTACAAATATTATTTATTTATTAGTATTAGTATTTACAAGGATAGGGGGCGTGACCCGGTGTTCGTTTTGTTTTCCCAGAAGGGGACAATTATTTGGAGGCAGAATTGTCTCCCAGATGGAGACAGATTAATTTGTTATTGTATATTAATGGTTTCCCTGACATTGGAGTGGGGCTTTATTTTATTTATTTTTCTTTCTGTTTGTTTTCTTTCGTTACCGGCTGGATCTCGATTTTCGTTTGAGGGGGCTCCTCTCTTCTCGTGTTGTTTGGCAGCTTGAAGGCTAGGTATCGTACCACTAGTAATTTCTTCTATCTGGTGGTGGTGTTCGACCTGGAGCCTAGGTATCGTACCGCTAGCATGCACCTACGACCACACACAAGTTGATGTTGACCTGAAGGATGAGCTTCCTTTTCCACTTGCTGGTGTCGAACTCAGCGTCTCTGTATTTAGACCACTGCCTAGTATCTAATGTAGCGACTTCACCGAAACACATACCAGAATTGCTGATCTCGAACTGGTCTCGAATACAGCGAGCTGACCAAAACACTTTTAACTTTCTCATATTTGGACCGAGGGAAGGAACCAAGGCCCCAGTATCGAACTTGAAACAATCCTGTCTTTAGACCAAAATTGGGTAGTGTCGTACCTAGCTTGATTATCTTGGTATATTCGGCTGGAGACTATGTTTCCTTCTGGTTAGTCCTAGTCCTTTCCCGTGGGGGCTAGAAGGGCATGGTGGATGGCGGTTTGCGTTTCTGGGCCTTCTGTCGGCACTCCGGGAAATGGTCAGGTCACGTGGGAGCATTTGCGCAGATGAAGTGTACGCTGGTCCAGGATTTTTTGTGTACTTCTGACCTGGTGTTGTTGATGGTGCTGATGGCAGCTATTTTTAGTGTGGAAATAATAATATTATATCTGACATACGGAGCCCTGTATGTTAATTTAAGAGTTAGAATTAGAGTTGAAGGAGCCCACTACCCAAAACGGTGAAGCAGACTAGCGAACGAGCGAGTGGGCAAACCATCTCCCCCCATACCAGCATGCTAGCCTTCACACCTCGATGACCGATGCTATGACGTATGATCGACGCCAGGAGCTGTGAATGGACCTCGCACCTGTTATGTGATTCGAGGAGCTATGATTGGCGCCGGCACCACCCGCCGCCTCCTGATTCGTTCCTACACCATCCTTGTTTGGTATATAAGACCCGAGTTGTGGGCATTCAAATCAGTCTCATTTGGAGTTGGGGAAGGTGAACTTGCAGCTGGAGGAAGACGGGGTGAAGTATTATAATGGGATTGTGACTGTCAGTCAGATTATATAAATGTGTGTTAAGTGTGTTCGGTGTAAACACTTACGTTATGTTGGTTAGTGAGATATGTGATTGGGAATTAACGTGATGTGTTTAATGTGTGTAATGTGTTTAACTATTTAATTGGGAATTAACGTGAACACTACTATTATGTGTTTAACGATTTAATTGGGAATTAACGTGAACGCTACTATTATGTGTTTAACTATTTGATTGCGAATTAACGTTAACGCTACTATTTATGTACTTAACTATTTGATTGGGAATTAACGTTAACGCTATTATTATGTACTTAACTATTTTAGTTGACTAACTTGTGGACTAAAGCAACTCTTTAAGTAATTGGGTTATGATGAAAGTAATACTATTGTTTTATATTAATACTTACGAGTTCTTTCATTTTCTTTGAATTAAGCTTACAGTGCTTAATGGTGCTTAGTACGGTGATGCTATTGTCTCGTATTAGTAATATCGCCTTAGACTAACATGGCTGTGTTAATATTACTTCTAGTGATTTTCTAAGCTGAAGAAAATTCTTTTGCTTCAAAATATTATATTTTGCTTTTCATATTATTTGAGTGAGACCTGAATCGAATCTATGAAACGATCCTGTAACTTTATTTACTCATAATCAAACCTCAATGTTACGTGGTTAAGAAATAAATTTAACTAATTATTAAATATATATCTAACTTTTTATGTGACTTTGATATTACTCCTGATGATAATAATAATATAATACTATTAACGTAAGACAAGAACCAAGAATAATTACATTAAATATAAATAAAAGGACATAGAAGAAAACTATCTATTCATTTCAAAAAGGGTAAGAGACAGAAATATTCTTACTTTAATATTTATCTTTCAAGACTTTTTATAAAATTAATAGTCCTTCTTTAGCTATATACTTATTCGGTTCATAACCATAGCCTACTAAGCTTCGGTTAAATAATAATTCTTTATAAATACTACATGACTTTAATTAGTTTCAGTATTTTTCATAATTAAAGAGTATCAGTCAATAAAGGATACTAAGTCCTAAGATCCAAAAGGAAAGGAAGCAACAACAGGAAATTATTTTATTAGATTTTACTTTTGTTTTGCCTTCAGCTGACTGATACCTTAATAAATATCTCTGTGCTATCTAGACTCATCAAGTTAACCACTTGAGGATCAAGATACGTAACAACTGGAACAATCACTAATTATATAAGTATGTGCGAGCGAGTGCTGTTGTGATAGTAAATTAAATCACGCTATTTAATCTTCTATATTATATCGAACTGGGATGCCTGACTATAATACTACAAATATTATTTATTTATTAGTATTAGTATTTACAAGGATAGGGGGCGTGACCCGGTGTTCGTTTTGTTTTCCCAGAAGGGGACAATTATTTGGAGGCAGAATTGTCTCCCAGATGGAGACAGATTAATTTGTTATTGTATATTAATGGTTTCCCTGACATTGGAGTGGGGCTTTATTTTATTTATTTTTCTTTCTGTTTGTTTTCTTTCGTTACCGGCTGGATCTCGATTTTCGTTTGAGGGGGCTCCTCTCTTCTCGTGTTGTTTGGCAGCTTGAAGGCTAGGTATCGTACCACTAGTAATTTCTTCTATCTGGTGGTGGTGTTCGACCTGGAGCCTAGGTATCGTACCGCTAGCATGCACCTACGACCACACACAAGTTGATGTTGACCTGAAGGATGAGCTTCCTTTTCCACTTGCTGGTGTCGAACTCAGCGTCTCTGTATTTAGACCACTGCCTAGTATCTAATGTAGCGACTTCACCGAAACACATACCAGAATTGCTGATCTCGAACTGGTCTCGAATACAGCGAGCTGACCAAAACACTTTTAACTTTCTCATATTTGGACCGAGGGAAGGAACCAAGGCCCCAGTATCGAACTTGAAACAATCCTGTCTTTAGACCAAAATTGGGTAGTGTCGTACCTAGCTTGATTATCTTGGTATATTCGGCTGGAGACTATGTTTCCTTCTGGTTAGTCCTAGTCCTTTCCCGTGGGGGCTAGAAGGGCATGGTGGATGGCGGTTTGCGTTTCTGGGCCTTCTGTCGGCACTCCGGGAAATGGTCAGGTCACGTGGGAGCATTTGCGCAGATGAAGTGTACGCTGGTCCAGGATTTTTTGTGTACTTCTGACCTGGTGTTGTTGATGGTGCTGATGGCAGCTATTTTTAGTGTGGAAATAAACTTATTCTAGTTGTTTATGTAGTATTTATTTTAATTTCTGCTACGCTACTACTATTATGGGGGATAAATCGACAGTCATTTAGAAGTTTGTATACTTTATTTAACAAACTTCCTAACTACTCTAATAACGGGTACTTTGTTCGGGCCGAGATGAGTTCAAGACACGGATTGAAAATTACGTCGATTCAAGATAGGTTGTGCTTTGGACCCCTAGAGCTCCCGTTACTCCCTAGCTGAATTCCCGCTATTCAGGTATTGACTCAAGTCGACTTCGATCCAACAAACACGTTATTAGTTACTAATCCTAAATAGTTTAATCTGAGCCCTGCTGTGTCTTCTGTTGAGACCAGGGCCTAATGACGCAATCGATCTTTACCTAATTTACACAAAAATCATATTCTTATTCTATTCTCAAGAATTAACCACTCACTTGGGCCTTCGATGCCTTCTCTCGAGACCAAAGCTTCAATACATATAATCTATTAACTCATCTGACACAACCGTCGTTACTACACAAGTACCTCAACAATAATATAAAGTCTCACAAATTTACGGACCGGGATTACAGGTTCCCTTTCATATATAACATTGGGTTCCGTCACCCAGTTACTCCAATGACATTAGTTTACAATATTTACCTCAATAACACCTTCCGATTATACACTCATGTAACCCTATTACAAACACGCTATGTTTACATTAAACCTTAATCAATAACCGTTCCAACAAAAGATAAACCGTGCCTCAAACAACTACACACGGAACAGATTCACAATTATATTCCTTTACATAACTTCTGAGGAATTCTTTGTTATACGTGATATCCTTAACACTTTTCTCAAACCGCCTTCATGACCCTTTCGATTTATATGGATATAACTTCCTTTCTAAAACATAAGAATCTCGTAATTCATAATATTATGGACTAGTGTCCTGCTATATAGTTTCCTTATTAACAAATTAGTTCGCTATTTCAAGGGACTAGTGTCCTTTCCTAGCTATAGCTGTTCTATCGGGCAACTAAACAAAACTGTTTCCCATTGAACTTATTGGTTGCCTCTTAGTCTAGAAGAATTGATCCTTCCCTCCCCTCTTTACTTTTATACTTAAATCTATCCTATCAGATCCTATATAATAACACTTTCGGCATTACGCCTTTGCAAACAAAAATAATTAATTAACCCTTAAAGATCGGGGTCGGACTTAAGTCCGATACGAGAAAATTGGACTAAATGGCGGGATCGGACTTAAGTCTGTGGGCGTATTCCCGCCCTAATTTAGGTGGAAAGCGAAACTTGGTGGTCAGGCGGTGTACTACAAGGGCCCACCCACACATCCCCACTACGTGACCGTGACTCAGTGACCCTCAAGCAGCCATAATGGAAGGTAAACATTTGCCCGTGTTCGATTCGGTGGCCGCCATCCCTAGTGCGTCGCGCCACCCTACTAACCACGCCCGGCTCACCACCCAGGAACTAGATATCATGCTGAACTCTTCAGAACTTTCTAATAAGCTGTTCGATGAAACCGTCGATGGTCTGGGTGAGAGTTTTGGTAGTGTGGATGACTCGGAAGACGAAAATAACCCGATCATAGGCTTTCACCCCAAGCATAATTTGCGTGGGGTGGATGTTGTGGTTGATGTTGGACAGACCCCAGCAATTGGAGACGTTCCTGACGAAGAACATACTGGTGTGAGTGTTGGTAAGTATAATTTACATTTTATAATTGCTTGAAAATGTGATTGCAAGCATTTTATCACCTTACGAGCGGCTGGTGGAGTATATTTCACTGTGCCGCCCAGCGTTTTTTTTTACCCTAAAGGGGGTTGTTCCGTGCTCTTTTTCATGCATAAACAACAGAGAGCGTAATAAAGTATGTATCCCTGAAAGGGCGAAATTGAGCTTTCCAATGACACCCGAACCATGCTTCTACGACTGGTTGTCTTTCACCGACCGTGCACCAGGAGTGCAAAAACCCTAAACTACCGTAATTTACTTCCATAATTCCCTGTGTGGCGAGCGGTCTTGAGGTAATTTATGCTCCTAATCACCGCTCCGCTCTCTCTCAGAGCACATTACGTCCAAGAAATTTCCTTTGCATTTTATAGCGTATTATTTGCAGGCGTTCGGTAAATTTCTTACGGTAATACAAACAACGAAAGATTGAATATTTGTGCTTGGCATTATATGATTGTGGGGAACAGATGTAGGCCTACCGTATATATTATTTTTTCATATATATGATACATATGTAACATTGTTATATTATCACGACACTCTCTCTCTCTCTTTGTTTGTACTCCTTTGTACTCCTTTGTACTCTCTTTGTCTGATGTAGGCCAGGGCACGCCCCTAACTAATCTTCTCTTCCCTCCCAGGGGAAATCACACCTAGCAGATGTTCTTGACTTCCTCTCTCTCTCTCTGTCTGTCTCTTCCTCTCTGGGTCTACCTATACATTTATTATTGCATGTGACATTGAAATTGCTTGAGAGTTTGATTGCAAGCATTTTATAGCGTATTATTTGCAGGCGTTCGGTAAATTTCTCACGATAACCAGGGTGTATGGTACATTTCTCACGATAATACAAGCAACAACAAAGCTTGGCGAAGATTGTGGTCTACAATATACCTTTTTATAATTGCATGTGACCTTGTAATTGCTTGAAAGTTTGATTGCAATCATTTTATAGCGTATTATTTTCAGGCGTTCAGTAAATTTGATAAGTATATCAAAATAAGTCCTGTGGGACTATGAAATAGCTATTATTGGACAAGGCAAATATTTTGTTCATCCCTCCACTGGAACATCAACAACAATGTCAACAACGTATCGCGTCGGCAGTGTGCAGTACTGCCAATACGTATAGCGACTTCCGCTAGATCTAGAGACCTTTACTTCGATCTAGCAGCAATGACTTACACTAGCGGTTTTGTTTTGAAATTTCAGAACAATTTCGAAGTGATATTATATGGATTTTGCCAATTCATATTTCTAGTGGTATTTATCATGTCTTACATCTAACAATATATGCTAGCGGATTTAACTTCAATTGGTAACCCTTAGTAAACAGGTGATAAACAAACCCGCATCCGTATCGGTTTGGTGTATCGGTATTATGGTAAGTTGGCTACCTACTATTGTTTATACGATATAGTAAGTAATGATCAGTAAATTATTATATATTATATATAAAACAAAAACAAAATTCCTGCAAAGCAAGCGAAACAGAGAGAGAGAGAGAGAGAGAGAGAATGCAGAAACTGAAATGAAAAAAAAGAGTGAAAAAGATATAATAATACAGAAATATTACAAGCAAATAAATGAAATAGAGGGATTAGTTAGAGAAAATAATAATGAGAAATACATATACGGATGAGGAAGAGGGAGAGAGAGAGAGAGAGAGAGAGAGAGAGAGAGAGAGACAGGAGGAGTGAGAGAGATTAGAGAAAATAGAGAGATTGCATGCATTTTATAGCGTATTATTTGCAGGCGTTCAGTAAATTTCTTACGGTAATACAAACAATGAAAGATTGAATATGTGTGCTTGGCATTATATGATTGTGGGGAACAGATGTAGGCCTACCGTATATATTATTTTGTCATATAATTATATGATACATATGTAACATTGTTATATTATCACGACACTCTCTCTCTCTCTTGTCTTTTCCTCTCTGGGTCTACCTATACATTTATAATTGCATGTGACCTTGAAATTGCTTGAGAGTTTGATTGCAAGCATTTTATAGCGTATTATTTGCAGGCGTTCAGTAAATTTCTTACGGTAATACAAACAACCAAACAACGAAAGATTGAATATTTGTGCTGCACATCCCTCATACGAAATACCATTCCCACCGTATAGAGAGAATACAGAAACTGAACTGAAGACAGAGTGAAAAATATATAATAATACAGAAATATTACAAGCAAATAAATGAAATAGAGGGATTAGTTAGAGAAAATAATAATGAGAATTACATATACGGATGAGGAAGAGAAAGGGAACGCGAGAGAGGGAAAGAGAGGGAGCCAGAGAGAGAGACAGACAGATAGGAGGAGTGAGAGAGATTAGAGAAAATAATAATGAGAATTACATATACGGATGAGGAAGAGAGAGAGAGACAGAGCGCGCGAGCCAGAGAGAGAGAGAGAGACAGACAGACAGGAGTGAGAGAGAGAGAAAGAAAGAAAGAGAGAGAGAGAGAGAGAGAGGGAGAGAGAGAAAGAGAGAGAGAGAAATACAGAGAATACAGAAATAAGGAGAAATAAGAGAAAAATAAAACCGATTACCGAAGGAATAGTAGACGCGCGAGAGGCCCAAGTCAGGCCAAAGCGAATGCATCCGAACGCGCCCAGGAAATAGACCAAAAAGTACCTCCTCTTCCTCACCTCTTCCCACCCTCCACACTTGCTCATAACATCCATAATAGACTTATATGGGGAGACGAAGATTTGCTCTTTCCAAAAATGATCATTTCGTTCGCATTGGAGCCATAGTAACGGCACTAGGGCGAGTGAAAGTGAGCGAATATTTCGGGATTATGCCCGCTGAGCAGTACAGTGTAAAATACCTTACCACCCGCTAAATAAGGGTTAATACACATCATCATTATATGGATACAGATTAGTCTAAAAAAAAAATCCCATAGTCTTGTCCTCGATTGTTAATGGAACCACCAAGTTAGTCAAACATTTTCTCTTTTTCTTCTGGAATCTTATGCGGGCCCAATATGGGTACTTAACACATTACGAGCGGGTGGGTCGGTAACTTCTACTACCCGCCAAGCGGTTGGTTTTACCCTAAATGGGGTTGTTTCCGTGCTCTTTTTCATGCATAAACAAGACCCAGAGCGTAATACAAGTATCTATTCCTGAAAGGGCGTAAACAGAGCTTTCCAAAGACACCCGAACCATCCTTCTAAGACCACAGGTTCTCTTGCAACGATCGTGCAACACGAGTGCAAAAACCCTAAAATAAGGTAATTTCCTTACATAATTCCCTGTGTAGCGAGTGAGAGAGGGTGGAGGAGGGTGTAATAAATTTCAGTCGACCCACGGCGGTGGTGGCGAGCGGTCAGGAGGAAATCTATGCTCCTCGCACCGCTCATCTCTCTCTCAGAGCACATTACGTGCTCAAAATTGCACTCGACATATGCCGAGGCCCGCATATGTGCAAATTTTCTTTAACTCGACATATGTCGAGCGCCGATGGTTAAGGGTTAAACAAATATATTTGTGGATGCTGGAATCAGGTGTGAATACTGGTACTGTGGTTTACCACCTTAGAGCTGGCCAATAGCTCCTCTGGAAAATCTCACTCCCGTCCACTTTCTGTCGTCTCTCTTGAATTGCATGGCTGTGTGTGTGTAGACTAGCAATGTGACGACAGGCGGCAGGATACTGAAGGTGTAACCTCCGAGTGGGCGAGAGTGAAGAGAGATCAGGAGTGGTCTGTGCTGTTGCTGTAGATAAGGGCAGGGTAGCTGGAATGGTTGGCTCCTGGTTTCCCTTTGTGCCCGAGTGAGAGAGAGCAACCGGGTTGTAAGAAGCTAACTCGGTGAGTTCCGATAGGTGAGTGACCTCTGTAACCCCTCCGCGCCAGACTTTATAGTCTCGCCTCCCGCTCTACCGCACTGTGATTGGCTGAGCGGCACGCGCGGCAGCCCGCTCGCTTTGAATTCTTGCCTCCTCCACCTCCACTCTCTTCTCCTCGAAATAAGTTCCTGGAAGCTGGTTACAAACATCTTTCAGTGGCTTACGGGAGTACAGGGATGGCACCGAAATATTAGATCGAGTATAACCAGGGGAAACTACTCAAGAAGGAAAGAGAGCGACTTTTGAGGTGAGGTAGAGAGTTCAGCTCCGTGCTCCGATAATGGAGGCCGCTGATTGGTTGGCTGGGAAGGTGGGGCGTGTTGTGCCCGAGAACTGTCAAAATCAGCTGACGGTGCAAGCAAATAGAAAGGAGCGCGGTGATTGGCGGAGGGCTTTTCTACTATATCACCCCCTGCTAATTTAAGGCGAGCTCCTGATCGCCGCAACACCGTTCCCCTGAAATTTTTGCCATCTGGCTGCCACTCTACCAGTCCACTGTGCTCACAGAGACATCTGTGTAGCTGGAGAGCAGGATTATGATTCCCCACAACAGTTTTGGCTACTAAAACCTCCCCGGGATGACTAAGAAGCTGTTTGAGATCTCGAGTGGTATTTATTCTTTGCCCTTGTCCGTCGACTATTGCGACAAGTCGACGGAGTCAGTACTCAGGGTCAGAGATGAGAGGCATGGTACCTTGCAACTGGCATGCACGTGCCCCGGGGGTCCTATTTATAGCCTCGTCCGGATATCTTATTGGTGGGCGGCTAATCCTACCACTACAAGTGAGGGTCTCGGTGGGGTCCGTGGAATTAGACGCTCTAGCCGGAGTCTTATCCTGAACATTAGGTAAGGGAGTTTCGTTAGATTCATTTACTTTAGCTGTGGGAGAACCATTTGTACGTTTGTTTTCAAGAGATACGTCTCTCGTTTCTATCTCGTCTCGGAACCACTCGTCTTCACTACTCAAAGTCTTATTGAAATCTCTCGGCGAAACTGAAACTTCACTGGCTGGGACCGTAGACTTTTCATCCTCGGTAAGCTCATAATAGTCATCCTCCCCACTGAGTACGATTTCTTCGAAGGAGAGAAGGAGAGGTACTCCTTCTGGCCCAACCTCAGGGAGATTCTCTTGATTTTTACGCCTAAGTGACCACCAGAACGGAGAGTCCTCTAAATAGTTCCTGTTCAGAGTAGGACCTCCAACGTCTGGCCAAGCTGAGGAAGTACCAGGGTCATCATCCCCGGATTCTATCTCCTCTTCGCCCCCTTCCTCGCTACTCCACTCGCTCATAGCTGGGGGAAGAATTCCTTCATATCGTTTGGTATGACGAATATGGGTAACTGACACAATATCTCCATGATGCAAGTACAACACTTGATAGGGCCCATTTATCTCTACAACCCTGAAGGGACCCTCGTATTTCTCCTCCAGTTTACCAGCTCTGGTGGGATCATGTCTCTTTACCAAAATATATTCCCCCAGGTAATAAGGATTATTTAGAGAAACTTTCTTAGGCTGTTGCTGGGCAATATGAACATTGAACTTGCTGTCGTCGCTCCCCTTGTTCCTTCCAATATTTTCTAGGTTGGGAATATTGCGCGGACGAACAGGAGTATGGCAATAATCGTTCTTGGCAATTTCGGCGTGCTGCCAAAGATAATCTCATAGGGCGAATACCCAGTAGTTCTACAAACCGTGGTATTTATCCCCCAGACAATTTCTGGCAGAAGTTCCGGCCACCCTCGGGCGATTTTCTCCCCTTGCGAGCTCAGACTAGCCCGGATGCAATTGGCTAACACCCTATGGTTGCTTTCACATACAGCATTCCCCTGAGGGTAATACGGGGAGGTGTGCTGTATCTTGTAGCCCAAGGTTTCTCCTAAGTGTTGCCAGATCTCTTTATTAAATTATCTTCCTCTGTCACTCGGAATACCTCCAGGGGTGCCATATACAAAAATGACCTTTTCCAAGATAACCTTAGCCACCGTTTTGGCTTTCTTGTCCGGAATAGCACAAGCAACCGTGTATTTGGAAAAAATATAGACACAGGTCAAGATGTACCTTTTATTTGTCTGTCTGGCCAGAGGTCCCATAATATCCACTGATAATTTGGCCCAGGGTGTACCAGCTGTGATATGTCGGGGCGACTGTCTAGGTCCCCTTCCATCTTTGCCCCTCTGACATCCCAAACAATTTTGAACAACTTCTTTAACGATCTGGTTGGCCCTCTTGGTCCAGTACCTTTCATTAAATTGTTTTAGAACCCAAGACTGTCCCCAATGAGCCCCCCTTCGTTCTTGTCCGTGGAGAATTTGAATCATGTGTTTAGCCTCTGAATAATCAAGTACTACCCGATCTTTAGAATCCCTCCAGGCTCCCTTCAAAAACTTTACTTTGTTACCATATCTAGGGTCATGTTTTCCCCTGGGAGGTTCAGTGGGTTGGACGGGTGCTACCGGTAGTCGAGACAAGCCATCGGCATTAGTGTGTAATTTACCGGGTCTATGTCTAACTTCAAAAGAATATTCTTCCAAAATCCCCTTCCACCAGACAAATAATCCGTCTTCCGTTTTCATTTTCCTGCGCCATTGCAAGCTATGGTGGTCCGTAATAACTTCAAAGTGGACCCCGGCTAGATAGGGACGGAAATATTGTACAGCCCACACTAGAGCCAAACATTCATTTTTAGTAAGTGTCCGGCTAGCGCAGGCCACTATGCTTTCTTTTCCGTCTACTTTCTGTGCCAATACGGCTCCGAGCCCTTCATCGGAAGCGTCGGTATATAGCTGAAACGGCTTTGTGAAATCCGGATGACAAACTATGGGGTTAGAAGTAAATTTTTGTTTCAAGTGATCAAAAGCTACCTGGCAACTCTGATCCCAGTCGAATCTTCTCCCTTTTTCCAGTCTCTGAGTCATGGGGCGAGCGATCTTTGAGAAGTTGGGTATGAACCTTCGATAGTAGGATGCCATTCCCAGAAACACTCGAATCTCTTTGACAGAGGACAGAGGTGAGATTTCGGCAATAGATCTCACTTTATGTGGGTCCGGTTGGATACCTTTACCGGAAACCACGTGCCCTAGATAAGCTACCTCACGGGCCCCTAATTGGCATTTTGAAGGCTTCAGTTTAAGTCCTGCCCCCCTGATTCTTTCTAACACTTTTTGTAGTCGGTGAATATGTTCCTCCCAATTAACGGAAAAGATTATAATATCCTCCAAGTAAGCCAAACAAGTTTTCCAGGTTAATCCCCTCAATACTTCGTCCATGACTCTAGTGAAACTGGCGGGGCCATTGCAAACTCCAAACGGCAAGACAGTAAACTGGTAGAGTTTGCCTTCGCTCGTGGCAAATGCGGTTTTCTCTTGATCCTCTGACCTAACTGGTACTTGCCAGTATCCACTCTGTAGATCTAAGGTAGAGAACCAGGTTGACCCATTGAGCGATTCTAACGAGTCATCAATACGAGGTAGGGGCTGTGCGTATTTGATGGTGACATCGTTTAATTTTCGATAATCTACACAGAACCGAGTAGACCCATCTTTTTTTTTTACTAGGACTACTGGAGAGGACCACGGACTGTAGGATTCTACTACTATCCCCTGCTTAATCATGTCTTCAACTTGTTCCGTTTCTTTTTGTCTCATAATAGGGTTTTGTTGTCTATAGGGTTGCCTAATAGGAGGCCCTTGAGTGTGTATCTCATGGGTGTGTCGGGTTCGAGCCGATCCGTGGTCCCCTTCGTTTTGAGCAAACACATCTCGGTACGTCCAGAGCAACTCATGTAAGGTATTCGCTTGATTTGACGTTAATTGTTTCGGAATTTCAGGTAAGTTCACGGGTCCGTCAGTTCCAACAGTGGTGGGTTGAGCGGGTGTGACTTGTCCTAACAGTTTGCCTTTTTGATAATTAATCGTGTCATCACAAAATTAGCTAGAACTAGTTTCCTCTGATCGGCAGTAATAAAGGTGAGAGATATTCTCACATTATTCTGTGCATCAGGTTCAAAAATCCCGGCAGTCATGCCTGGGGATGGAGGAATCTCTATCATTTTCCAAGATCTAGGAGGGATAGACAGTTTTCATGTGGTAGCTACTATTTGAGGTCGGAGAGTGGTCGTTGTGTCTTTTGGCACACACTGGATAGTTACTCCCAACTGACTCATAAGATATATCCCCAGATACCCATCGACTCCACTATTTGATTTTCCCGATAAAACATAGAAATCGGTGGTGAATGTAATTCCTTTTCATTGTACTACCGCCGTATTAGTTCGCCCTAGGATCGTTAGTGGTTGACCCCCGGCTCCTGACAACTGAATATTGGTTTGATTTAATGGGCCCAATTCTTGCTGATTTTTTTTTATGAAATTCTCTAGCAGACAACTTCGGTTTGCCCCTGTATCAATTAACATGTTAGCGGCTTTCCCATTTATGACTATAGTTTCACAAGGCGTTTGTCTCTCTAAGATATACCGCTCTTCTATGTGAGGTTTCACAGAAAATGTTCTCTCTCTTCCGGCATCATGACTTTTGGCTGATTTTCGGTCTCCCGTTATTCTACCCGCAGCATTCCTCCCCGGTTTGGATCGGTTCCCCTGGGTAGAGGTCGATCGTTTGGAAGTGCGAGTCTGGGGTCAAATCTAGGAGTTGGGACTTGTGGACGGTTGGTACAGTTCCTAGCTAGGTGTCCGGTCTGTCTACAAGTGAAGCATCGGATCAGGGCTCTCGAATACCCTTTTCCTGGGTTCTCCTCCTCCCCTTTTTGTTTTTCCTCTTTTACTTCTCGAGCCTCCATAATCTTTTAATGACCCCCATAAGTTCCTTAGTAGTATTGACCTCATGAATGATGCAATGCTTTCTAACCTCCACCGGGCAGGCTTGGATCATAATTTCCCTGATCTCAGTTTCCTGGCTCTCTTGTCCATATGGGGATACGCCAGTTTAACATTCTTAGCGATTTCCCTCCTCAGGGCTCTCACATTTTGGCCATCGAGTTTCAGACTCTTGAGTTTGTCTCTGGCTTTTCTGGTGGAAGTTTCTCGGCCACATTCTTCAATTAGGGCACTTCTGACTTCGGCCCATAACACTAGTCCCTCCAGATGTACTCTTACATCATTCAGGGCCTTGCCTAAGTGTGCCTTTCCATAGGCGATTTTCTTTCCATTTTCTCCTACGTCAAGTAGCGTGAACTGACATTCTAACTGCTCGATCCAGAGCTCGATTTCTTCTTTCCCCTCTTCCCATAATCTGAATGGCAACACGCCCGTCATTCTGTTAGATAATTATACTCAATCTAAATGATTTGTCGAATCCCCCGCTTGCCAACAAAATGAAGTATTTATTTTAATTTCTGCTACGCTACTACTATTATGGGGGATAAATCGACAGTCATTTAGAAGTTCGCATACTTTATTTAACAAACTTCCTAACTACTCTAATAACGGGTACTTTGTTCGGGCCGAGATGAGTTCAAGACACGGATTGAATATTACGTCGATTCAAGATAGGTTGTACTTTGGACCCCTAGAGTTCCCGTTACTCCCTAGCTGAATTCCCGCTATTCAGGTATTGACTCAAGTCGACTTCGATCCAACAAACACGTTATTAGTTACTAATTCTAAATAGTTTAATCTGAGCCCTGCTGTGTCTTCTGTTGAGACCAGGGCCTAATGACACAATCGTTCTTTACCTAATTTACACAAAAATTATATTCTTATTCTATTCTCAAGAACTAACCACGTCCCTTGGGCCTTCGGTGCCTTCTCTCGAGACCAAAGCTTCAATACATATAATCTATTAACTCATCTGACACAACCGTCGTTACTACACAAGTACCTCAACAATAATATAAAGTCTCACAAATTTACCGACCGGGATTACAGGTTCCCTCTCATATATAACATTGGGTTCCGTCACCTACAGTAGTTACTCCATTGACATTAGTTTACAATATTTACCTCAATAATACCTTCCGATTATACTCTCATGTAACCCTATTACAAACACGCTATGTTTACATTAAACCTTAATCAATTACCGTTCCAACAAAAGATAAACCGTGCCTCAAAACGCCTACATGGAACAGATTCACAATTATATTCCTTTACATAACTTCTGAGGAATTCTTTGTTATATGTGATATCCTTAACACTTTTCCCAAACCGCCTTCATGACCCTTTTGATTAATATGGATTTAACTTCCTTTCTAAAACATAAGAATCCCGTAATTCATATGGACTAGTGTCCTTCTATATAGTTTCCTTATTAACAAATTAGTTCGCTATTTCAAGGGACTAGTGTCCTTTCCTAGCTATAGCTGTTCTATCGGGCAACTAAACAAAACTGTTTCCCCTTGAACTTATTGGTTGCCTCTTAGTCTAGAAGAATTGATCCTTCCCTCCCCTTTTTACTTTTATATTTAAATCTTTCCTATCAGATCCTATATAATAACACTTTCGGCATTACGCCTTTGCTAACAAAAATAACTAATTAATACACATAATCATTTTATGGATACAGATTAGTTTAAATTCTTTTTCCCTTAGTCTTGTCCTAGAAGGACACATCAATTGATAATGGAACCACCAAGTTAGTCAAACATTTTCTCTCTTTCTTCTGGAATCTTATGCGGGCATGGGTCCTTAAACAAATATATTTGGGGATGCTGGAATCAGGTGTGAATACTGGTACTGTGGTTTACCACCTCAGAGCTGGTCAACAGCTCCTCTGGAAATTCTCACTCCTGCCCACTTTCTGTCGTCCCTCTTGAATTGCTTCGCTGTGTGTGTGTAGACTAGCAATGTGACGACAGGCGGCAGGATACTGAAGGTGTAACCTCCGAGTGGGCGAGAGCGAAGAGAGACCAGGAGTGGTCTGTGCTGTTGCTGTAGATAAGGGCAGGGTAGCTGGAATGGTTGGCTCCTGGTTACCCTTTGTGCCCGAGTGAGAGAGAGCAACCGGGTTGTAAGAAGCTAACCCGGTGAGTTCCGAGGGGTGAGTGACCCCTGTAACCCCTCCGCGCCAGACTTTATAGTCTCGCCTCCCGCTCTCCCGCGCTGTGATTGGCTGAGCGGCACGCGCGGCAGCCCGCTCGCTTGGAATTCTTGCCTCCTCCACCTCCACTCTCTTCTCCTCGAAATAAGTTCCTGGAAGCTGGTTATAAACATCTTTCAGTGGCTTACGGGAGTACAGGGCTGGCACCAAAGTATTAGATCGAGTATAACCAGAGGAAACTACTCGAGAAGAGAAAGAGAGCAACTTTTGAGGTGACGTAGAGAGTTCAGCTCCGTGCTCCGATAATAGAGGCCGCTGATTGGTTGGCTGGGAAGGTGGGGCATGTTGTGGCCGAGAACTGTCAAAATCAGCTGACGTTGCAAGCAAATAGAAGGGAGCATGGTGATTGGCGGAGGGCTTTTCTACTGTAGTTTATATTATATATTTTCAGCATCTTTCATTTTCTCAGTGTCAATTGTTAATTGTTAATTGTTAATAGTTAATTGTTCAATTTCTATATATAATTACATGCCATAATTTACAGTATATGTGTTCCACTTACATAGTCATTAATTTTTCTCCCTACTTTTTCTACTGTGTTCACTAAATAATCCTCCACACCACAACATTACTGACTTTGGAATATCCTCTCTCTTTCAACAGGTAAGTGACTCAAATAATTAGCACAATTCATTGCTCTCTCACCTCGAATGTATTCGCTTAATTAATATACATACATTTCCTCTAATTCTCCTTCGATTGTACACATACTTCATGCTTGCCCCATGTCCTGATGTTTTCAATTTGCTTCATTCATAATTAGTTTTTCGGTCATTATGTATTATCATTTGCATCATAATTTCACATTTGTATACCGTTTACATTTCTAGTTCTTATAAATTGTGTAACATATTATTATGCCCCTGGACTCTCTTACTTGACACTTTACTGTCATCTGGATTCGATTCATGGCATATTTTTCACAATGCAGAGTCTCTGTTTTCCCAATCATATGTGTTTCCTCAAAAACTTCTCTGGACTGATGCGCATCAATTATCCGAATTTCCAGAAAGAAATGTATATACTGTTGTCATTAAACCGAGAAGCGCGGTAAGCCTAACATAAGTGTCTTTTTATTATAGCAAATGCGATAGGCCTCATGAAGGCAAGATCATGAAAAAAACTCCAAAATGCCCCAGGGGCTCTCAAAACAAAGGAATAAGTGATTAGGTGAGATAATTCCCCTTTATTACCTCTTAACACTCAACCACATGTGTCCCCACCCCCCCCTCCTTCCCTTCCTCAATTATATATATTTTTTTCCACTTATTTCCCTCATTTATCGGATATTCTACACACAAATTATTTTCAGCCGGGCTGGGAGTCAGCCGTGAGTCAATAAGAGACCCTCTAGAAGTGTGAGATATCTGCCGGGCGGCTCAGTACATTGACAGATGTTGCACAGGGAGGATGTGTCTCTCGGCTGGCTGACCCAAAATACGACCGGGCGGCGAAAATATCCGTTTTATACCACCCAATTCCTGTTCCCACTTCTTTTATTGGTCTTCAATGTTCACATGTTCATCATTTATATGAAATATATGCACATGGAGAAGAAATAATGCTTTATATGGTAATATAACAAATTCTGGCAGAATCAATTGGTAGAAATTACGCATCTTAGCCACTTTTCAGTACCTCATTTTTGCGTTCCGTGGGTTAATCAATGAAATTAGTTCAATATATGTGTGATTAAGAGGATTGTGTACTCTTCTTCATATTTTTACTAAGGACTAGAGCAAACGGCCTGCAATTCTCCACGATTATAATATTATATTGGTCGATTCTTTCAAAATTATAGAAATGTATGGTCGATTGATCAATTGAGGGCCGGGATTTCTAGGCTTGTAATAACGTAAAGACTATACTCGAGTTGTACATTTCTACCTGGAACGTTTTTAGTAGCTAGTAGTATGTTTTCCCTCTGTCAAACACTTACATACTGTATATTGTCTCTATTCTGCCTTGTTTCTTTACAGCATTCCTTTAACCCGTACAGCCCCGGCCGGTTTTATTATTTTTGCACACCAGAACCCGGGCAATTTTTCAAATTTTTGTTTTCTTATAAATATATCAGAACGTGTTAGAAAATAATGATAGACCTGAAGAAATGTGAAAAAAGTACTTACCTAGGCCATTTGGGGGTCCTGGGAGGTAGTGGGGGTCCCCAGCCTCAGTGGAGCCTTAGCGCCATTTCAAATCTCCCGCGCCAGCAGCCAGTTGCCAGCCGCCAGGCAGCATGACTTATTTTGCACCTCTCGGACATAAAGTGCGCTTCAGAGTTCATAGAATGTCTTTGTATATCACATAATGTCAATATAACTGAAGTTGTAGTGTGATAAGTGCCTTCATTCAAGTATTACAAGTGCGCACGAGTGTTAGCGTCCCCGTTGCCATGGTGATGGCGGCCATCTTTGCTCAGGACAATAACTAAACGCACGTACGAACACACGGCCAGACAGCGGACCGAGTGACCCATATTCCACAGCACCCTTCCCTCTTTCTTTCTCTGTCTGGCTGTCACTTTCACTCAAGGTCACTCTATCTCTCCTTTTCATTGAATTATTTGTAATTGTTCATTGTTTTACCTATGATTATGAGGTGTATATACATTGTTTTACGCACTTATTGTCTCGTATTCTTATAATTATTTGCACACAGTTTTATAAGTTTAGAATGTACTTAGTGTTTTATATTGTTCGGTACTTTGCACTTGTAAATTATATATATATACACACTGTTTATATTCGCTTTTTGCGTCTTTTATATACACTGTTAGTATTACATTATAGCGTCTTTTATCGCAGTCTTTGAACACTTTGAACACTTAGAAGTGCTCGAGGGTGTGATACTCCCTGAAGCAGGTGGGAAAACACAGTCCCACATCACATTCTTCACACATCGTCCGGGTGTCTTGCCGTTTTGGTGTGCGTCTGCCTGTGTTGCGACACACATGACACCGTCTGCGTGGGTTGGGTTTTACTTGGTTGGGAGGGACAAATTCGCAAAAGTGGCGTTGTGTCAGTCTGGCGGGGCCTTCTGGTGCTTGAAAACGAGCTGCGGGACGTTGCTGGCGGCGTGGACCATCCCTGAAGAAGAACAGAAGCTCCTGTGCAAGTTCGATGCAGTACGACTCCATCGTCTCAACTTCACCTGTTATTTCATGATATTGGATGTGGCAGTTGTAGAGGGTGAGGTCGGGTAGGTGGAAAAATAGTTTTTTATACCACCTCATCGTCTTCCTGGCACACTCGACCGACGATATGACAGAGTCTGACTTGTCAACCAGCCGCATGTTGATGTTGTAGTCAAAGATTGCAACTGGTTTTTTGACCGCCTCACCTGTGGCTCTATCACGGCGTTTGGTGTCCTCTAAGCGGGGCAGGTGGATACTGGTGAGGATATTGACGTCACGATTGTCCATCCACGAGAGCATCAAGATATTATTTGCCTGGAGGTGGATGATGGAGCCCTTCTCCCGCCTTTCGCGTAGCTCTGGCATGTAGACACGATTTCTCCTGACGGTGCCACAGACGCCAGTGTTTCTGCTGTACAGGAATTTGGCAAGGGAAGGGCTGGTGTACCAGTTGTCGAGGTACAAGATGTGGCCCCTGTCCAAATATCCCTCCTACATGGTGATGACAACGGCCCCAGATATCCCATATGTCCTCTCCTCCACCAGTTCAGTGACCTTGCCCATGTAGAGGATGATGTCCTGGATATAGCCAGTTTTGCAGTCGCACATCACGAACAGTTTCAGGCCATAACGGTGACGCTTGCTGGGGATGTACTGTCGGATGCTAATATTCCCCCTCCACAGCACCAGACTCTCATCAATGATGAGTTTTTGGTGAGGTTTGAAGGAGGCTGCAAACTTAGTTTTCAGGTATTCAAATATAGGTCTTATCGTCTCCATCGGGTCTTTGGTATTCCTGGGGCGATCCTGGTTCCTGGTGTGGCTTGCCAGGCTATCAATAAAGTGCAGGTTTCCCATGATTGCCGTGAATCTATTCCTGCTCATGACTTTCCCAAAGAAGGGGGTTGCGATGAGGGGATCAGATGACCAGTACTTCCTGAGAGACGTCTTCTTGGTGACCCCCATCAGGATGACCAGTGCCAGGAATGAGTAGAACTCATCGGAAGACAAATCCACCCATGAGAGACGTGCCGAGTTCCTCTTCTGCTCCTTTCCTGCCATAAAATAATAGATGTACCAGTTCGTCTGGTCAACAATCAAGCCGACAAGGTTGGCAGTGAAGAACTGCAGAAAAACACCCAGTCTTGTGGTGTCAGGTCCACGATTGGGCATGGTAGGGCCGGCCTCAGCTGCCCCCGCAAAGTGGTATTGTCCTGGTAGATAGTTCTCCCCATCCACCCAATCCCACCTATCAGCGCCTTCGTCGTCGCTAGATGGGGCATTGGGGTCATCAGGGTCATCGTCAGGGGCACCGGGGCGGGTCGTGCGGGTGGTGGACCTGGGTCTGGAGCTAGACCTCGAACTTGATCGAGAGCTAGATCTAGAGCTCGAGTCGTTGCTGGGGTGTCTTATTTGTTTCACCTTCTGCATTCGGCCGCGGGTGGCACGCCCGCGAGATATGACATGCCCACGTCGTTTGCTTGCAGGGCGTTGGGGCAGGTCGGAGCGTTGTGGAGAGGCTGGTGATAATGCAGTGGCGCGGGAGGGGCCTGGTTCAGGTGAGGGAGACATTCGTGGGGGGGTGTACGGGATGGAGCCTGAAGGTGATAGTGGGGGGGAAGAATGGCGAGGCGGAGAGTCTGGCAGTAGTGGTGGTGGTGGTGGTGACTCATCCCTCCCCACGTGCTCTGGGTCGGGAGGGAAGAGGGAGCGTTTTGGGTCACGTGACTGCCCTTGTCTCGCACCACGTTGTGCCATTTCTCCATCACCAGGTTGTTCTATTTGTCCATCACCACGTAGTTGTTCGTCACTATATTTATGACGACCATAGAACCTCCCCGGGGTATTTTTCTTGAGTGGGGAGATTATACGAAGTGGGGGAGAAGGCAGGCGGGGTTGTGGGGGTACCTCCTCTTCACTCCCAGACTTGCCCCTTCTTCTCTTCAATCCCTTTCGTTCTTCCCCAGGTACACGCACGTAATTTTGAGGGTCAGCAGGTTCATCTGCAACAACAACCTCTTCCCAACTTTCTGAGGATTCAGTGGGGTCTTGGGGAAGTGGGCGGCGGGGAGGTGCACTTGCCCCTTGCTGTCTTCGTGACGGCCTGCGCGGCCTGACAGGAATCTGAGCAAGCTCTTCCTCTAGCTCACTTATTTCGGCTTGTGAAGGGGCATACTCGTCCCCAGACTCGTCCATTGCCGAGTCAGAGTCACTATCAGGGCTGTCAGTGTCGTACATTATATCCATGACCTCCTGTGTACTGCAGGGGCGGGTAAGGCGGGCACTATAACGTCGAGACATTGTGTTTCACTCGAGAGGGTGCGCGGTAAACTGACCATGAGGTGTGGGAAGGCGGGTGCCCTCTCCCGTTCCCGCGCGCGCGCGCGTATGGACAAAACGGTTTGAGATTAGTCCGCCGGCACCCAAAGTAGTTCCCATATAAATCTAGAGCCATTCTGAGAGTTACGACTGGAGCTATAATGGTGACGCGTTAGGCGCGTCTCTGGGGCTGTGCGTTACATACATAGCCGACGCGTCAGACGCGTCGCTGGGGCTCCACGGGTTAAGCATCCTCTCTTTCTGTGTCACATAGTTATTATTGCCAAAACATTATAGGCTAGGATTGGATCTTTCTTTGGAATACAAGTCTTCATTTCTAGCACAATTGATCCAGTGTAAATGACAATAAGGGATAGGGTGAATGGAGGATAATGTCTTTGCATCGGGTGGCTGGACGCTGTTTATTCATCCTGGTTGGCGGTCTCACTAATGCCCCTTTCCCACTGATGCGACAACTCACGATTTTCGTCGCCGAGGACGTAGTGTTGGCAAATTCGCAAGAATGCGTGCGACGTTCACGATTTTGACCGTTAAAAACCGTTGACAAGTTTACACTCGGCGACAATGTCGCCGATGAGTAAGACGGAATCGGCGACATTATGCGAAGACATCGGCAAATTGAGCGATGGTTCGGCGAATACCTCGGCGAGATTATTTAGTTTCATCCCTAGACCTCCATCAAGCATATAAAGCACCCCCCAACACCCTCCTTCAAGATCGATTTGTAAATTTTTCGATAGAAAAATATCGTGGCCGAAGGCCGGTTCCTCAAAATGTATAGGCTCGCTATCGCTAGCCAGGAAAAACTCGACGCCTAAATGACACGAAAGTCTTTATATTGACAACGAAATGGAGTGAAATGGCTTAAAATCGCCAAACTAATGGGCCGAACGTCATAAAATATGAAAACTAATGGGGTTACCATGAGGAAGAAAGGGGACCAGAAAAACGACCCATCTCCCTTTAATTCGGAGATTGGCAATGTCCGGCTTCGCCGGAGACATTTTTTAATCAAATAATGTACAAATTTAGCTTGCTCTCAAAAACAAAAAAATGTATGTTGGCTCGCTACCGCTCACCAGGAAAATATTGAAACCTGGATGGGGGTAAACGTCTTAAAACAGTAGGCTGAATGGGGCCGAACGGATAAAAGGCAAAGAGAGAGGGAGAGAAAGAGACAAAAAAAAAAACGAGGAGAGAGGGTGAGAAAGATAAAACAAAAAAAGGCGAGGTGGGTTCATAAGCCGTAACGCAAACATTGAGCCCACCTGCTGTTTTTGTTTTATCTTTCTCTCCCTCTCTCCTCGTTTTTTTTTCTTTTCTATTTCTCTCCCTCTCTCTTTGCCTTGTATCCGTTCGGCCCCGTTCAGCCTACTGTTTTAAGACGTTCATCCCCATCCAAGTATCGATATCTTCCTGGCAAGCGATGGCGAACCAGCATTATATGGAGAAATCCGGCTTTGCCAGAGACATTTTTCTATCGAAAAATGTAAAAATTTAGCTTGCTCTCAAAACAAAAATATATATATGTTGGCTCGCTACCGCTCACCAGGAAAATATTGAAACCTGGATGGGGGTAAACGTCTTAAAACAGTAGGCTGAACGGGCCGAACGGATACAAGGCAAAGAGAGAGGGAGAGAAATAGAAAACAAACAAAAAACGAGGAGAGAGGGAGAGAAAGAGAAAAAAAAAGGCGAAGTGGGCTCAATTGTTAAGCCGTAAAGCAAACATTGAGCCCACCTCGCTGTTTTTGTTTTCTCTTTCTCTCCCTCTCTCCTCGTTTTTTTTTCTATTTCTCTCCCTCTCTCTTTGCCTTGTATCCGTACGGTCCCGTTCAGCCTACTGTTTTAAGACGTTTTCAATATTTTTCTGGTGAGCGGTAGCGAGCCAACGTATATAAACAAAAATTGTTGAGAGCAAGATAAATTTTTAAATTTTTCGATAGAAAAATGTCTCCGGCAAAGCCAGATTTCTCCATATAATGCTGGTTCGCTATCGCTTGCCAGGAAGATATCGATACTTGGATGGGGATAAACGTCTTAAAACAGTTGGCTGAATGGGGCTGAATGGATACAAACCAGAGAAAGAGAGAAAAGGAGAGAAAGAGAAAACAAAACAGGTGAACCCCCCAAGTGAGGTGCATAGAAAAAAGGGTTGACAGGTTCACTATAGGCCTAATCATTTTTTTTTACCCACCTCGCGGAAGGTGCTCTTTGGCATCGTCGATGTTCTCAGAACATCTGAGAACATCGGCGAGCAGAGCATCTGAGAGCATCGGTGAGCATCCATGCAGCGTTGCAAAGGTTTTTTGTGCGAAACCCTCCGCGATGTCTCGCCGATGTCGCAGATGATCGCAGAAGCCCTCGCATATCCCTCGGCGATGCTAGACGGTGCCTGCGAGGGCAACGAACCCTCGTGAGTCCAAAATTTTGAACAGTCCGAACAGTTGCGACGACCCGCGAGGGCCCTTGAGAGGCCTTGCGAGTCAAACGATTTTTTATGAGAGGGTTTAAGACATGTCACAAATGTGCCAATTTATTGGTGTCGGCGATGAAAATCGTGAGAAGTCGCATGAGTGGGAAAGGGGCATAAGACTTATGTACTAACAGAAAATAATATTATTTATCAAAACTGCCCTTCGGTTTCACGATCGTTGCAAGGTAACCAGATTTCGTATAAGGATTATTCAGGTGTCATTAGAATGTGCAATCATATTGTTTTCACAAATATATAATTGTATTACGTTCTGGCTCTTGATTATGCATGAAAAAGAGGGTGGAATGAAGGTCATTTCCGGTAAATATAGCCGCCTGGCTCTAGGTTATATACCCCCCCCCCCCTGCTCTTTGAGAGTTAAAGCTATTAACATTATGTATTTATATCCACTACATCTGCATAGCCTATTGATATTTAGAAAGACTATCACGGTTTTGATAGAACAATGCTGAAATTAAATTTAGGCCTACTCAAGAGTATGCATTTAGCTAATTATTTCCAATGTGTGATATATTCTAGCAACTATAAAGGTAATACATAATAGATGTAATTAATAACAAATGTCTGGCTGTTTAATCAATGCCTGCAGTGACAGAATTCCATTGGGCTAAAGGTGTTATTTTTCCCGACACTGTTGCATACCCCAATCTCTCAGGGCTCTTCCATATACTTCTTCTAATTTACATTAACTCGTGCTATATTTTTTAATTCGTAACACATTATATATATATTTGTTTTTCATACCTCCAGGAAGATATAGCTTTTTTATTATAGTAATAGTCAGGTATTACTGTTATTTACTGTTCGAAACTTGATTAATAAAAACCAATAGATGAATATATTTACGTTACATTAATTCAGTATTGCAGGATAACTCCAACGGTATGACATATCGCCAAATGTTGTATATCCCATATACAGCTAATGAAGGAAGATCCCCATGATATAACCTAAATAATGAGAACTGGACCCAGCCTTTCAACATAGTCACAACATACAGTATTTGCATGTATATAGCCTCAAACAAAGACAATTGCTAGTAAGCCACTTTATATAATGTTTAATAAGTATGTATTAGTATAGTATTAAACAATCCAAATAATGTTTAATAAGTACCGGTATGTATTAGTATAGTATTAAACAAATAATGTTTAATAAGTACCGGTATGTATTAGTATAGTATTAAACAAATAATATTTAATAAGTACCGGTATGTATTAGTATAGTATTAAACAAATAATGTGTATAGTATTAAACAGATAATGTTTAATAAGTACCGGTATGTATTAGTATAGTATTAAACAAATAATGTTTAATAAGTACCGGTATGTATTAGTATAGTATTAAACAAATAATGTTTAATAAGTACCGGTATGTATTAGTATAGTATTAAACAAATAATGTTTAATAAGTACCGGTATGTATTAGTATAGTATTAAACAAATAATGTTTAATAAGTACCGGTATGTATTAGTATAGTATTAAACAGATAATGTTTAATAAGTACCGGTATGTATTAGTATAGTATTAAACAAATAATGTTTTAACTATCCAAATGATAGCTTTCGACTATATGTTCCCCTTGACAATATATACTAAACAACAATACTAGCAAATAACGCCTACAAAATCATCCCTGTTGGCAGGTATGCATTACATCCTGTCACTTGTTAACTTGCTTTGTGCTACAGATAGCCAACATATTTTGCCTACAACTAAAATATAATCACACATATTCATTTTATGGATAGATCTTGCCAGTTAATCACCCACACAGACTTATTTGTTATAAGTCTCATTTGTAAACACCTTCTTCCTATTCAGTTAATCACCCACACAGACTTATTTGTTATAAGTCTCATTTGTAAACACCTTCCTATTTGTAGGTGGTAATTATTGTATCCTTAGAGACTCTTCACTTTACCTAATCATATTTAATTCGTCTCAACCATTCTTCTCCTAAAGTATCTTTATTTTCATGTACTTGGATATCATATTTAACACTTCCGTAAGTCACCAATATTTATTATATTGCGTTTGCCTCATAGTAGGATATAATTAAATTGTCAATAAGCTGTTCCAAAATACAAACAAACATTTGGTAATTTGGTATCCCTTCCAATAGATTTTAGATGAACAACCAATATATGTTTTTTTTATACTCTGCTTAGTCGCTAGTATGACATCCAGGCAAGGTAATCATGTTATTTACATATAGGCTTCAATTTATATACACCACACATTTTAAAGTGTTCTATATAATAATATCTTTTGTTTCCCTACTTTCGATTGCTCTCTTTATTCATCCCCTAATCTCTATTTGTTATATAATTCATATTTTGTCACCAGCCAACTTTACTTCTAAATTCAATTAATTAAATCAACAAATGCATGAAGCACTCCAAGGACTCGAACCTAGGATACTCACACCGAAATTCCGCGCAGTTATGCATTACGCTATACCCTTCCTCAGTCTCCCTAATTTATCCATTACCCTTCAGACTGATTTCTCTCTCTCTCTCTCTCTCTCTCTCTCTCTCTCTCTCTCTCTCTCTCTCTCTCTCTCTCTCTCTCTCTCTCTCTCTCCGTAATTGCAAGGCCTAATTAGTCGTCGTGTTTTCATTTTTGTTATGGTGTCAGCATGTTTATGTTGATGTGTGTTTGTCTTGCAGGTGCTAAACTAGTACTTTTGTTTGTTGTTGTATTGAATGGTGCTTTGAAATGATGGCTCTCTCATTGTATTATAAATTTTTACTTAAGTTTGAACTAGATTGCTTTTTGTGTTAAGATAGTATTGAAGTGGTACGTGTTTGTCGTCTCTATTTTATAAAGTCAAATGAATAATTAACTAAATGCTTTATTGTTCTTTTTGCCTTATACAGTCATTTGTCTCACTTCAACTTAGTTGATCCTTCTGATGTTGTCATCATATCAAATTGTGTTATCATCGTTCCAACCAGTGTTGGTAATTTTACTTAAGCTGTTAATAATACTGATTATCTTAATTACGTTATGTATGGTAATATGTTTGAAGTCGCAATACTCTTATTACGACAGTACAAGTATATAGTTTATTTTTCTGTCATATCCAACCCACAGATCTCTCTCACTACTTTACTCTTGTTCATCCCATTATCTCTGCTGCTGTTGTTTATGCTGTTTTCCACAATGTGTGTCCCTCTTTCTCTCACTGTATAGCCTGCTTACTCCCTCCAGTTTGCTTTCTGTGTAAATAAAAAACACATTAGCGTTTCTGGGTTGATTTTGGTTCCTCTCTTGCCTGTATTCCATCGTTTGCTGTAATTGTGGTGTCGCTTTGGAGGTTTGTCTCACTTGTTTGTTTTGTTATTGCAGTCATTGAGGCCTTCCTGTGACATTTAGCATTAACTCACTCAGTCGCCCATAAGTTAGAAAGTTACCCATGGACAGGCAAAATTGGTTTTGGGAGGAATATTTCTCCCGGGAGCATTTTTGAAGCCTTGTGTATTTCTGTATTTCCATCGACCAGAATGCTGTTTATTGTGATTTATCATATGTCAATGGAAAGAGGAATGACTATACTACATAATACAAACATAAAAATTCAAATAAATCGAAATATAAAAGTGTAAACGAGTCCGTAATAAAATTATTTTTCTTGCGCAATTGTGTTCACACCGTCCTATCTCGAAATTGTGAGTAATGACCATATACAGTATGTCTATATGCTCAAATATTAGTATTTTTCTGCTCTTTCCAAATCTTAAAACATAAATTGTCTATCTTCAATAGTTCTCAAGCAGTAACCGAAACAAAATATATATAATTTTGCATGATATGGTTTATAAAATGTTCAAATTATTTCTCTGTTATGAGGTCTATGGTTTTCAATTTAGTTTGTATGAATACAGCAGATAATGCTGAAGAGAATTAAAACAAATAGAAGTTCCTACGACTAATACTTTTTGCTCAATGAATATTTGAAATAAAGGGCCAAATTGCAAATATTTACCCTTCACCCGTCTCGGTTCCACGGACGCAAGCTGAGCTCCGAGCAATTTCCCACCTCGGCGTTGCGCCATTTGCTCGGATACGTATATAACTGTATATATCACCGCAATCGGAAATATATGCTCTTTCTAATGGTAAAACCAAAACACTATAGCATAATTGGTTCGCAAGCTATGCTCAATTGTTTCCATGCATTGTTATTGCTGTGTAAATAAATTAAAATGTTAATGAAGTTGTAGATCTTTGCCACAATATACAACAACTTTATACAAATGTCCTTGCCAATAGTTGTATAATATTCATGGAACACCTGTTAGCCATGAAGGTTGTCAATTTGATGTTCTAAGTTGCACACAGCTTTGCTAAACTGAAGAATTTGCACAGTCAGGGAAATAACTCCTGGGTTGACACCGAAAAAAAAAAAATAATACAAAATCCAGGTTATCTTCAAATAATAAATTTCAGGAATAATTCTTTTGTACACGCAAATAAAATAATGAATATATACAAATATATTTCCTGAAAACAAAATTTGTACATGCACACACAAAATAAAATAAATAAAATAAAGTGAATTGTAGACGGCGGGTCGTTGGGCAGCTAGGAGCTCTTCCTCGATGGTACCCATAAAAAAGTTCGCAAAAAGAACTCCCATCCATCCATACGTGGATGACATCTTCGTGCAAATCAAGGACCTCCACGAACTACATGAGCTCCAGCATCGCTTCATGACCTCCTCCGGACTTAACTTCACCTTTGAAAAATCAAACAATGGACAACTCCCCTTCCTCGACATCCTCGTGGCTCTGAACGACCATGGGTTCAAAACCACCGTCTACACTAAACCAACTAACACAGGACAATGCCTCAACGGCGATAGTGAATGCCTCCGCCGTTATCTTCTATCCTCCATCTCCGCTTATGTAAGGAGAGCCCTCACGCACTCCTCTACCTGGGCTGACACCCACCAGGAACTAGAAAGACTATCCCAAGTTTTAGTGAATAACGGATACTCCAACTCCGACATCTCCAGCACCATCAACCACCATCTTGAAAAATGGTACACCCAAAGCCCTCCCAAGATTGACCCCCCCCAGTGAAATTAAGATCTTCTACCCCAATTTTATGTCCTCTGAACACAAAAATGACGAGGCCGTCTTAAAAGAAATAATCTCCAAGCATGTCCACCCAACCAACCCAGAAAACAAAATCAAATTAATAATTTATTACAAATCCCCCAAGACCTCCAACCTCGTTCTCCGCAACAAACCAGCTTCCACCAAGATAATGAGCCCGATGACCGACGATCACGTAATTTACCAACATACCTGTAATTATGAGGACTGTGGACCTTATTCCTATATTGGCATGACGCAGACTCGTCTTTCACGTCGGTTAACTCTTCACCTTCAGGCTGGAGCCATCAAAGACCACTATCTCACCCCTAACCACCCCCACCTCACACGCAACGAGTTAGAGAAGCACACCACCATACTCGATAAAGAAAGTGACCCAAGGAGATTACCTTTACTCGAAGCGTTATATATCCAAGCCTTACATCCTAACATCAACAACCAAACTCTGGACCTTCAGATCCTTCCTTCTGCCAAAAGGCACTATCCTACAGGACCTAACGCCCCCCGGTGCCCTTGACGCAGCCCCCCGCGCTACTTCCTTCAGCTTCGTCTTCTGCCGGCGCCACACGTACCACGCAACTTAGGCCACGCCCCTCGACACGCAGCCAATCAGCTTCGACCCCAACCGACCACCACCTTCCCGCATGCAGTGCGCCTGCGTGAAGCGGATCTCTCTTTTACACTCCTAGAATACCCTCCACCAATAGCAGACTTTTGCCCCCTAATTTTCGCCTCCTCTGATCCTCCACCCTCTATATATACCCTTCCTGTTTACCTTTTATATCATTCAATCCTTACTTGATAATGCTGGTTGTCCAGTGAAACGCGTCGTATATTCTGTATCATTATGTACATTAACCCTTATTTAGCGGCGAGCAACATAAGTCGAGTTAAATAAAGCTGGACTATGTGGCGGCGCTCGACATAACTCGAGTGGCAATTTCAGCACGTAATGTGGCTGAGAGAGAGAGACAAGTGGTGGCAGGAGACTAGCGAGCGTATGACTGCTCCAGACCACCGCGGCGAACCTACTGACACAAATCTCAGCTCCCTCCTCCCTCTCTCACTCGCTACATACTCAATTATGTACCGAAAGTACCGAATTACCTGCTTTTTGCACTCGCGTTGCACGGTTATTGCAAGAAAACTATCCATCATACAAGGATCGTTATGGTGTCATTCGAAAGCTCTGTTTATGCCCTTTCAGGGATAGGTACTTGTTTTACGTTCTGGGTCTTATTTAGGCATGAAAATGATCACGTAAACAGCCCTATTTTGGCTAAAAACACCCCGCTGTGCGGTACACATAAATAAACCGCATAGGCCGCTCGTAAGGTGTTAATGTAACCCTGTACCACCATGAATTTTGCTAATCTCATTCATCTACTTCCTGCCACCCAGCGAAAACTCATCAGAGACCTGGAAACTTTGAATAATAACATTTCCAACGCAGAAATTGCCATTTCTTTCAGCCTCGTTTGTATTAAAGAAAATGTATTACCTGGCTTTACTAACATATGTATGTAAATAAAAAAAAAAAAAATACAAAAATACAAAAAAACAAAAATAGGCCTACAATAAATAATAAATCAATAAGTAAAAATAAATACAAATAGTACACATATAATGTATAAAAGAATACATATATATTATGTAGGCATACAATATAACTAAAATTCCATAGAGTATTTACCGTACTTCCTGTTAGCATTCCTGTGACATCTTTTATATAAAATAAGTTTCCACACTACACTGTCAAATAGTTACTCAAATAAAACTATGTACTCACTAAACAAAAATCCCAAAATATGCAAAATACGTAACTATAATTCGTGATTATAATATATATATTTCATAGGCAATATTTATTGATAAATATATTTGTCTTTCAAGCAAAAAATAGTGTAAAATCATCAATGATAGCTAGACAAAACTGCATCAAACACAAGGGGTTAACCATGATTTACTTCCCTCACAGTCACAAATAGTCACAGGTAACAAATTATATATACATATATAATTAGAATTATTCACTAAAGGGTTCAACACTTCCACTGGGTAAATAAATACTTCGTAGTGGCAGGCCTATAGGCCTAAGCATGGCCGGGCAGACCAGGGGGAGTGAGAGAAGACGGATTTAAAGGGACGGAGAGACGTACTTTACAGGCTGGCTGCCGCTCTCCAACTGATAAGGCAAAGGGCCATGCACGTATGCTAGGTATGCTACATGGTTGCTAGATACTTTTACATGTAGAGGCAACTTACCAGTCCAAATTGCGTCCAAATCGCGTCATAAACTTATTTTTGGGGAATATGTTTAAGTTGCGGGTGGCAATATGACGCACTTGCGTCATAACCTCGCTCTTCGGCATATGTCGATATGACCCGATTGCGTCCTAAATGGGTGAGAAAGTTAATTTGCATATTTCGTTGGTTATATATTCGTTCCAATTATACTTTAATTAGGATTGGTGGAATCACTCCATAATCACATGGCATGAAAACAAGATATATACTACTACTACTACTACTACTACTACAAATAATAATAATAATTACAATTAAAGTTGCAAGCAATCTTGTCCGGGCTTCGAGAGGTTTTGCAAGCAGGGTATTGTGTTGGACACAAGAGCTGTGTCACAGATATCAAAAGATCATTTAACTTATCGGGCATGGAGAAACTACAGAAGGAACCGATTGTAGCCATTTTGGCTGTGGACATTTAGGAGTGTAGCTCTTTTGGTTGTGGCCGTTGATGAGTGTGGTTGTTTTCTGGTTGTGGCCATGTATATGTGTGGCCATGAATGTTGTGATTATTTTATAATTCTGATTTTTGTTTTAGCCTTTCTGGCATTGTCCTTATACAATTAGGTTATTACTTCAGCATTACTATATACAATTATGTACTGTACTATATTATATGTTTTGAGCACTTTTTACCCAAAGTAACCTATATATAGTTTGATTATCCAGGAGAAATCTTAGAAATAAGCTGTCATGGAGGTGATTCACTCATGTAGATATATTATTGGGTTAGGAATAGCTATATTATGGCCTAGATGTAAAAATAATTATGATCATGTATATAAATAAGTTGTATAATTTGATCATTACTACATATTGAAAAGCACTTAAAATTTAGTAAAGTACATAAAGTAAATTATGTATAATTATATGGAGGTGACACATCCATGTATATATTTTATGGCGTAGGTGTAGATAGTTAGGGCAAGTTAACGATTAAGAGTGGATATGAAATATGTGGCCGTTTTAAGTGTGGCTGTTTATGAGTGTGGCCGTTTTGATCTTTAACCCGGCAGGTACGGGAAGACTCTTAAGATTTCTTACTGGGTGGCTGTGGGAAGACTCTTAACCCTTCTGGCCCGGTTGTCATTTTAAAATGACACCACGAATGAAGGGCAGGTGCCCGGTTGTCATTTTAAAATCTGTAAGCTTGAAAGCCTATTCAGCTTGGTCTGAACGCCGTGCGTCCGACGCATGTAAACAAAGCCGATCGTTACGTCACCGCACCTCCGAAAACAAGAAAGAGAAGACTCGTTTGTTATTGTAAGTCTGTATGTCGTTGTTTCAGTAGTGAAAAGATCGTCATATTGCTAACATCGCCTGCAAGTGCTCGCCACTGAAATCGTCATCACAACTGAACCAGTTGACATAGAGAGCTCTACTCAACGCCAGTCTACAGATTGGAAACCGCACTACATTTATAGATGCGTGGGAAATTTCTAGCAGTTAAACTAAACAAAAATACGGTAGCCTAGACCTAGACGTTTTTCGGCCAGATCGCCCGGGTAGCCCACACTGTCATTTTGAGAGCCTTGCCCGGGCCAGGAGGATTAAGATCCAAGGCCTAAAAAAAAACATTTAAAACACCCCTGTGGCACTTTAAAAAAATAAATTTGTGTTTAGGTGAGATAATTTCCCTCCATTATTTACTACCACTCCTACACATGTGCCCCCCCCCCCCACTTTTTCTTTCTCCTCAATTATCAGGTATTTGCTCTATTATTCCCGATATTTATCGAGTATTTTTGTGGGAGGACAAGTGGGAGAGAGGGTGGAGGAGTGTAACTCCGACCCTCCAAGCCAGTCCGAGTCCACCCCAGTCCTCTCAGTGCGATGCGAGAGACGAGAGAGGGAGGGTGTGGCTGTCTCGCCTGGCTGGGCCAGGTTACTACCACGGGGCTAAACTATACAATTTTCACCAGCCAATTGCTGTTACCACTTGTTTTATTGCTTTCCCATGTTCATATGTTCATATTAAAAGTAAAATAGGCGCATATGGATAAGTATTAATTATATATATGGTAAATTAACAATTTTAGTGAGGAATGAATCACAATACCTTAGCATGGGGGTATGGTGTATACTACAGGGGCTTAGTGCTTTAAGAATTAAGAAAACTGGCCACTTTGGTTGTCGTCGTTAAAGAGTGTGGATGGTAAGGAGTGTAGCCATTTTGGTGGGACTGATTAGGTGTATGGCCTTTTAAGAGTGGCAATTCTGGTTGTGACCGTTTAGGAGTGTAG
Organism: Paralithodes platypus; assembly: GCA_032716605.1. NCBI lineage: Eukaryota > Metazoa > Arthropoda > Malacostraca > Decapoda > Lithodidae > Paralithodes > Paralithodes platypus. The sequence goes on along the minus strand of CM064576.1, from coordinate 10,666,500 downwards.
GCATTTTAGAATGTGCCTGGTTTGGAATTGGCCATGGATGTTTAAGAGACTGACCATTAACCTCTCCGCTGCGTACCCCCTATAGTATACAGCCACCCCTGTGCGGAGGTATTTAGAGTGTTTCCTTCACTCAAATCGTCATCGTACCATAAATATCATTAATACTAATCCATATGCACCTATTTTACGTTGATTATAAAGGTATTAACCTGTTACAGCAATAAAACAAGTGGAAACAGCGTTTGGATGGTCAAAATCGGCAAATTAGATCGGGAGTTACATAACTTAAGGCTGAGGCAGCCTACCAGCCAGCCAGCCGTCATGACGGCTGGAGCGACACTGTCGTGGAGTTCCCTCTCTTTCTCTCTTTCACTCGCTGTGTAGCACATACAAGCACAGCTTGCTCATGAATCGCTATGGATAGCACGAAATATATCAACGAAATAAGGGAATAAGAGAGAGAATAGGTGATAATTGAAGGGGAAGGGGGGGGGGGACGGGGGAAGGAGGGGATGTGGAGGAGTGATATTTGGCATGGCCAAGGGGCAATAGCAAAAAAAAAAAAAAAAATTGATACCGGGCTGATTTAAAAAAAAAAAAAATTAGGCCTTGGATTATATAAGGCTTCCCGCAGCGCAGCGGTAGGCCTTATATAAGTCTTGCCACGCTTGCTGGGTTAATAATGAAGATTTTCCTATAATTTATATCAACTGGGAGAAATTAAATTATAATTACATTTCTGAAATAAAGATGAATGTAATTGAACAAAAATAGGACACTCAATGAATTATTAACCTGTTAGTGTTAAGACATTGTTAGGGTGTACATGAAAGGGACATATTAAGCAGCTAGATCAAATAAATGAACAATTGGTTATGTTTGTAGAAAGTGTTATAGAAAAATATGCTAAGCATAAAATGAAAAAGTATTCATTTAAAATTATTCTGGAATGGAATAGGCAAGGACAAGGATTGTATTCTGTTGCAAGGTCACACTATCTTAATTGGCTTAGTATAGCTAAGACAAAACATTATTTAGAATATAATACGATGTGTGAGAGCATGAAGCAGTTTAACCCTTATTTAGCGGCGAGCAACATAAGTCGAGTTAAATAAAGCTGGACTATGTGGCGGCGCTCGACATAGGTCGAGTGGCAATTTCAGCACGTAATGTGGCTGAGAGAGAGAGACAAGTGGTGGCAGGAGACTAGCGAGCGTATGACTGCTCCAGACCACCGCGGCGAACCTACTGACACAAATCTCAGCTCCCTCCTCCCTCTCTCACTCGCTACATACTCAATTATGTACTGAAAGTACCGAATTACCTGCTTTTTGCACTCGCGTTGCACGGTTATTGCAAGAAAACTATCCATCATACAAGGATCGTTATGGTGTCATTCGAAAGCTCTGTTTATGCCCTTTCAGGGATAGGTACTTGTTTTACGTTCTGGGTCTTATTTAGGCATGAAAATGATCACGTAAACAGCCCTATTTTGGCTAAAAACACCCCGCTGTGCGGTACACATAAATAAACCGCATAGGCCGCTCGTAAGGTGTTAAAGTTGCCCTACCTGAGAGTAAAAGATAGGAACACCTTGAAAGATCTAAGTCTGTTGAAAACAAACTTTGTATTGGAAATATGAAGTTTTTCTGGAATGAAGTTCACCCACAGAGCACTGGCTGATTTATAATAAATGTACACAGTCTTACCTCGATCATTTGGAGGTTCGGGGGGGGGGGGGGGGCCCCTCCGGCATCACAGGGTGCCGGCCGCGTCTTCAAACCTCCCGCGCCCGCAGACGACAGCCGGGCGAGGCAGCATGGCTGATGTACAATGCCTCCATTTTTGTAATGACTCTTATTTACACCACCCGAGCATCATGTGTGCCTTCATAGTTCATTAATTAGCAATATGTATCACATAATGTCATTGTAATTGATGTTACAGTGTGATAAGTGCATATAGTCAAGATTTATAAATGCCAAAGAGTGGGAAGGTCTGAGCGTGTCCTGGTTACGATGGCGACGGGCGGCCATCTTTGTCTGGCGCGTCCTGCTTACCATGGCGATGGGGAGCCATATTTGGCCGGGACCACAACAGAACACACTCTTGAACACACGGCCAGCTGACTGACACTACTCTCTCTTTCACTTTCACTCCCATTCTCTGCCTCTCACGCACTTATTGTTTTATTGGTTTGATACTTTATTGTATGTTTTATAGTTAGAATATGAGTTTTACACATTATTTTAGGCACTTTCGACTTAGAATATGGCTTTTCACATTGTTTTTTGTACCTGTGTTTATCGTTTGTTATCTCACTTTTATCGTATTGTTTAAGGGAGGTGATGGTGAAGGCAGGCATGGTGGAGAACGCACGTGTTGCAGGGGACGAGGGGGTTGCTCTTCTTATCCTCAGCTGGTCTCTTCTCCCCTCTACGGCGACCTGCAGGAATTTTGACGAATGCCATGGGGTCTGGGTCATCCTCGTCCTCTTCACAATTGTTGGGGAGTCAATGATGTCTTGGGAAGCAGTTTGAGGGTGTGACACCCTCCCCCCACATGCCTGAGATGCGACGCGGCGACGAGAGATGGGAACAATGGGGTGCTCTTCTCTCATCTCCTCTATCTCTATCAGTGATGGGTGATACTCCTCCCGTGAATCTTCATCAAATGATTCAGTGTCACTATCATCTTCAATACTTTCATACAGTATTACAAGGACTTGTGCAATACTAACACCCCTGCGTGGGTGGCGATAAGATACGATCCGACATCGTGCAACACTCGTGAGATAAGTGGGTAAACTGGCGTCGTACCGCGCATCCCCAAACCCGCGCGGCTACTGCTACGACGGGGACTTGCCAATAACCCACTTAGCGTTTAGCTGGCAGTAGTTTATGCAAAACTGTGTGGACCCATCTTTTTATTCTCGCTAGCACTACCGGAGATGACCATGGAGTTGTAGAGGGGCGAATAATGCCTCTGTGTCCATCATATCTTGAACTTGTGTCTCTTCTTCTTGGCGTTGAATCGGGTTTTTTCGTCGAATAGGCTGGCAAATGGGAGGCCCTACTGTGTGAATAGGGTGGCTTAGCACTTGATTTCACCAACGTCCCTGGCTGATGTGGCGAAGATGTCTTGAAATGAAGTCATTAACCTCTGTAGATCTTGTTTTTGCTGGTTTGTCAATTGTGTAGGAATATCAGAGGCTTTATTATCCGAGAGGGGCAGGTCTTTCTCATGGGTATTCTAGTTCGCCTATTGTCAACCCTCTTGGCAAGGTGAGGGGGTGATCAGATATGTTAGCTATTTAACTTGATTTAGATTCTCAAGCATGATAGCGGGAGCGATGAGGCAATCCATGTCAAAGGGACTCGATTGAGGGTTAAAACTAATTTACCAGATCAGGGCCGGATTTACATGTTATGGGGCCCTGGGCACTGGGGATATGCGGGGCCCCTGAGCAGGGGTGGGGGGCGAGCGAAGTGACCCTTTTCAGCTGGGGGGGTCCGGGTGGGGTGCTGTTAGCCCCCCCCCCCCCGATAATTTTTGCGGTAAATAAGCACCTTTAGGGGAATTTTGAGGGCTATGGAATGAAATCCTGTAATTTATAGTATAAAGTTATACACATGTAACTGTACCTAATTAGGCATCATAGGTACGGCAAAAGCAAAACATTGTGTAATTTGCGATAAAACATATATCTCAGAAATCAAAATGCACACACAGTCACACACCCATTAAGACATTGACATTAGAGTATTGTAATATAGAGTATAGTGTGCGTATATGCGAGTGCTGTGCATGTGAGTTTGTGCTTTATACCGTAACTATTGTATACGGCAGTGAATCAGTGATCCTATGTACAGTAATTGATATATAGTTACCTCTTTCGCATATATTTTCTTTCATAAATCTTAATGTTGTAGAAAGTATAAATAAATGGTTAACTTTTTGAAATACTGATAATGTAAAAATTAGTTAAGAATTGTGAAATTATAGACTGTATAGCTACAATTTATTAAATATAATGCAGGTGATGTGAGACAAGAAAGTATAAAGCAAAGAAAGTAGAGCTGATACATAATTATAACTAGCAGCATGATCATCAATCCTAAACGTATATCTTCCGCCTGGATTTGATCAATAACCTGACGTGTACCGACTCTCCTGAATATTTGGTGCTCGGCACTCAGTATGGCCTGTGATGCCAGGCGATTTTGACTGATTGTACTTTGCAGAGAACTCTAAGAGCCTTTTTGAGTTTTGAAAATGATCTTTCGCCTGTGCAGTTTGTCACAAACATAGCTAGGTATATTCGGAGTGCTATCTCCACATTGGGAAAAGCTGATGCCACATCACAATTATGTATTTTGGAATACATGCTTGTTTCAGTCCATTTTTTTGTGTCCATAGTTGGAAAAATGCTTGGAAATGTACCATTTCTGAGATCAGACAATGTTACAGATCATTTGGATAAGTTTTGACCAGGTTGGGAGCAGACTCACGGAGCTTATCAGTCTGCATAACCATTATTTCTGATAATAATCCAAATCCTTACCATTTAGGAAGGGTTAGCCAGGGAATAAGGAATAGTGCTTTTTTAGTTACATAGGTTAGGACCCTAGGGGTCATATCTGCCCTACCTATAATTTAAAATGTAAAACTTGCAAACTAAACACACCAAAACTGGGACAAAGACTATATAAAGTATAATTAACTTATCAAAATCGATATGTGGAAACAACGCTTACTAAAATAAAATGTATGAAATATGAACATTTATATAATGAATGGACTGCCTCTGTAGTTACAGTTAGGCCAGCAGCTGTAAAACCTGCTGTGGGCCACAGCAGGTTTTACAACCTGTGGCGTACTCTGTCTGAGTACTCACTAGGGGATTCCTTACCAACTGAAATATATGCAACTACCATGTCTTTGCATCATACATACTGTATATATACCAGGTTTTTCTTAATTAACAGCATAAGTAGCTACACAATTTTCGTAATAACTGATTAAACAAGGTCAAGATGGGAGCATGTCAACTTAGGCCTACCATCAGCTGAAAAAAATAGACTATATCCTACTACTTGTCAACCTGACCTGTGACCTCAATAATAATTACGAAGCCATAAATGGGATACAAAATCTCGTTTGAAATGACACTGGTATGATGATTAGACAATACATATTAAAAAACAACATATACACTTACTCTGAACTTATGCTAGGTTTCGAAAATGATTTACAATGTACAATCCTCACGCCATTCTGTAATTATTCATAGTTCTGAATTTCTAATGTTATTATGTATTCATTTGGTATGGTGTGATATGCACAACACTTACCGATATCAATGCAATGGTAAAAACGGGAGAGGAGAGGACCAGAAGTACTCACTACTTGGCGTATTTGACAAGACAGACAGGTTCGGAACTTCGGATCGTTCGGTAATGTGGTAATGTCGGTACATTAGTTGCCAGATCTGAACATGGATTCAAATTTCAATACCAAAATCATCCCTCAAAAAAACGTGCAGGCCAGCGGAGCCCCTACATGCGCGGGGCCCTGGGCACTGGCCCTTTGTGCCCTGCCCTAAATCCCGGCCCTGCACTAGATAAGGTGGGCAAAATGGAAATCTACTATTCGTGGTGAGGTGGTAGCGTAACATTCTTGGTTAAGATAGCCTGAGATGTTCTGATTGTGCGAACAGGATGGATGATTTTAGGTTCGCTGAATGGGGAAACTTTGAGTGGTCTGGAGTCAAATTTACTCTGTTAACACAATCGATGGTGGTACATAGTGTGGTTAGCAAGTCAAAGCCTAAATACCCATTATAATGGGTTTCGGCAGATGGAAAGATCGTGAATGGATGATGGTGACCATGATTTGGGATGTTGGTAGGTACGTAGAGGGGAGCTGTTTGCCCTCGATTTGGTATTATGCCATCGTTTGCGTCAATGAATACAATGGGGGATAGTTGGAGAGGCCCAAAGCTGGCCCTGTGTTTGTTAACACCTTACGAGCGGCCTATGCGGTTTATTTATATGTACCGCCCAGCGGGGTGTTTTTAGCCAAAATAGGGCTGTTTACGTGATCATTTTCATGCCTAAATAAGACCCAGAACGTAAAACAAGTACCTATCCCTGAAAGGGCATAAACAGAGCTTTCGAATGACACCATAACGATCCTTTTATGATGGCTAGTTTTCTTGCAATAACCGTGCAACGCGAGTGCAAAAAGCATGTAATTCGGTACTTTCCCCATATAATTCAGTATGTAGCGAGTGAGAGAGGGAGGAGGGAGCTGAGATTCGTGTCAGTAGGTTCGCCGCGGTGGTCTGGAGCAGTCATACGCTCGCTAGTCTCCTGCCACCACTTGTCTCTCTCTCTCAGCAACATTACGTGCTGAAATTGCCACTCGACCTATGTCGAGCGCCGCCACATAGTCCAGCTTTATTTAACTCGACTTATGTGGTGAGCCGCTAATTAAGGGTTAAAGTAAGAGGAGAAAAGACGCAAACGAGAGGCACCCGTGTCAATCAAAAGTCTTGACTTAACATCTTGAATAGTAAGGTGATTGTAAATAGGGGGTTATCCTGAATTTGAGATTGTCCCATCACAAGCCCTCGCCAGTTTGACATAAAGTGGGCAAGGGCGATTTAAAAACCAGGTTTATCTTGAATGTTCAAAGACTCCTCCAGTATCACGGTTTCTTCTGGTATTCCTTCTTCAATTGCGTAATCAATCCCTGCGTCTCCGTCTTCGGTTATGGTGGCCACCAGTCGTGGCATAATCCAAGGAATCTGGCCCCAAAACTGAGGGGGCTTATGAAGATGGTTGACTAATTCCGACACCGATTTCTTCAGGGATGTCAATGGGCACTTTGGGATTCAGGGTTTCTAGTCTGAGGGTCTGACCCTGGCCCAGTTTTCCATCTTGTCCGTGGAGCGATGTAAGGTGGCAACAGTTGATGAGGCAGAAGATGGTTGAGGTTGGATGGTGGCTCGACTAATCACGGCTATTTTAATTTCATTAATCGAGTTTAGCACTAAAGTTGGTTGGTGGAGAGAACATAATATTTCATCACTTTTCTGAAGTGCAAAGATGCACCGGATGATTTGTAAGTCCTCGTTGTAACTTTTAGGTTCTGTGATAGCAAAATAATCCCTCACAGACGCTGGTAAAACACGAAGCAAAGCACTGAACACGTTCTCTTTTCTTGTGGCCGCGGTCTCACTTGGAAAAGCTGTAACTACTAGCTGACTTAACTGGCTAATCGTAGCATCGGAATTCCCTTAAAATTGAACACTGCTAAATCGCTGGTTTGCAATAATTTTACCGAGAGACAGATTAATCACATTTTTTGTATACACTTCAAAACTGATCTCAGGTCAAATTAAGGGTGTCACACACATAACCGGAAATGAAAGACTTATGCCGTTCCAACTTCATTACTACCGTGTGAATTTTGGAAGTTTCGTCTTACCTGAACACAATGTCAAGCACGGGCTTGACCACTTTGAGATATTTGTTAATATCATGGTCCTCTGGCCTGAAAGGAATAATTTCAAGTGATATCCATGCCATGGTGTTTGTGTATTAATTATACTGAGTTAGATAGAGGAACGAAGGTCGTCCCCCCTGAATTAAGACACCGCTGCCACCAGAGTTATACTACGTTTTCAAATAATGTGAGACAATCTGATTGCGATTTCCAAATTAGGAATCAGCGTTAATCATCAACTTAGGTACCTCTCTACTGGGTAGGTATCAACTATATTTCTCTTAATCAACACTCTAGTAATAAGCAATGGACACAAAACACATAGGTACAAAGGAGTACAAAGGAAATCAAGCAACAACAGATCTAGTGACCCTTCTAGGTTGCTTGTCCTCCAAAACACTGAGGATCAAGTGTCCAAACAGTGGTTTAGAGTGGGTAAGGGAACATTGGAAAGGGAATTACTGCCCTGGAACTAATGTCCGTGGCAGGATTAGGAAGTTAGTAGGGGACAGATGGGTTAGTAACTGAGGGGGGGATAAAATAAAGTTATTCATTTACAAACGCAGTCAGTCGCGGGTTTGATGCGAGATATTTGTCTAGGCGGAGTTTAAATGAATCAACGGTGATGCAGTCTATAACGTTTCGGGGAAGCCCATTCCACAAGTTGACAACTCGATTGAAGAAGAAATTCTTAGATTCGTGTGAGTTAAAAGATTTACCAATAATTTTGCAACCGTTTCCCCGCGTGTAATTAGATTGGTCGATAGTGAAGTACTTACTACAGTTCATATTGTCGATGCCTTTGATGATTTTGAACACTTGAATTAAGTCACCTCTTAATCTGCGCTGGGTTAAAGGAAATAGATTTAATTCTCTAAGACGCTCTTCGTATGGTTTGTTCTTTAGGCTAGGTATCATTTTGGTAACTCTACGTTGAACTCGTTCTAGCTTGTTTATATCTTTTTGGTAATAAGGGCACCAGGATTGAACGCAGTATTCCAGAAGAGGGCGGACTAATGAATTGTAAAGGGTTAGGATAACTTCTTTGGATTTATGCTCAAATGACCTGCCTATAAAGCCAATTATTTTGTTTGCCTTCTTAACAACTTCTGAACATTGTTGACTCGGTTTTAGGTTACTCGATATTGTTACTCCCAGATCGGTTTCTCTGTTTACATTCTTAAGCTGAGTGCCATTCATCGAATAGTTTGCTTTCTCATTTAGGTATCCGATATGTAGTACTTTACATTTATCCGCATTGAAACTCATTTGCCAAATTTGGGCCCAACATGACAATTTATCTAGATTGTGTTGCATATCGTCAACTTGTTCTTTTGAGAGTACGCTATTTGCAATTTTTGTATCGTCAGCAAATTTTGAGATTGTACAGGTGAGACCCTCATCTATGTCGTTGATGTAAATTAGAAAGAGAATTGGTCCTAGTACCGAGCTTGGGGTACCCCGCTACTTACATTGGTCCATTTTGAAGCCTTACCGTTTATGACTACTCTTTGCTTTCTGTCGCTGAGCCAATTTTCTATCCATTTCAACACACCGTCTTGTATTCCATGCGCTTTTAGTTTTAGCAGTAAACGTTTGTGGGGAACTTTGTCAAAGGCCTTTTGAAAATCAAGGTATATAATATCTACAGCTTTACTCTCATCGTAGAGGTTGAGGATATCGTGGAAGAAGTCCAAGAGGTTTGTTAAACAGGAACGTTTTTTACGAAAGCCGTGTTGAGTATCTTTAAGCATGTTATTTTCCTCTAAGTGATTTACTAGTCTGTCTCGTATGACCGTTTCTAGCATTTTACATACAACTGAGGTTAAGCTAATTGGACGATAGTTACTGGGTAGGGATTTGCTGCCTTTTTTTAATATCGGTGTTACGTTGGCTAGCTTCCACTGATCGGGCATAGTTCCAGACTGCAAGGATTTATTGAATAGTAATGTCAGTGGTTTAGAGAGCTCATCCTTAGCTTCCTTTAGAACTCTAGGCGAGATTGTATCAGGTCCAGGCGTTTTATTTACCTTGAGTTTATCTAAACAATTCAATACTTCTCTCTCTGTAACGGTGATATTGCTTAGAACATCTGAATTATCAATCTGAATCGGCGATGGTGTAGGGATATCACTGAGGTCTTCTGTTATAAAAACTGATGCAAAGAAGGTATTGAGGGCATTACTCATTTGTTCTTCGTCTTTGGTGTATTCTCCATTTTCATCGACTAACGGTCCAACAGTTGAAGTAACAACTTTTTTCTTTCTGATATAACTATAGAATTCTTTCGGGTTTGTTTTACTTTGATTCGCAATATGTAACTCTAAGGTCTTTTTACTTTGCTTAATTAACTTTTTGGCTTTGCGTCGTAGCTCTACAAATTTCAGCCGTTCTTCGTCATTTTGTGAGGATTTTAATCTATCATTAGCAAATTTTTTAGCAAGCAGGCAGTTTGAAATATCTTTATTCCACCATTTGGCCTTATTATTATGGCCTGGACGCCGAGTTTTCGATGGTATGCAGTCTTGCACTGCTTTTAGGTAAGTGGCTTCGAATAACTTCCAAGATGTATTTATGTCGTTATTGTGAATTAAAAAGCTCCAGTCAGTTTCTTTAAACATAGCTCTAAGTTTATGGAAGTTTGCTTTCTTGAAATTAGGGACTTTTTCGATGCTACTATTTGGTTCGTTACTAGTAAACTTTAAAGTGAAAGGTAAAGGATATACAGGTTTTATTCCTTAAAGGGCAGGGCACTAGAGGTTTTTACTTCATTAACAAATGAAGAGAGCCGTGACTATACCACTGTTAAAGAGAGTATATTACGTGCGTAGGAGTTAGTCCCAGAAGCCTACAGAGTGAGGTTTCGTAATTGTACAAAAGCCCCTAATGTAACTTTCTCACAACATTTACACGGCATGCGCAAGGCTCTGGACAGATGGTTGCATTCCACTCAGACTGGTGAAGATTATCAGGCTCTTTATGATCTTATGCTATTTGAAATTTGTTGTCATACAATTCCCAAGGAAATTAAAGTTCATTTAGCTGATAACAATATCTTTGACCCTGAGAATGCAGCCATCACAGCAGACAAATACTCATTAACCCACAAAATATCTGTAGCAGGACCTGAGCATAGAGTTAAGAAGGGAGGAAGCAATCCTACCAAAGAATCTAATGTAAAAAACTATGATAAGAACCCCACTAATGTCACTCACACATCCCAAAAATCTGAACGGATGCAACAGCCTACATCAAGTAATAAATCTTCCAATTCAGATAAAAGCTATAAGTCTCAGATTAAATGTAACTATTGTGGTAAACCAGGCCACATAGCCAAGTATTGGTTCCTCCGAAAAAAGGAGATGGGTTCAAGCAAGGAGTCATCTTTGTGTGAGTTCAAATCCATTGCCTTAGTCAATGAAAGGTTGAATGAATTAGGTAATGTGCTGGACCCATATAGAGAACACAGACTTGTAGGTATCATGAAGTGTGGAGATAAACTGAGGTGTGTAAGAATTGTGAGAGACACTGGTGCGTCTCGTACCCTTGTGACGCGCAGTATGTTTGAGGATGGGATCGAGAGTGATCAGTACGCCATTCTGTGTAGTATAGGCGGCACAGTATCTGCCCCTCTGGTAGACATAGGATTAGAGTGTGAAAGATACCAGGGGAGTGCCAAGGTTGCTGTCTTAGATACTCTGCCCATTCCTGAAGCAGACATACTATTGGGAAATGACTTGGTAGAGGGAAGTAAGTGTATGTCTCCCATTGTTTCGACTTACCCAGTGAGTTGTGTGGAAACCAACGACCTGGTGAGTGAGATCCTCGACCTCTTTCCTGTTTGTGCCGTGACACGGGCCAAGGTTCGTAAGGCTCAGGAGATGAGGGAACACGAGGTTAAACCGTGTGAGAGTCAACCTGAGTCAGTGTCTGAGTCTGAAAGGTCCCATGTAGAGGACGAGGGCTCAGTAAAGAATGCTGAGGGTGTGACTGAGGATTCATATGGCCTAGCTGAATTATTCAAGGGTCAGGGGACCCCATATGCTCACCCCCATGTGTTCCGAGATTCATCCCTCAGGCAGTGTCAGCGTGAGGACCCAGACTTGAAGCCTCTCTGGACGGAAGTCGAGGAGGACCCAGATTCTGGCTACCGTGTTAGTGATGGCCTGCTACTGCGTCACTTCACGCCCCGCGACTTTGACAAGGAGGATGAGACATGGCGCTCCGTTGAGCAGGTGGTAGTTCCTTCGCCATACCGAGAGGAGCTACTAAGGATGGCCCACGACGGAAAACTAGCCGCACACCTGGGAGTACGCAAGACTTTTGACAGACTACTAAAATGCTTCTGGTGGCCCGGCATTAGAAAGGACGTGGCTCAGTGGTGTCGGTCTTGCGACATCTGTCAACGAGTGGGAAAGCCCAATCAAGCTATCAAGGACGCACCTCTCATTCCCATGCCGAGATTTGATGAGCCCTTCAAGAGAGTATTAATCGACATAGTGGGACCCCTACCGAAGACTGCCAGTGGTTACGAGTACATTGCTTAACATCATGGACATGGCGACGAGGTTTCCCGAGGCGATACCCCTGAGGAAGATAAAGACTGACGTTATTGCTAAGGAGCTGGTGAAGTTTTTCTCCAAATTTGGGCTACCCAAGGAGGTGCAGACGGACCAGGGCACCAACTTCACGTCCCGCATGATGAAACAACTGTGTGAGGAGCTGGGGATCCGCCTTATTCATTCGTCCGCATATCACCCACAGTCACAAGGTGCCCTTGAGAGATTCCACCAAACATTGAAGAGCATGCTGAGAAAGCACTGTGAGGAGAACCACAAGGTTGGGACTTGGGTTTACCTGTGGTGATGGTTGCCATTCGGGAGGTGCCTAATGAGAGTCTAGGCTTCAGTCCCTTCGAGCTCTTGTTTACCCACGAAGTGAAAGGACCATTACAACTAGTGAGGGATGCGTGGGTAGAAAAACGAGAGGACACCAGCCTTCTGAAGTCCATAATAGAGTTGAGAGAGCGACTACGAAGAGCATGGGAGTTGGCCGGAGAGAATCTTGGACGCACCCAGGAGAAGATGAAGAGATGGTACGACAAGGACGCAAGAATTCGCACGTTCCATCTTGGCAAAGAAATCCTCCTATTTTCACCTGCAGCAGGACAACCGCTCATGTTCAAGTTCCAGGGACCATACAAAATAATCAAGAAGCTATCGGAAGTGAATTATGTAATCTCTACACCAAATAGAAGGAGGAAGGAGAGGGTCTGCCATGTGAACCTAATAAAGAAATACCATCGGAAGGGTGAAGAGGCCACAGAAAAGTGCAACAACCAGTCCCCAATAGCAGCAGTAATGGAGCCACATGATGATGTAAAACTTGACCACCTGGATACTATGTGGAGCAACGAGACCTGTTTTGAGGAGCTCCCAGAGAAGTTGAGGCACCTACCGAGACAGGAAAGTAATGAGCTCAGAGAGTTGCTCCTGAGACACAGAGAGGTGTTCAGAGGCTCCCCAGGAAGGACTACTCTAATACAACATGACGTGGATGTGCAGGGAGCTCGACCAGTGAAGCAGAGGGCCTACCGTGTGAACCCGAAGAAGGCGGAGCTGATCAAGGAGGAGCTGGACTACATGCTGCGCCATGAGATGATTGAGTCCTGCACCAGCGAGTGGTCCTCACCAGTCACCCTAGTAGACAAACCAGGTGGGTCAGTGAGATTTTGTATAAACTACAGGGTTCTAAACAAAAACTCTAAAACTGATACTTATCCATTACCTCGTGTGGATGAATGTGTTGATACAGTAGGTAAAGCCAAATTCATAACTAAGCTTGATCCCTTAACCAACGGCGCACGACATCTGTCGAGTTAAATAAATTTGGACTATGTGGCGGTGCACGACAGCTGTCGAGTGCCATTTTCAGCACGTAATGTTGCTGAGAGAGAGAGCTGAGCGGTGGGACGAGCGTAGTAACCTTATGACCGTTCCCCACGACCACCGTGGACGTACTGAACTGTATTCTACTTTCCTCCCCGTCCTCTCACTCGCTACACAGGGAATTATGTAGGGAAATTACCTTATTTTAGGTTTTTTGCACTCGTGTTGCACGATAGTTGCAAGAGAACCAGTGGTCGTACAAGGATGGTTCGGGTGTAATTGGAAAGCTCTGTTTATGCCCTTTCAGGGATAGATACTTGTTTTACGCTGTGGGTCTTGTTTATTTAAGCATGAAAATGAGCACGGAAACAACCCTATTTAAGGTAAAAAAAAACGCTGGACGGCACAGTGTAAAATACCCTACCACCCGCTCTTTGTGTGTTAAAGGGTTTTTGGCAAGTACCACTGACAGAGAGGGCACAAGAGGCTTCATGATTTGTGACTCTCGGGAACACTTATAAATGTAGTAGAGTCATGCCTTTCGGTATGAAGAATGCCAGCGCCACTTTTCAGAGACTAATGAATGAGATAACCAAGGGTCTCGAAGGTTGTGTGGCATATATAGAGGACTTAATTGTTTACAGTGATACCTGGGAAGATCACCTGACTAGACTTGAGAGTTTGTTAACCCTTATTTAGCGGCGAGCAACATAAGTCGAGTTAAATAAAGCTGGACTATGTGGCGGCGCTCGACATAACTCGAGTGGCAATTTCAGCACGTAATGTGGCTGAGAGAGAGAGACAAGTGGTGGCAGGAGACTAGCGAGCGTATGACTGCTCCAGACCACCGCGGCGAACCTACTGACACAAATCTCAGCTCCCTCCTCCCTCTCTCACTCGCTACATACTCAATTATGTACTGAAAGTACCGAATTACCTGCTTTTTGCACTCGCGTTGCACGGTTATTGCAAGAAAACTATCCATCATACAAGGATCGTTATGGTGTCATTCGAAAGCTCTGTTTATGCCCTTTCAGGGATAGGTACTTGTTTTACGTTCTGGGTCTTATTTAGGCATGAAAATGATCACGTAAACAGCCCTATTTTGGCTAAAAACACCCCGCTGTGCGGTACACATAAATAAACCGCATAGGCCGCTCGTAAGGTGTTAAAGGCCTTAAGCCTTGCAAACTTAGTAGTCAAACTGAGCAAGTGCAACTTTGTGCACGCACAAGTAGAATACTTAGGCTATGTAGTAGGTCGAGGGACTGTGGCCCCTCCTGAGGCTAAGGTAAGGGCCATCTCTGACCTGCAACCTCCTAAGAATAGGAAGGACGTGAGGAGAATTCTAGGTATGGCGGGTTACTACCGCATGTTTATAATGAACTTTGCAGATGTGGTTGCACCCTTGACTGACCTGTTGAGGAAGGAAAAGAAGTTCACCTGGAATCCTGAGTGTGATGCAGCATTTAAGCTTCTTAAACTCACCCTGACTTTGAAAAACCTTTTAAGCTAGCTATTGATGCGAGTAACATAGGTGCTGGGGCCGTACTTTTGCAGAATGACAGTCAAGGAATAGAGACCTGTCAGTTATTACAGTAAGAAGTTCAACTCGGCCCAGCGTAATTATTCAGTAATTGAGAAGGAACTCCTTGCACTGATACTAGCCTTGCAATTTTATAATGCTTATGTGAGTCCCTCGGACAATAAATTGGTCGTTTACACCGACCATCATCCTTTAACCCTTATTTAGCGGCGAGCAACATAAGTCGAGTTAAATAAAGCTGGACTATGTGGCGGCGCTCGACATAACTCGAGTGGCAATTTCAGCACGTAATGTGGCTGAGAGAGAGAGACAAGTGGTGGCAGGAGACTAGCGAGCGTATGACTGCTCCAGACCACCGCGGCGAACCTACTGACACAAATCTCAGCTCCCTCCTCCCTCTCTCACTCGCTACATACTCAATTATGTACCGAAAGTACCGAATTACCTGCTTTTTGCACTCGCGTTGCACGGTTATTGCAAGAAAACTATCCATCATACAAGGATCGTTATGGTGTCATTCGAAAGCTCTGTTTATGCCCTTTCAGGGATAGGTACTTGTTTTACGTTCTGGGTCTTATTTAGGCATGAAAATGATCACGTAAACAGCCCTATTTTGGCTAAAAACACCCCGCTGTGCGGTACACATAAATAAACCGCATAGGCCGCTCGTAAGGTGTTAAAGTACCTTAATAAATTCCATAATAAGAACCAAAAGATTGACTAGATGGAGCCTTCTTTTGCAAGAGTATGATTTAGAAATAGTTCACATTAGAGGTAAGGATAATATCATGCCTGACCTGCTATCTAGGTGTGTGGACTGACATATTTTTTGTTGTATGCTCCAAGAAATGTTTTGTTTCCAGGAGGGTGTAAGGTATAGCGGTCCCTTGGCCAGCGCCAGGACGTCAGGATATCACTTGTGTGAGCAGTATATCATCTATGTGCTTTTAAATGTTGAAAAACAGTTAAATTTATATAGGGACACTACTACTGTAAAAGACAAGGAGTGTGGAAATACTCCCTATAGAGGACCCAACTAACGGTTCTAAGAGTGACGGGTTCTTGCCTGATATTGCATCATCTTATTTATATCAGCCCATAGACTATTAATGTGTCCAGGATTACAATCAGTGTAATTTTACAAGTGGCATGATGTATTTAACCCTTGTCTAGCGGGGGGGGGTTTTGGGCTTATTTGGGCCCTCCTGCATGATAAATCAAGTATCTGCATGAAAAAAAAAATATTTAACAAAAAACTAGGCACTAAAAGCTTCAAAAGGAGACCAGAACGAGCTACGTAGCACTCGTGGTTCTCATACAGTGATACCAGTAACATGGGAGTTTAGCGTATAGCGGCATATTTTTCCCAGCTATGCTCACTACTGGCTACACTGCCAGCCTCTTGAGAACACAGGGAACATGAGTTAATGGGCGGCGGTAAGCCCTGGGAGTTGGCTGTCTGGCCCGCTGCGCTCCTGGCCATTTGCACTCGATTTTAACCCTTTAAAAGCCTTAATAATGCTCCTAACTTGCTGCAAATTGGAACCAGACTTAAGTCCGACCCCGATCTTTAAGGGTTAAGAAACTTTATGATGGGCAAATGAGATTATATGATGTTAGAACTTTATAATCAAGTCGAGGGTTTGCAAGACTTGATAAGTGATATTATCTGTGCTTATATGAATACCTTGTGAAATAGATTGTGTGGGCGGTGTCTATCTATCGAGTGAGGGTCTTGTGATTGGGATATTCACCCTCTAATGCATATATGGGACCAATAACTGTGTTTTGTCATTTTGGACATTTTGAATGTGAGGAGTGCCCCTCAGTGAGCATAAGGCCCCGCCCGTATATATACTGCCTCGCCGGCACCCACAAGGGGGGAGACGAGGGCTAGGTGTGGCAGGTTGAGGAAGATTGCTGGTGTTGCAGGCGTGTGTGTGTGCGTGTGTACGCGGTCCCTCAGACAGAGACGAGTGGTGACAGCTGATGGCAGAGGAGGGCTGCTCCTGGCATCCTGAACTACAGACACGATTGTGTGCGAGTATTTATGTGTTGAATTTGTGTGTTGAATAGCCTTGCTATTCTTAACCTCTGAAGTGCGCATGGGGGTAATTGGAAACGTCCCCCTGTGCTGACGTATTTGAGGTGTTTCCGCCACTAAAATATTCATTGTGCCATTAATAGCATTAATACTTATCCATATGCGCCTATTATGGGTTGATTATAAAGGTATTAACCTGAAACAACAATAAAACGAGTGAAAACAGCGTTTGGATGGTCAAAATCGGAGATATAGCCCGCGAGTTGTATAATGTATGGGTGAGGCAATCTGCTTTCCCGCCAATTTCCCCCAAGGCCACTGAGACACAGTCGATCGATACTCTCTCTCTCTCTCTTGCACTCGCTTGCTATCAGTGATGACCACACCCTCCAATCGGATTTCTAATGTTAGCACGAAAATATACCTCAGAATAAGGGAATAACAGGGAAAATAGGTGATAACTGAAGGAGAGGAGGAAAGTGGGGAAGGAGGGGAGGTAGAGGACTGAGATTTTGCATGGCCCAGGGGCCAAAAAAAAAAAAAAAAAATAAAAAAAAAAAAATATAATTTTTTTTTTTTTTCGATGTCAAAAGTTGATTTTTATTTTCTCTGACTCTTAAGAGTCTCCCCGCAGTGCGCCGGGGGAACTCTTAAGAGTCTCCCCGCAGCTCCCGGGTTAATATATACATTTTTGCAGTGATCTCTTCTATTGATTTATATTTATGTGTTGATTGACCTTTTGATCAAAGATATAATTATATAATATTATTGCATCTCTGATGAACTGGGTTATATATTTTATATGTGCGCATTAGTTAGGATGTTCATACAGGGTATTTGTGTGATAAACGCCACCCCTACAGATTTAACATTCCAGTGAAATAGCTTACTTAAGGAATGTATGATTAATGATTTTCGGTAGCCTATTATTTGCACATTAAGAACCACCTGGGCTGACATTGTCATGATATCCCATATTGTTTTTGACTATATCCCAGTGGGACATTTATATTTCCCATATTGTTTTGACTACATCCCAGTGGGACATTTATATTTTATTGGCTTAATTAAGCACCCGATTTTTGAGGAGTCATTTGAGTCAAAATGTTCCTTTAACCCTTGTCTAGCGGGGTTTTTTGGGCTTATTTGGGCATATTCAGGCCCTCCTGAATGATCAATCAAGTATCTGCATGAAAAGAAATGTATTCAGCAAATAACTAGGTGCTAAAAGCTTCAAAAGAGACCAGAACGAGCTACGTAGCACTCGTCGTTCTCATGCAGTGGTACCACTAACATGGGAGTTTAGCGTATAGCGGCATATTTTTTTCAGCTACGCTCACTACTGGCTACACTGCCGGCCTCTCGTGAATAGAGGGAGCGTGAGTCAGTGGGCGGCGGTAAGCCCTGGGTGTCGGACGTGTGGCCTGCTGCGCTCCCGGCCATTTGCACTCGATTTTAACCCTTTAAAAGCCTTAATAATGCTCCTAACTTGCTGCAAATTGGAGCCCTACTTAAGGCGGGCCCCGCCAGTTAAGGGTTAATTCTCAATCAAATTCACTGTATTTATTATTGCCTGCTTAAGTGAGGAGTCTTGATACTTTATAGGAGTAATTTATCAACGTGTTTCTTTGATAGTTAATCAATTTCACTTCTGATATTTTTGAGAAGTCTGCTTAGCCTAACTCATTTCGTCTTGAGGAGTGCCTATATAATTTACTTCACAGTAGGCTATTGTACAGTGACAGAAGTGAATGATAATATGATATGAATCCATTGATAGTGTATCAATATGATTTCCTTCCATGTGATAGCAGTGTAGATTTAACTGAATTGGGATATTAACCCTACCTGTCTTCTGAAGTAGTCAGATTCGCGTTGTTGTGTCCGAGGTCTATATAGACTTTGTATGAGTTCTGAAGAGAATTCGTAACAATATATCTATACAGTATATATATATATATATATATATATATATATATATATATATATGTGAGTTTGCTCACATTCAACCTGTCCCAAAGAAGGGTGACCGCTCTCAACCCTCCAACTATCGTCCAATTGCTCTTATCTCTTGTCTTTCTAAAGTTTTTGAAACTATTCTTGCTTCCAAATTTCTTAAGCATTTCTCTTCTCATAATCTGCTCTCAGATCGCCAGTATGGCTTCCTTAAGGGTCGCTCTACTGGTGATCTTCTTTCATATCTTACTAACTCTTGGTCATCCTCCTTTCGGGACTTCGGCGAGACTTTTTCTATTGCACTAGACATATCGAAAGCCTTCGATAGAGTCTGGCATAAATCTTTAATTTCTAAACTACCCTCCTTCGGTTTCTATCCCTCCATCTGTGCCTTTGTCTCTAATTTTGTTTCCGGCCGTTCCATAGCCGCGGTTGTGGACGGCCATTGTTCACTTCCTCACCCTATAAACTCTGGTGTTCCTCAGGGCTCTGTCCTATCTCCTATTCTCTTTCTAATTTTTATAAATGATCTCCTTAACTGTACCTTAATTCCCATCCATTCATACGCAGACGACTCAACCTTACACTACTCCATTAGTTTTTCAGAACGCCCCAGCCAGCAATCCCTCAACGACAAACGTAATGAAGCCATAGAACTCTTAAATTCTGATCTAAATACTATTTCCAATTGGGGCAGAGAAAACCTTGTTAACTTTAATGCTTCCAAAACCCAATTTCTCCATCTATCTACCCGTCAGGATCTCCCAGCGGACTATCCCTTATTCTTCAACAATACAAAAATCAACCCTTCATCTTCTCTCAATATTCTTGGTGTCTCTTTTTCTTCGGCTCTCATTTGGAAGGACCATATTACCAGTCTTGCTAAGGCAGCCTCCCAGAAGCTGGGTGTGCTCAATCGCCTTAGGGGGTTCTTTTCCCCTGCACAGCTTCTTGCTCTGTACAGGGGCATAGTGCGCCCTTGTATTGAGTATTGTTCACATGTGTGGGGAGGTTCCTCTCACACCGCTCTCCTAGACAAAGTTGAAAGGAAGGCCTTTCGTATCATTAACTCCCGTCCACTCACCAACTCTCTGCAATCTCTCTCTCTCCGCCGCAATGTTGCATCTCTCTCGCTATGCTATCGCTACTATAATAATCAGTGTTCCTCAGAGCTATCCCAGTGCATACCACCTCCTTTACGTAGGGCACGTGGTACCCGTCTTGCAACTCAATCCCACCCCTACTCTGTGCAACTCTCCAACCCAAGAGTGAAACGTTACTCTCAAACTTTCTTCTACTCAACAGCTGAGCTCTGGAACTCTCTCCCAGAATCAGTCTTTCCCTCTTCCTATGACTTAAATTGCTTCAAACTCTGTGTGTCCAGGCATTTTGGCTCGAACGTCCCTTGATTTTGGCCCTGTCACTCTTTCAACTATGGGGGAGGCACTCGCTATAGGCAGTTATGCCTTTTGCCTCCCTCAATCACATAGAAAAAAAAAATAAAATAAAAACAAATATATATATATATATATATATAGAGAGAGAGAGAGAGAGAGAGAGAAGTAGTGTACATAAAATAAAAAACAGAATGGAGGGTACATCCCTAGATTTATTCACGTTGAGTAGTTGAGGAACCCTGCAATAGATGGCGCTGAAAAAAGTCGAAATAGGGTAACTGGCAACGTTTAGAGACACCTTTTTATTAATAGAATACATAGGAAGACTCCTCTCTCCAATACACACTCTCTGATGGTAGCTATGTCTAATATTACATGATGTTCACCTTATTACTTTCCTATTTAGTATAATAGACTCAACAAAAGTATATGGCTTTGTCTTTACCTATGCAGAAGGACGAAGTTGCGGATCTTCAAGACACTGGTGCTCCCTGTCTTACTGTTTGGTTGTGAGACATGGACACTCAACAGTGTTTTGAATAAAAGTATGAACTCCTTTGGTACTAAATGTCTCTGCAGGATCATGAGTTATCGCTGGTACAATCGCGTATCAAATCGGCGACTACTCCGTGAAACAACTCGAGATATATTATTGCATGATCCGTGAACGCCAACTTTGGCTTTATGGGCATGTGGTTCGCCTCTCCGAGGCTGATCCCGCTCACCAGATGGTCTCTACAGAAGACAACCCTGAGTGGAGGAGGCCCAGGGGAAGACCAAGGAACTCATGGCTGAAGGAAGTCGGTAAATCATGCTATGGAATACTAAATATGGACCAGGCAAATGCTTGGAGGCTTTCCCGGGAGGATTCCCTTGGGTGGCGTCAGCGGGTGAGTGCGGCCAGGTGCTGTCATGGCGTATGCCTCCATTCATTGATTGATTGAATATACAGTATGTATTTGAACTCCACCGACAAAATTTGTGAATGAATTCCAAATAAATAAACAAACTCACTTTATTCTATAGTAAAATAAAAAACTAATAAGCCATTTTTGAGATAGAGCATTTAAAGTAAAAACTTGGAGCATCGTCCTAGCCCGAGTTAATGTTAACCGTGCACTAGTCCGAACACAGAGCCAAATGCTTCTGAACTTGGTTTTAAGGGTTCAAAGATTCGACCAGATGGTACCGGATTTATGGTGACAGCTCTACCTCTGCCAGTTTCTTGAATTAGGGAAATAAGGCATATTTTGATGTTGTTGGTAATATGTTTGTAATGCACAGTTAATTTATTAGTAGTTACAAGGGTAACATATTGGGTAATGATGAAGCACCTGCCATTCTGACCTATATCGTTGAACTGGTGATGAAGTATGTATTACAACTACATATATCAATAATAAATAAGCTTTTGAATAATAAAGATGAGCACAGCAAAGCTTCCTGGAATTACTATCATACGGGAGTGTTAAGAGAATAATAAACACACGCACACAAAGACGCATGCACACTCATATCTACCTTTCAACCAACTAATCCCCCCCCCCCCCTGAACAACTCATCTCGCCTGTTACCCCCTTTCAATAACATTTCGAAGTGAACCAACCTTACATAACTCAAATACAACTCTACCCCACACACACACACACAAACCGCCTCCCCACTCCCCCATGGGTTACACACCCAATTGAACCACCCACTTCGATCATTACCACCAACACTATCAATTTCATCTCAGCCATACAGAATTCCCACTTACAATCACTAAGCACATACGCAAACACATACACACTCACCCACACATACAAACCGCTTCCCCACTCCCCCATAGTCAAACACCCAGTGGTACCCCCTACCTCTCTAGTTACCCTCAACAATAGATTATTTTTATTTTTTTCTATGTGATTGAGGGAGGCAAAAGGCATTACTGCCTATAGCGAGTGCCTCCCCCATAGTTGAAAGAGTGACAGGGCCAAAATCAAGGGACGTTCGAGCCAAAATGCCTGGACACACAGAGTTTGAAGCAATTTAAGTCATAGGAAGAGGGAAAGACTGATTCTGGGAGAGAGTTCCAGAGCTCAGCTGTTGAGTAGAAGAAAGTTTGAGAGTAACATTTCACTCTTGGGTTGGAGAGTTGCACAGAGTAGGGGTGGGATTGAGTTGCAAGACGGGTACCACGTGCCCTACGTAAGGGAGGTGGTATGCACTGGGATAGCTCTGAGGAACACTGATTATTATAGTTGCGATAGAATAGCGAGAGAGATGCAACATTGCGGCGAAGAGAGAGAGACTGCAGAGAGTTGGTGAGTGGACGGGAGTTAATGATACGAAAGGCCTTCCTTTCAACTTTGTCTAGGAGAGCGGTGTGAGAGGAACCTCCCCACACATGTGAACAATACTCAATACAAGGGCGCACTATGCCCCTGTACAGAGCAAGAAGCTGTGCAGGGGAAAAGAACCCCCTAAGGCGGTTGAGCACACCCAGCTTCTGGGAGGCTGCCTTAGCAAGACTGGTAATATGGTCCTTCCAAATGAGAGCAGAAGAAAAAGAGACACCAAGAATATTGAGAGAAGATGAAGGGTTGATTTTTGTATTGTTGAAGAATAAGGGATAGTCCGCTGGGAGATCCTGACGGGTAGATAGATGGAGAAATTGGGTTTTGGAAGCATTAAAGTTAACAAGGTTTTCTCTGCCCCAATTGGAAATAGTATTTAGATCAGAATTTAAGAGTTCTATGGCTTCATTACGTTTGTGTTTGTCGTTGAGGGATTGCTGGCTGGGGCGTTCTGAAAAACTAATGGAGTAGTGTAAGGTTGAGTCGTCTGCGTATGAATGGATGGGAATTAAGGTACAGTTAAGGAGATCATTTATAAAAATTAGAAAGAGAATAGGAGATAGGACAGAGCCCAGAGGAACACCGGAGTTTATAGAGTGAGGAAGTGAACAATGGCCGTCCACAACCGCGGCTATGGAACGGCCGGAAAGGAAATTAGAGACAAAGGCACAGATGGAGGGATAGAAACCGAAGGAGGGTAGTTTAGAAATTAAAGATTTATGCCAGACTCAATCGAAGGCTTTCGATATGTCTAGTGCAATAGAAAAAGTCTCACCGAAGAATACTCACACTTACCACTATTACAAACACATACACACGCATACACTTCAGTCTCGACAAGTCTTACCAAAAGAATATACAAGAGCAGTGTGAGCTGAGTTAGTGCGTATTCTCGTGAATATAATTTGTATATGGGTCAAATAATGTTCAGTGTATCGATTTTTAGTTTGTATATGCGTTATTCTCTATGCAACAACGTCAGATTTAATGAAAGTGTTCTAATTCTTAGTGTTTTTCATTGTAGAAATTCGTTATTGAACGAAAAACAACGGTATCAAATTGACAACTGCCCGCCATACTCCACAAGCAATTACCCGCTAAGTTGTAGTGTTCGGATATGTGGCACAGGCTTTGCCTTTAACATTCCACAATGGGAACAGAGTATCAAATGTGTCAACATCACCATCACCCCGATCGCTAAGTCACTTATAATTTTAATGCTAACCACATTAAAACAGCAACATAACTTTACATAAGTACACATAAGTGCTTGGCATCATTCAGATAATGTTATTAAGAATTCCCGATGCCATTGGTATGTTTGATTTCACAGTATATCCATTATATCAGGCAACTGGTGTCTAGCGCACTTATAGCAACATTCGTGTGCTATATATCTAATTAGTCCTCTATCTCCTTAATTAGGCAACTATAGTAAAAATGGTATGTATAAAATAGTATTATATTTAACTCTACAAGTGATCCCGGAAGTTTGTCGGTAGAGTTCAAATACATACTGTATAATTATATGGATACAATATATCAACTATGTATTGTGATGCCTGCAGCTCAGCAGAACGCCACGTGGGCTCAGCCGCTCGCTTGGCCACTCGCTAGCACTCGCCAGGGCAAGGTATTTGGCTACAGTCTATCTACAATGTTGTTCTTTCTTTCATAGTGTTCGTGTTGTTACAGACAGTCCCGTGGAGGTCTTTATTTTCGTCTGTGACAACGGGAAGCATTTTATATCAGGAGTTGAACATAGGATGCATTGTATATAGTTAAGGAGAGAGAATAATATAGGCAGTGGGGTGGTAGTGTGTGCGTGCGTATACATGTGCTGCCTCCCCCCTTGCTTTGTAGGCGCGTGCCGTCTCGCGCCTCTTGATTGGCTGGTGGTTCCTGGCGCCTTCTGGTGACGTGGCAGCCTGTGATTGGCTGACCACCATGCCTTTGTGTGTGATCCTGGAGGGGTCCCGAGGAGTTCCATCCTCAGAGCTTTCCTGACTAGCATGCCCTTCACATGTCCCTTGCCCCCCTGTCTCCCGACTTCTACCTATAGAGCACTTTCTCTCTCTCTCAACTTCTTACCTCTCATTCTTCTACTCTATTTAATATCATAACTTCCCTTTGGTTCTGCACGATTTCATATATCGGCCATCGTATTATATGCTGAAGCTCTCAGATAACACATGTTTAGTTCGGCATTTTGGAAGGGTTACCATTTTTGTCTGTAGAGGTTTGACACACTCACGGTGTCTCCCTTCCTGTATCTTGGTGGTCTGCTGGGGGATTTAATGCTAGACTGGGATAAGGCTACTGGTGTTGTGATTTCCGATGTGTACTAGATTTTGTTAAACCTGTACAATCGCAACGGAGACGTGGGAAGCCTAGGTGGTCTTTCTGACTGTGTACCTTGTGAGTTTAGCACTGTGTTGTGAGTGAGGGCTTTTGCCTCTGCCACCCAACACTGTGCTAACTCGTTTGCTTTGACTTTGAGAGGGTCGCCAGGAGAGAACCAGATACTAGCGATCTGGATCTCTCAAGAGAGCACCCCGTCAATTAACGTAATTTGGCCGCACAGCCTTAACCCTTCCTCCCCGGGCTGTCTTACCCAATGACGGTCGCCCCTACCCGGGCGATATGGCTGAAAAACGTCTAGGCCTAGGCTACCGTATTTATGTTTATTTTCACTGCTAGAACTTTCCCACTCATCTATAATCGTAGTACGGTTTTCAATCTGTATTTTGGCATTGAGTAGAGCTCTGTAAGTCAACTGGTTCAGTTGTGATGACGATTTCAGTGGAGCCAATATTGCAGAGATGTTGCCAATATGGGGGCTTTTTAGACACTAATTTCGTCATGACGTCAGAACAATAACATTGAGGAGTTTTCTCCTTCTTGTTTTTGGAGGTGCGGTGATGAACGCTTGGGTTTGTTGACATAAGTCGTACGCACGGCGTTCGGACCAAGCTTAATTAGGCTATTAACCCTTTCACGCACATATGACGCAGAGGTTGCCAGATTAGCAATAAGAAATAGAGTTCGCTCACTCTTATAATTACCTCTCCAAAATAAGTTTTCTGCCCACAGCTAACTCAAAGACAACTGCAGAGGTTAAAGTAACTAAACTAAAGGTTTATAAATACCCTTGATGGTAACAAAGGCTTTAAAGTATCCCTAATCGGCTCAAAATCGCGTCATATGTCGGAGAGGGTTAAGCTCATGCCTTAGATAAGGCATACCGGGTAGCGGCCCTTCTTTCGTGCTGTCCTTACCTAAGGCAGACCGGGTAGGAAGGGTTAAGGACTTCGCTAGGCTACGAGCCGCTTGCTCAGCCATTGTTTCCTAACCTACTACATCCCAGCTAGACTTTATTCGCCTAGCAGACACCAGATTTAGATTATAAACTCTTTCTGTTATGTATGCATTATTATTCACGGCATTTATTAGTCTAGGTTGTTGTTGAGTTGCACAACCCTAGTAGGCTGTTTCGTTGATGAGGAAGTACTTCTTTTGCTGTTTGAGTTCCTACTATTGCGCAGTTATTATTCCTGTGCCAGTTAACCCTATATGTCCTTACAATTGTCATATCCTGTTCCTGCTTTATACTACAGTTCAAAATCCGATACGATCATCTTACCCCAGCATCAGACTTTCTTCAGAAGATTCCTGCTCGATGCTTTGGGACTTTCGTTCACTTTCTTTAGTATAGGAGTGACAGTTTATTATTGTTTAGAGTAACTTTAAATATACCTTCTTCTAGTTTGCATTAAATCATTGCAGTGATTTAATTAAGATCTCTATCTTTTCCTAGTATACCATATTACCGTAATTGTATGTTGTTGTGATCAGGCTGTATCAGAGATCATCAGCCTGTAGTAGTAGTGCACTTATACTGAGTTATAGGATACCCCGTTATCGCGGATTTAACTCTGGAGGGTATAGGTGTTTTTGTGCGCCGGCATTATAAGTTCAGGGGTTGGATCTAGTGTTACCGTTGTGGCTGTGTGCTTTCCTAGTCCAATGATTAAGAGCCCTTGTTTTATACGAGCCCCGGTCATAACAAATGGCGACCTTGCTTAGGATTTTGTGAACTTAAGAGAAATATTGCAGGAGTGTTGTGATCATTTGTTTTTGTTTAAAGGAATATAGTGGACACATGGAATTTTTTTGGCAAGTAGTATAACACTTAAGAGTCTTCAAGCATTTTTTGAGTGAATAGTGCTACATAAGAGTTTAGGTACTTCTATTTTTTTCTTTTTATATAAACGTTGAGAATTTTTGGTGGACACTGTCGAACGACGGATCAATGTACAGTGAGGACACAGTAAGGGAAGCAGACTCTGAGGTGCAGCAGCGGGATTTGTTAGATGACTGACGCCTGCAGCTCAGCAGAACGCCACGTGTGCTCAGCCACTCGCTTGGCCACTCGCTAACACTCGCCAGGGCAAGGTATTTGGCTACAGTCTATCTACAATGTTGTTCTTTCTATCATAGTGTTCGTGTTGTTACAGACAGTCCCGTGGAAGTCTTTATTTTCGTCTGTGACAACGGGAAGCATTTTATATCATGAGTTGAACATAGGATGCATTGTATATAGTTAAGGAGAGAGAATAATATAGGCAGTGGGGTGGTAGTGTGTGCGTGCGTATACATGTGCTGCCTCCCCCCTCGCTTTGTAGGCTGGCGCGCGTGCCGTCTCATGCCTCTTGATTGGCTGGTGGTTCCTGGCGCCTTCTGCAGCCCTGCTGCCTGGTGACGTAGCAGCCTGTGATTGGCCGACCACCATGCCTTTGTGTGTGATCCTGGAGGGGTCCCGAGGAGTTCCTTCCTCAGAGCTTTCCTGACTAGCATACCCTTCACATATCCCTTGCCCCTGTCTCCCGACTTCTACCTATAGAGCACTTTCTCTCTCTCTCAACTTCTTACCTCTCATTCTTCTACTCTATTTAATATCATAACTTCCCTTTGGTTCTGCACGATTTCATATATCGGCCATCGTATTATATGCTGAAGCTCTCAGATAACACATGTTTAGTTAGGCATTTTGGAAGGGTTACCATATTTGTCTGTAGAGGTTCAACACACTCACGGTGTCTCCCTTCCTGTATCGTGGTGGTCTGCTGGGGGATTTAATGCTAGACTGGGATAGGGCTACTGGTGTTGTGATTTCCATGTGTACTAGGTTTTGTTGAACCTGTACAATCGCAACGGAGACGTGGGAAGCCTAGGTGGTCTTTCTGACTGTGTACCTTGTGAGTTTAGCACTGTGTTGCGAGTGAGGGCTTTTGCCTCTGCCACCCAACACTCTGCTAACTCGTTTTCTTTGACTTTGAGAGGGTCGCCAGGAGAGAACCAGATACTAGCGATCTGGATCTCTCAAGAGAGCACCCCGTCAATTAACGTAATTTGGCCGCACAGCCTTAAGGACTTCGCTAGGCTACAAGCCGCTTGCTCAGCCATTGTTTCCTAGCCTACTAAATCCCAGCTAGACTTTATTCGCCTAGCAGACACCAGATTTAGATTATAAACTCTTTCTGTTATGTATGCATTATTATTCATGGCATTTATTAGTCTAGGTTGTTGTTGAGTTGCACAACCCTAGTAGGCTGTTTCGTTGATGAGGAAGTACTTCTTTTGCTGTTTGAGTTCCTACTATTGCGCAGTTATTATTCCTATGTCAGTTAACCCTATATGTCCTTACAATTGTCATATCCTGTTCCTGCTTTATACTACAGTTCAAAATCCGATACGATCATCTTACCCCAGCATCAGACTTTCTTCAGAAGATTCCTGCTCGATGCTTTGGGACTTTCGTTCACTTTCTTTAGTATAGGAGTGACAGTTCATTATTGTTTAGAGAAACTTTAAATATACCTAGTTTGCATTAAATCATTCTATCTATCTATCTATTGCCTGACGCCGTGATCCCCGAAGGGGTGGCCACGAACGAACCGCCCCCATGCACCTCTGTCCCCAGTCAGTCGACGCTCCTCCCCCCAACCAGCACCGCCTTCGTTCATGTACTTCCTCACTCCATCCTTCCACCTCATATTCGGTCTACCTCTCCCCCTCTGTCCCTCCACCTCGCTCTCGTACACCCTCTTAGTCATTCCCTCGCTTTCCATACGTTCCATATGGCCGAACCATCTCAAGTTGTTCCTTTTCATTAAATCATTGCAGTGATTTAATTAAGATCTCTATCTTTTCCTAGTATACCTTCTTACCGTAATTGTATGTTGTTGTGATCAGGCTGTATCAGAGATCATCAGCCTGTAGTAGTAGTGCACTTATACTGAGTTATAGGATACCCCGTTATCGCAGATTTAACTCTGGAGGGTATGTGTTTTTGTGCGCCAGCATTATAAGTTCAGGGGTTGGATCTAGTGTTACCGTTGTGGCTGTGTGCTTTCCTAGTCCAATGATTAAGAGCCCTTGTTTTATACGAGCCCCGGTCGTAACATGACATTAGAGTTATAGCTAGTGAGGAAGATGCAAGGAAGTTTCTGGAGATACCTATTACTGCTGACCGGGTGTCGGGGATTGATCGGTATGGTCTCCAGTGTTTGGCCACGGTAATGGGGCATGTGGGCACTAGCAGCATGTCGAGAGGTGACCTGGTGGCCTGTGTCCTCGGCGGGGTGCGTGGGGCTTCGGGTGGAGCGGGAGCTGGGGCACTTTTGGCCCAGCCCCCATTCCACTCGACTCCTACCATGGCGCTCCCTCGGGCTCCGGAGCCGGGTAAGGTCCCGCAGGCCGATAGTCACTGGCAGCGTGGTTATCACTTGGGTGAGTCACCAATTGTTGCATCTCCTCCTCCTCAAGGTTTAACTGCAGATATGCTCTTCCAGCTTGAGATGGCTAAGATGCAGCTGCAGCAGAAGCGGGAATCTGAGCAGCAGCAGCGGGAGTTTGAGATGGCTAAGATTCAGGCTGAGGAGAGAAGGGCCAGATATGAGACTGAGGCTGAGGAGAGAAGGGCCAGAGATGAGAGTGAGCTTAAGCAGAGAGAGCTTGAACAACGAAAGCATGAATCTGAGATTGAGATGTCCAGGATTCAGTCTGAGGAGAGAAAGGCCATGTACTGTGCAGACAAAGATCTTGAGAGGTCTCGGGTGGAGACGACAGGGCAGCGTCTCGGTTCTGGGAATCGAGGTCTTGATCAGTCTTTGTCGCACCTGCTCAAGTTGGTCCCTGTATTTGATGAGTCGGGTGTCACTGAATTTTTTATGCGTTTTGAGAAGAAGTGCCGGGAGCACCAATGGCCCGAGGTTAAGTGGGTAGCCCTTGTTTCCTCTAGATTGGTTGGCAAAGGACTCAAGGCATATGATGCGTTGCCCTTGGAGTCGTGCATCGATTACGAGGTATTGAAGGAGGCTGTCCTGCGGGCATATAAGTTACAACCAGAGACGTACAGATTGAAGTTCCGGGGTGTAACGAAGGGTCGTGAGTGCACCTTTCTTGAGCATGCCCGGGATCTGTCCGATGCATTTAGAAACTGGCTGCGTTCTGAGAAGGCATCGACGTTTGAGGAGTTGAAACAGCTGATGCTTCTAGAACAATTTTTTAAGTGTACGGGCAGCGATCTGACGTTGAATCTTAAAGAGAAAAACCCAAGAACTCTTCAGGAGGCAGCTGAGATGGCTGACCATCGGATGTCACTGATTCGTGGGTGCGGGTCTGCACAACGAAACGATGCAGGTAACAAGGGGCGCAACACTCCACCCCCCCGAGTCAGTGATACACTATATAACCATTACAACAAGAGCAACGATACTAAGTCTGACCATAAACCTAATACAGTCCCGTTTAAGAAGGGTCAGGGCCCTTCCCCACCACAAGGGAAGCCCAAGAAGGGCCATTTTGCAAGAGCCTGTCCAAGCAAGCTACCTAATGCAGTCGTGTCTTTGGCTCGCAACATTGGGGTGTCCCCGAAGTCCTCTGAGTTTGCCCGGGGTTTAATGTCAGAGGCTGGGACACAGCCAGTGGAGAAGAACCCGGAAGGCTCGAACCCTGTCCGCGATGTCTTTTGTGACCATCGAGGGCATGGCTGCGTGAGGTGGGCTGGTAAGAAGCATGGAGTTGAGCTGTTGCGAGACACGGGTGCCTCTCAGACTTTAATGAAGAACTTTACTGGTAGACCAATAAACGCGGGACGGGTGGTTGTGCTGCAGGGTATCAATGCTGTCAAGTCATACCCGTTGGTCAGGATGGAACTGGAGGTGGATGGTGTGACACGAGAGTTGGATGTGGGTGTTGTGGAGAACTTGCCTGTTGGGGGCTTCGACCTCCTTCTTGGCAACGACTTTGCGGTGCCTACTTCTGAGGTTTCACCCTTAGTCGTTGCCGAGAAGCCGGCCGACGTGAGTAGGGAGGAACAGAGTGGGTAGAGAAATGTCAAGTACAACCTATGGCGTGCGTTGTTACAAGACCTCTTGCATCCAAAGTGTCACAGCCTATTCCTCAGTCTTCTGATCAACGGAGGAACGGTTGGAAGAAGATGGCTAATGTTGGTAACAGTTTGAAGAGTTTAGTACCAGCGGCTCTTCTTGGCAACTCAGTATTGGCACCATTGTTGGAGTCTAGAGAAGCCCCAGGACCTGTCACAGCTAGTGAGGAGGTAGGGCAGGAAGAGACTCCGAGGCAGCAACGTTATGCACAGAGAGAACAAAGGGTTGCTCAGTTTGATATTGGGGGAGGACTTGGGTTGCTTCGGAAGCATCTAGACAGGTTGGTTCCCTCAGATATTTGTAAACTGCAGTTGGAGGATCTGGAAGTTCTGAAGTGTGGTAATGGTGCTGTCGAGATCAAACACGAGGACAGGGAAACATGTCATGTGAACCTGTTGGAGGAGTTTGTGAGGCAACCACCTGAGCAGCCTACTGTCCCTGCGTTGGTCTACAGCGGCCAAGGTGGAGAAGGAGAGGGTGGCAGTAGGGCACAGGTGGAGGAGAGTAGGGATTGTCATGTCTCGGCGGAGCAGTGGGCGGGGGACACGAGTCTGGTGGCTGTGGAAGCGCTAGAGCAGCAGTGTGCAGCGCTCCAGTACCAGCTCGGTTCATAACCCACTGATCGTGCCGAGTCCCTGAGCCTCACAACTCAGGCGGTGCAAGATGTTCCGCAGGCAGGTCACGTGAATGTTGAGAGATGGTTAGCCTCGTTGTTTCGGTGGTTGACGAGGCTTGGACATAGAAGTGCCCGGTCGTCACATAGCCTCCCAATGCTGCTCTAGTCGAATGCAACAGCCCTACCATAGACCGACTGTATCTGGCCATGTCGCTAAAAGCGGTGATGTTGTGCAGGCAGATGTAGTCGTAAGGAATGCGGGGGTGCGCAAGTACGGTATCGGTGGGGAAGCCTTAGCAATTGTGAACTATGGGAGTGACTGCACAGATGGTACTGCTTGTCCCTCTCATGACCTGGCTGTTCTAGGGACGAAGGTGGAGAAGGAGGGAGATTACAGGTTAGAAGCTGCGGTCTCGGCTGGGTTGTGGGAGGGCACTAGGCATGTTCTGCAAGATAAGTTGTTTACCCGGCTGTGGCAGTTCATCCGCATGTTTGTTGCTTCTCCAGGCCTGATGTACGGGATAGAATCCGACATGGAGGCTGAAGACAGTGCGCCGCTCAGTTTAATTCCCTACCGTATATATCCTGCTAAAAAGCCTGTTGTGAAAACAGAGATAGACGACATGTGGAAAAAGGGTCTGAGGGATAAAGGATATTGTGAGTGGTCGTTGCCAGTGAGTTTGCAACCGGAGTTAAGTGGCAAGATCAGTGTGTGTGCATTATCCCTGACAGACACCTATCCATTGCCCAAGGGTCGGAGGGATAAGGAATGTCGTGAGTGGTCGTTGCCTGTAACTTTGCAACCTGTGTTAAGTGGCAAGATCAGTGAGTGTGTTGATTGCGAGAGTGTGTGAGCATTATCCCTGATAGACGCCTATACCTTATCGAGAGTTGACGACACCATAGACCGCCTCGGGGCTGCATAGCCTATCACAAAGGTAGAACTAGTGAAAGGTTATTGGCAGGCCCCGTTGCCGGAAAGAGCGAAGAGAAATGCCAGTCTTGTGATGAACTGGGCAGTTTATC
Organism: Paralithodes platypus; assembly: GCA_032716605.1. Taxonomy (NCBI): domain Eukaryota; kingdom Metazoa; phylum Arthropoda; class Malacostraca; order Decapoda; family Lithodidae; genus Paralithodes; species Paralithodes platypus. Next base: position 10,633,726 of record CM064576.1, on the reverse strand, counting down.
AGTGCCAGGTGTTGTTGTGCTGCCGGAACACAAGTTGGATGTGTAGCATGCTAAGGGCACTGATAATGTTTTGGCTGATTGTTTGTCACGGAAGGGTTTGTTTGCAGGAGAACCCTCGCCATTCAGTCAGTGTGTGTTGAGAGTGGAGTAAAATTGGCTTGCCCCTGTAAGTGCAGCCGCCAAAAACATATTAAAAATTAAAATTCTATAAAAACTTTCTTTAATAGTTAAATTTTTAAAGTATGTTATAGCTAAAGTTCTGAGTCGAACCTGTGCTTCTCTCAGAAGGCTGGGCTAGTAGAAGCTCGCTCTAGGAGCATAGCAGTATGAATTGAGCTATTGTGTTGGGAGGGGTTGTAATTTTGTTTGATGAGAACTGAGCTTTGCCTTCTTTGTTGCGAAGTGGTTAGGGGTGGCGAGTCTTATCGGGGTTCTGCTTGTCAGATATAGAGCTCATGGTTGAGCGTCTAATATCTTGGGTGGGGTGTGACGCCTGCAGCTCATCAGAACGCCACGTGGCCTCAGCCGCTCGCTTGGCCACTCGCTAGCACTCGCCGGGGCAAGGTATTTGGCTACAGTCTATCTACAATGTTGTTCTTTCTTTCATAGTGTTCGTGTTGTTACAGACAGTCCCGTGGAGGTCTTTATTTTCGTCTGTGACAACGGGAAGCATTTTATATCAGGAGTTGAACATAGGATGCATTGTATATAGTTAAGGAGAGAGAATAATATAGGCAGTGGGGTGGTAGTGTGTGCGTGCGTATACATGTGCTGCCTCCCCCCTCGCTTTGTAGGCTCGCGCGCGTGCCGCCTCGCACCTCTTGATTGGCTGGTGGTTCCTGGCGCCTTCTGCAGCCCTGCTGCCTGGTGACGTGGCAACCTGTGATTGGCTGACCACCATGCCTTTGTGTGTGATCCTGGAGGGGTCCCGAGGAGTTCCATCCTCTGAGCTTTCCTGACTAGCATACCCTTCAAATGTCCCTTGCCCCCCTGTCTCCCGACTTCTACCTATAGAGCACTTTCTCTCAACTTCTTACCTCTCATTCTTCTACTCTATTTAATATCATAACTTCCCTTTGGTTCTGCACGATTTCATATATCGGCCATCGTATTATATGCTGAAGCTCTCAGATAACACATGTTTAGTTCGGCATTTTGGAAGGGTTACCATATTTGTCTGTAGAGGTTTGACACACTCACGGTGTCTCCCTTCCTGTATCTTGGTGGTCTGCTGGGGGATTTAATGCTAGACTGGGATAAGGCTACTTGTGTTGTGTTTTCCGATGTGTACTAGGTTTTGTTAAACCTGTACAATCGCAACGGAGACGTGGGAAGCCTAGGTGGTCTTTCTGACTGTGTACCTTGTGAGTTTAGCACTGTGTTGCGAGTGAGGGCTTTTGTCTCTGCCACCCAACACTGTGCTAACTCGTTTGCTTTGACTTTGAGAGGGTCGCCAGGAGAGAACCAGATACTAGCGATCTGGATCTCTCAAGAGAGCACCCCGTCACTTAACGTAATTTGGCCGCACAGCCTTAAGGACTTCGCTAGGCTACGAGCCGCTTGCTCAGCCATTGTTTCCTAACCTACTACATCCCAGCTAGACTTTATTCGCCTAGCAGACACCAGATTTAGATTATAAACTCTTTCTGTTATGTATGCATTATTATTCACGGCATTTATTAGTCTAGGTTGTTGTTGAGTTGCACAACCCTAGTAGGCTGTTTCATTGATGAGGAAGTACTTCTTTTGCTGTTTGAGTTCCTACTATTGCGCAGTTACTATTTCCATGCCAGTTAACCCTATATGTCCTTACAATTGTCATATCCTGTTCCTGCTTTATACTACAGTTCAAAATCCGATACGATCATCTTACCCCAGCATCAGACTTTCTTCAGAAGATTCCTGCTCGATGCTTTGGTACTTTCGTTCACTTTCTTTAGTATAGGAGTGATAGTTCATTAATGTTTAGAGTAACTTCTTTAAATATACCTTCTTCTAGTTTGCATTAAATCATTGCAGTGATTTAATTAAGATCTCTATCTTTTCCTAGTATACCATATTACCGTAATTGTATGTTTTTGTGATCAGGCTGTATCAGAGATCATCAGCCTGTAGTAGTAGTGCACTTATACTAAGTTATAGGATACCCCGTTATCGCGGATTTAACTCTGGAGGGTATAGGTGTTTTTGTGCGCCGGCATTATAAGTTCAGGGGTTGGATCTAGTGTTACCGTTGTGGCTGTGTGCTTTCCTAGTCCAATGATTAACCTGACAAGCGCGATATAGACCTAGGGGCTAGGGTAGTTATTTGTGCATTTCTAGCCTTGGATTCTGACAGAATTAGTTATATTTACAATATAGAGCATTATTTGTTTTCGGTATGCTTTTATTTTACATATATGATGTATATATGAACCTTCAAGAGTGCTAAAATAAGTTGGAAAAGCATTTGGGTGGTGAAAAACGAAGATATTGGCCACCCGATCATAATCTCAGGCAAGAGAGAGCCACAGGCAACCCTCGCCTCTCGCTGTCTGTGAGTCAACTGAGACGAGCGGGGTGGTGTGTTCCGGTGTCTGGGTGTTGCATAACGATCTTTTATGCAACCCACTTGTGCTACATTATCTCAGGAGAGAAAAATAACCGATAAATGATGATAATTAGAGGAAAAATAGGTGATAATTGAGGAGGGGGGGAGGGGGGAATAAGGTAGGGGAGGGGGGGGGGGGTGAGAAACACATGGATGAGTACTAGAGGGGAATTATCTCACCTAGAGACAAATTCCTTTGTTTTGATAGGCCCTTTTTTGGGGGGGGAAGGCTTTTCTTATGGTCTTGCTTCCGTGAGGCCTATCGCGTTCCCTATAGGAAGCCTTCCGTGAGGCCTATCGCGCTTGCCGGGTTAAGAGCCCTTGTTTTATACGAGCCCCGGTCGTAACAGTATCTTAACAATTACAGTGCTAAATATTATAGAGGTCCACTTTTGCAGAGTTTTGTATGCAATTACTTAATACATCCAAAAATAGATAAGGTGCTCTCTGTAAGTCACGGGTATACGGAGAAACAAATTCAGCTCGGTAACTCTAAACATATTGTGACAAATATATACACATTTTTCATTTCCCATTTGTGCAGCGTTAGCTTTGTACAATTGGATAAGAAAATACTTCCTGTAGTCAATCATTATTTGGCTGAGACATTGTTTGTTCACTATCTCAATAAAAGTGGCTACAAATAAAACATGTTTAAGCTTCCATTTTTGCAGGGTCGGGAATGAAATTTTCTTTTCTGGTGAATGAGGAACTTCTTAAAAGTAATATATACACGGTTACGAATATGAAAGTCAATAATTATGGCGATGAATCATAGTTGAATTCAATGCAGCCCACAGTAGATTTATAATTATTTATAGTTTTACCACAGGACAATTGGTGGCTAATATCTGCATCATACAAGATCATGTAGGCCTACACACAAATAAAAGCGCTCTCACACACATACATACCATTTCACAGAAAATCTCTCACTCTCACTCTCTCTCTCTCTGTCACAAACACACTGCAACTACCTCATCAACTCTGCTTTCTTATGACCCACTGAGTTTGGGAACAAGATTACAACTAGCCAGGGCTTGCTTGTATATTTTGTGTTGTATTGTTGCACATGTGCGGATGCATCCATTTATTCGTCGTGTTTGTGAGAGAGGGGAGTAGGGTTAGTGTATATTTGTGTGTATGATACACTAAGCTTTTGTATTTCGTACTGCAAATCACACTTAACCATTGAAACTTAATCACAATCCTTTGCTAAGGAAAAGGAGTAGAGTATATGAAAATTAGAATAGGCTCAGGAGATGAGAAGCGTGTAAGGCATTGAAAAGAGTTAAGTTGGGTAAAGCATTAGGGATATGTGGAGTATGTTGCGTGATACTGAAATATGGAGTTAGCGGTTAAATGGATAGGAAAGTGTGCCTCAAAACTGGAAATCTGGTACAATAGGACCACAGTACAGTATATGGGAAAGGGGAGAGAAGAGAGTGAGAAAGGAGAGGAAGTTGTATGCTAATTGCAGCCTTAATGGTTTTGGAGAAAGCCTATGATAGTGTACATAAACAAAGTGTTTTGGAAAGTGCTGAACAAATGCAGAATAGATGGCAAATGGCTGTAAGACCATGTTAGATGGATTAAGGGCGGCAAAACATGTACAGGACTAACAGAGAAAAATTGTCTCTTAATGTTGGGTTAAAGCAAGGGTTGTGATGTTCCAATGATTATCAGTATAAATATGGATTCAGTCAAGAAAGAAATACAAGGAAGAACCGTGGATGTTGTAGTACCACAGGTACAGGAAGGGATTGAGTGGAAGTTTGTTTATGATATATTTCTGATGAGTGATAATGAGTGGGAGTTGCAGGGTTTGGTGCTGTGTGTAAGACACGAAACAAGAAGGGCAATCTGGTAAAGAGCAAGGGGAGTGGGATGGAGTCACTGGGTGTGAAGTTATATTGAATGGTAAGGTAATGAAAAATGTCAGATACTTATATTTCTTGGGTGGTCTAATGATTACAGATGAGAGTTTGCAAGATGAAGTGCGAGAGAACGGTGCACCAGGGGAAGAAGGTTTTATGAATGCTGAAAGCAGTGACAAGGAATAGAGTGATTGGGCATGAGAAACAAAATATCACTGCATGGTAATGAGAACATTAATGTATTGCAGTGAAGCATAGACGTTGTTGGTGAAACATGAGTCAAGAGTGAGAGGGATGATAATGAGGTACTTGAGAGGTAGAATAGTATTCATATGAGGAGATAGACATATGCATAATACTTGTCAAGTTTACATTAGCACCTCGAAGGTACTCTCTCCATCATTCCTTCCAACCTTGAGGCGCTCTAGCAGCATCAACAGCCCTGCATCGCCACTGAGAAAACTTGATCATAATTATTTCATAACCCAATTCCCTTTATTTATTGCATGAACAATATTTAGTACTTGTTAAACCTCCACATAGTTCAGTAATTGTCGTGCATGTAATTTTATTGCTTTTCTGACTGATAAACATCTTTGTTTGCCTTGTTTACCCTAGCTTGTAAGTGCAGCAGACGACGTGCACCACCAAACATACTTTGTATTTTATTATTAACTCTAGTAGTTATTGTATTCAGTATCCTGCTTTAGTTATATATATCCGTATTTTTAACCCACTGAACCCCAGCTAGTTAATAATAAATGTACACCCCAGGACCAGAGGTTTGTCAACAAAACAAAAAATCTCCAGGAAAACCCACAAAAAAACGATCCCCTAAGTCATTAACCCTTATTTAGCGGGTGGTCAGGTATTTTACACTGTACTGCTCAGCGGGCATAATCCCGAAATATTCGCTCAATTTCACTCGCCCTAGCGCCGTTACTATGGCTCCAATGCGAACGAAACGATCATTTTTGGAAAGAGCAACTCTTCGTCTCCCCATATAAGTCTATGAATGGATGTTATGAATGAGTGTGGAGGGTGGGAAGAGGTGAGGAAGAGGAGGTACTTTTTGGTCTATTTCCCAGGCGCGTTCGGTTGCGTTCGCTTTGGCCTGACTTCGGCCTCTAGCGCGTCTAGTATTCCTTCGGTAATCGGTCTTATTTTTCTCTTATTTCTCCTTATTTCTGTATTCTCTCTCTCTCTCTCTCTCTCTCTCTCTCCTGTCTGTCTCTCTGTTTCTCTTTCTCTCTCTCTCTGGCTTGCTCGCTTTCCCTCTCTCGCACGCTCTGTCTCTCTCTCTCTTCCTCATCCGTATATGTAATTCTCATTATTATTTTCTCTAATCTCTCTCACTCCTCCTGTCTGTCTGTCTCTCTGGCTCGCTCGCTTTCCCTCTCTTGTGCTCCCTTTCCCTCTTCCTCATCCGTATTATGTATTTCTCATTATTATTTTCTCTAACTAATCCCTCTATTTCATTTATTTGCTTGTAATATTTCTGTATTATTATATCTTTTTCACTCTTTCTTCAGTTCAGTTTCTGCATTCTCTCTCTCTCTCTCTCTCTCTCTGTTTCGCTTGTTTTGCAGGAATTTTGTTTTTGTTTTATATATAATATATAATAATTTACTTATCATTACTTACTATATCGTATAAACAATAGTAGGTAGCCAACTTACCATAATACCGATACACCAAACCGATCCGCATGCGGTTTTGTTTATCACCTGTTTACTAAAGTGCCACCATTATCGATTTTCTTGGAGCCGACTAGAGCGGGAGGGTTACCAATTGAAATTAAATCTGCTAGCATATATTGTTAGATGTAAGACATGATAAATACCACTAGAAATATGAATTGGCAAAATCCATATAATATCACTTCGAAATTGTTCTGAAATTTCAAAACAAAACCGCTAGTGTAAGTCATTGCTGCTAGATCGAAGTAAAGGTCTCTAGATCTAGCGGAAGTCGCTATACGTATTGGCAGTACTGCACACTCATTCATTTCATTCATTCATTTTCTATTGAGCTCGTCCTGGAATCTTTACGACTCTGAATCTTACGATTGCCGACGGCGATACGTTGTTGACATTGTTGTTGATGTTCCAGTGGAGGGATGAACAAAATATTGTCCTTGTCCAATAATAGCTATTTCATAGTCCCACAGGACTTATTTTGATATATTTATCAAATTTATTGTACGCCTGAAAATAATACGCTATAAAATGCTTGCAATCAAACTTTCAAGCAATTACAAGGTCACATGCAATTATAAAAAGGTATATTGTAGACCACAATCTTCGCCAAGCTTCGTTGTTGCTTGTATTATCGTGAGAAATGTACCATACACCCTGGTTATCGTGAGAAATTTACCGAACGCCTGCAAATAATACGCTATAAAATGCTTGCAATCAAACTCTCAAGCAATTTCAATGTCACATGCAATATAGGTAGACCCAGAGAGGAAGACAGACAGAGAGAGAGGGGAGGTCAAAAACATCTGCTAGGTGTGATTTCCCCTGGGAGGGAAGAGATTAGTTAGGGGCGTGCCCTGGCCTACATCAGACAAAGAGAGTACAAAGGAGTACAAACAAAGAGAGTGAGACAGAGAGAGAGAGAGAGAGAGTAGTGATAATATAAAAATTTTACACATGTATCATATAATATATGAAAACATAATATATACGGTAGGCCTACATCTGTTCTCCACAATCATATAATGCCAAGCACAAATATTCAATCTTTGGTTGTTTGTATTACCGTAAGAAATTTACCGAACGCCTGCAAATAATACGCTATAAAATGCAAAGGAAATTTCTTGTAGAGTGCAATTTTGAGGACGTAATGTGCTGTGAGAGAGAGCGGAGCGATGATTAGGAGCATAAATTACCTCAAGACCGCTCGCCACACAGGGAATTCTATAAGGAAATTACCGTATTTTAGGGTTTTTGCACTCGTGTTTTACGATCGTTGAAAGACAACCAGTGATCGTAAAAGGATGGTTCGGGTGTCATTGGAAAGCTCAATTTACGCACTTTCAGGATACATACTTGTATTACGCTCTGGGTCTTGTTTATGCATGAAAAAGAGCACGGAACAACCCCATTTAGGGTAAAAAAAAAAACCCGCTGGGCGGCACAGTGAAATATACTCCACCAGCCGCTCGTAAGGTGATAAAATGCTTGCAATCACATTTTCAAGCAATTATAAAATATAAATTGTACTTACCAACACCCACACCAGTATGTTCTTCGTCAGGAACGTCTCCAATTTGCTCAAGGGTCTGTCCAATATCAACCACAACATCCACCCCACGCAAATTATGCTTGGGGTGAAAGCCTATGATCGGGTTATTTTCGTCTTCCGAGTCATCCACACTACCAAACCTCTCACCCAGACCTTCGACGGTTTCATCCAACAGCTTATTAGAAAGTTCTGAAGAGTTCAGCATGATATCTAGTTTCTGGGTGGTGAGCCGGGCGTGGTTAGTAGGGTGGCGCGACGCACTAGGGATTGGCGGCCACCGAATCGAACACGGGCAAATCTTGACCTTCCATTATGGCTGCTTGAGGGTCACTTAGTCACGGTCACGCAGTGGGGATGTGTGGGTGGGCCCTTGTAGTACACCGCCTGACCACCAAGTTTCGCTTTCCACCAAAATTAGGGCGGGAATACGCCCACGGACTTAAGTCCGACCCCGCCATTTAGTCCAATTTTCTCGTATCGGACTTAAGTCCGACTCCGCTAAATAAGGGTTAAGGGGTCCTACGGTGCGCCCAAAAGTCAGAATTAACATGGGGAAATGGGCAGGCAAAAACAGGTTTTTGCGCGCTCACGTGTACGTGGTGGACTTTGAGAGTTTTCAACCATCGGTATTGTTGCGTGAGATACTTACACAGTTTCCATACAAATCTGAGCCCTCTAGGTGCCATAGGACCGGAGTAATCAAACCCCGACGCAACATAATTATGCGTCCTGGGGTTGAGGGTAAAATACATTGCCGACGCAAAGAGTGCGTCGCTGGGGTTCTGTGGGTTAATAGTTGTTTGCATATCTTGTAGTAACTTTTGATTACTTGACTACAGCGACACTAGCGCCATCCGTTGATACATACAGTATATTAACCACATGTGTGCAGTTATGTTTTCGTTTATAATCTCTATATTGTGATTTGTATATTTAGTTATTTATTCCGTTATTTTTTCTCATAGCTTTCACATTATTCAGATAAATACTGTTTTATATTGTGTTAGGTTAACAACCGGTAACCTAGCCTTTATTTATAAAAATAGTTAACCGTACCCCTGTTACATCAGTTTTGAATCATATTGCGAATTCTATATATAATATTATTATTTTCTCCACCAGTTCATTAATAGGCCAATCATAAAAACCCAAACATTCCAAAATTGTAGCTTCTAGACTAGGCTAACATCCCTGGTAGCCTATTTCTGATGTGACGCCTGCCAGCGTTGGCAGAATCGTCATGTCACAGGCAGTATAGAAGTGGTCTTTATTTCCGCCTGTGACAATGCATTATATTTAATATCATGAGTTGAAAATAAGATACATTGTAGTGAAGGAGAGCGAGCGAGCAGGGTGGGGGAGGTGAGTGTTGCTTTTCCTCCGCCCTCCTCCCTCCCGGAGGAGTTGCTCGCCCGCGTGGTCTTTTCTCTCGGTTTAGATTGGCTGGTGGTTCCTGGCGCCTTCTGCAGGCCTGCTGCCTGGTGACGTAGCGGCCTGTGATTGGCTGACCACCATGCCTTTGTGTGTGATCCTAGAGGGGTCCCGAGGAGCTATTCTCTTGACAGCTTGCCTGACCAGCATACCCTTCACATATCCCTTGCCACCTGTCACCGACTTCTACCTATAGAGCACTTTCTCTCTCTCTCAACTTCTTACCTCTCATTCTTCCTCTCTATTTAATATCATAACTACCCTTTGGTTCTGCACGATTTCATATATCGGCCATCGTATTATATGCTGAAGCTCTCAGATATTATATGTTTAGTTAGGCATTTTGGAGGGGTTACCATTTTGTCTGTAGAGGTTCGACACAGTGCTGGTTGGGGGGAGGGGCGTCGACTGACTGGGGACAGAGGTGCATGGGGGCAGTTCGTTCGTGGCCACACCTTCGGGGATCACGGCGTCAGGCAATAGATAGATAGATAGCCTAGGCTATAGCCAAAAAATAAAATATGTATAGCCAAGGCCTATATTTTGAAAAGGTAGGTAGGCTAGGCCTTGAGGTATTGTGAATACAAAAATATTACCCTAGGCCTATTTTGAAAATTAGGCCTAGGCTAAGTGTGCAATTTTGGCTTGGCTAAAACTAGAGATCCTATAGTGAGAAGAGGCTGGCCAACTATTAATATCTAAAACAATATACTGTAGTTAAGGTATAACTAATACACTAATTTTCCAACTAGCCTAACAGATGATTATCAATGATCAATCCGTCAGAAATCCTTTAACTTGGGCCTCTAACAGGCCTCCCTGTAGCCTAGCTAAGCTAATTTTTTATCATCAATTCACAAGACACTCTATTCCTCTTCCTGTTGGCTGTGGTGTATCGAATTAGCCATGCTAAACAATAAAAGGCTAATAAATTAAATTATATTAGGTTCTTCTTGGCGCTTCGGTCATGTGGGGGAGATATTGTTTATTAACAAAATGACTTAAGCTCAGTGAGTGGCCAAGCGCCTGATTGGTCAAGAGAAGCCTCAGCGAAAGGGAGCGGTTAGGGAGGCTAATGATGCGTTCGTGAATACACCTTCCGCACTCCCTCAGGAACGATCGTAGGTTGCTGTACGACATCGCACGCTACGACCGTTAGTGAATCTGGGCCCTGAGCAATAATGGCCTTACAAACAACGATAACGTGTCACCACCATCCACACCACCACAACCAGCGCCTACACCACCAAAAACATTTTCTCCATGACCAGAATCAACACTTTCCAACACTCCAGTATTACAACTCATTCGCCGCCGCCGCAGCTCTCCAGCTCGTTGGACATAACCGTTTCCCACCCCTTCTCCACCATTGTCCTCTTATTTCCATACTCCCCAAAGACTTAAACGTGGGAGGGCTTGAGGTGGTCCCAGGGTTGCTGGACATGGTCGTGGCAGCAGTGGAACTAACACAACTGAAGGCGGGGCCTTTGCACCCACAGTAGGTACGTCATAAAGTCGCTGATGCCTTCGTGTGGGAGGACGAGGCAAACCTTCAACCCGAAGCAGGTCAACCAGAATTCCCCTGCCTTGCTACATTACCAATGTTGAAATACTTTCCTGAATTTTTTGACTTGGCAGTGATGTATTACTTTGTTAAAGATTTAACAGTGTGCTGCAATTGGATTGATACATACAATCTGCGGGAAGCGTTGAAGATGAAACCATGGACACACATCACTGTGGAGGATATGTACATGTGGCTAGCGCTGACAATGCTCATGCCCCTCGTCAAGAATCATATTCTTCAGGAATACTGGATCATTGATGACCTGATCTCCACGCCTTCATTCAGCAAATGTATGACTAGGGACCACAACATTGATATCCTGCAAATAACCCATGGCAAGATTTAGAAGTGATTTCAGCCATTCCAGAAGGTGGTGGTCGACAAGTCTATAATTCTGAGGGGCGCCTGTTGTCTATTCATTTCATCTCGAGCATGAGGCATCGCTTGGGCATCGAATTCTTTGACATATGCGACTGCCAAACGGGACATGCATGGATTTCCTGCTGTACTTAGGAAATTATGTGGTCATCCCTGCCCAAGACCTCCACAGGCTTTTTGGTGCAGTGGTGAATGTTCTGATGGATTCTTAATTCCAAAACAACCACATCTTATACAACTAAAATTATAACACGTCTCTAGCCTCAAGCGACTACTTCCCGCAGAAGAACGGATCTAATGGCACTGTTCATGCCAATCGTAAGCACTGGCCAGTGTTCCCCGCTAGGACCAAGAAGGGTGACTTCTTTACTCAGAAGTTGGGGAAAATGCTGGCAATACAATGGCAATATAATTGGAACGTCAACATGCTAACCACCGTCATAGAAGATACCATGCAAAATTCCGGCTAGAGGGAGCGCAGCTCAGGTAACATTGTTTACAAGCCTGATGCCATAATCAACTATGGCATTAACATGCGACTCTGCAATAAGTTTGACAAGGTGTTTGATGCCAATGACTGTCTTTAGAGGAGCTGCAAGTGGTATAAAAAGGCTTTCCTACATCTCTAGGATATGACTGTCTTAAACTACTTCAGCCTCTACAGTCAAGTCACCAAGAAGATCGCATCTCTGCGAGAGTATAAGAAGCACGAGTGAAGGAGTTACCAACAGCATACACAACAAAATACTGCCTGCAGTTCTACAGAGGTATCTTCCAGATCGTCAAATTGACATGGTGGACTGTAATGGCTGGCTCTCTCGTCACCACTTGACACTCCTTTCGCCTCTACCTTTTGGCGGTATGTGGTCCTGGCACTACCAAGTCTGCTTCAACATGACGCACAGGCCTTCAACGCAGAAGGAAACACATTAGGGGTTCTTAGAGTGCAAAGTACCACTGTGCCCGGGGGGCTATATCCCGTACTACACTATAGGCTATATCCCGTACTACACTATAGACAAATTCTAGGGTAGTGTGAATTACAGCGTGGTGAACAGTGCGATAAACATTGTGAAATAACTAAGGACTGTGTAAACTAAATATTAACTTTGAATAATAACTGTGAAATAATTGTATATATATACTGTGTAAATTGTAAGTAATTGTTGAACAGTTCAACAGTGATGATTATGTCAGTGATTATTGGCAACGGTGTCATTGACAATATTAACTGTGAATACTAACGGTAACATAGCCCACACACACAGGGGAATTAGACCTCACGGGTCTGACAGTCTGTATACAAAAAAAAAAAAAAAAAAAATATTAAGTCCCACTACTAACTGTAACATAGCCCACACATACAGGGGAATTAGACCTCCCGGGTCTGACAGTCTGTATTAAAAACAAAACAAACACAAAAATACAACAAAATTAAGTCCCAATTGTTACAAACATTTTATGAATGGAAGATGCCTTTAGGCACATGGACCTCTTTGGTTTTGTCTTTGTTTTTCCTTTATTAATTGTCTAGAAAACAAAAATGTGTAATTTGATTAATATGCGATTATAGTGTAGCATTTGTTAATGCCTATTTATAACAAGACACATTAGTATTAATAGCATATTACTGTAGTCATGATGACAAAAATGACAGGGTATGCCGGCGATGGTATGGAGTATGGATAAAGAGGTAGGGTGGAAAGTAGAAGAATCGAAATTAGTTTTTGAATGTAACATAACATTAACTTAGCAATGATTAATACAATTTAGCTACTTATTGTGTAGATAAGTAAATCGTTGATTTTAACCACTTTAACCCTCTCACCACGGATGGGCTCTTAAACACCCATAAAAAAGCATATACCAGGTACCCGGAAGGACTCTTGAACACCCCTGTAGTTGAAAGCCTGTGAGCTCCGTGTGCGAGGCGTCGGTCCGACGCATGTAAACAACAGCCGGCTGGACCGACGCCCCGCATCTCCGGCCACAAGAAGGAGAGCGTCGCTTGTTCGTGTGTGCCTGTATGTTGTTGTTAAGTATCGAAAAGTGGTGTAAAGTGGCTGTTTTGGCCATAAAGTTATCTCCAATGAAATCATCATCACAGCTCAACCAGTTGACTTAGAGAGCTCTACTTAATGCCATTCTACAGGTAAATAACACAGCTACGCTTGGGGATGCGCGGGAATGCGGGAATAAGTCTGATTAACGAATATACGGTAGCCTAGCCTAGACGTTTTTCGGCCAAAACACCCGGGTTTCGAGGAATATATATATAATACATAGCCGGTGCTGGAGGGTAATATATTTTGAGGGTTGATTTAAAATTATAATAATATATAATTTATATATAATATATAATGAAAATATATTTATATATAATACTATATTATTATATTGATGATCAGAATCACATCATAGGCCAATATACTTATGCGTTACGTTTAATGGAATAATTACGCAATGTTTTCATTACTACCCCCCCCCCCCCCTTCAACACACACACATACCACTTCCACTAATTGACTTTCATACCTACTACCCTCCCCTCACCCCCCCCCCATCCCTCTAGTACAAAGGAGTACAAAGGAAATCAAACAACAACAGGTCCAGCGACCTCTCAATGCTCTCAAGGCTGCTTGCCCTCCAAAACACTGATGGTCTAGTGTTCAATCAGTAGTTTAGAGTGGGTATGGGAAAAATGGAAAGGGAAGACTACCCTGGGACAAATGTCTGTGGCAGGATTAGGAGATGTTAGTAGGGGACAATTGTTAGTAATATAATAGAGGGAAAACAAAAACACACTCTTTATTCATTTACAAATGCAGTGGATTTAAGGCAAGGCGTTTGTATACGCGAAGTTTATAAAAATCGACGGCGCCTATTTTAAGTTTAATATCAAGATATTAACATGTAACGGCAATAAAACAAGTGGGGGCCTTTTGGGGGGTGAAAAAGACAAATTATTGCTGACCCTCCAGTCATGAAGTGTGAGGCAAACGAGACGTATACCCTCTCTCCGAGGCCTGGAGGCAGACTAAGGCCTTTCTCTCCCCACGCACTCGATATGCGCAGAACATCTTGGAACAGGGTTGGAGATGTTGGCGCCATAAATAAACCGATAAACAAGGGGGGGGGGGAAATAGGTGATAATTGAAGGGGGGGGAATTGAATTTATTGATAGAAATCCTGGCACCACAACAGCAAGGTCATATGGCGCCGAACAAGCTAACATATTTGCAGAAAACTAAAATCGTAAAAACAACATGTGTAAAATTAGATATCAAAGTAAAATCAATGTAATCATAAAAACTGAAAGAGGCCAGCCTTTCTCAAAATTAAAACACATCATCTCCAGGGGAACCAGCCTCCCCTCCAAGCACCGAAGAGAGACAGTAAGTACCATCTGCCTTCTGGTGCCGCAAAAGCAACCTCCGGCGTAATTCGACCAAACTGGGACACTCAACCAGCAAGTCCCTGACAGTAAGGGGAACTAGACAGTCATCACAGAATGCCGGTACACCTCCACACATAAGGAACTCTTGGGTTAGTCTGGTATGCCCAATGCGGAGGCAAGGCGAGCCGAAGCAGTTTCCAATTTGCGAGGAATGGTAGGGCAAGTTCTTGGCGAGACTAATTTGGTAACTTCCCTGAGCTTATTAACAGTAACACAATCCCACCGTGCCTGCCAACAAGCACGAACAGCAAACATGAGAGGAGTACACAGATCAGAAGCAGGGAGATGGTAATTTACATTAGAAGGTCTCAAAGCTGCAGCCTTTGCCAAAGCATCCACCCTTTCATTACCTTTGACACCAACATGTGCAGGGACCCAACAAAAATCCACTCTTTTCCCTCGACGATGAATGAGAAACAGCCACTTTAAAATCACTAAAACTATAGGATGGGAAGAATTAAAAGATTCCAGAGCCATGAGAGCCCCTTGAGAATCACTAAAAATAGTAAAATGAGTGTTGCGGTGAGCAAACACTAATTTCAGAGCTAAAATGATAGCAGACAATTCCGCAGTAAAAACCGAGGCAGCTAAAGGAAGACTACCTCCACGGCTGAAGTCAGGAAACACAACACCAAAACCGACACCGGAGGCAGATTTAGAGCCATCAGTATACACAGGCACAGATCCATTATGACTAGAAGAATGTTCCAAAAACAAATGAAAAAGAGACTGAGGAGTGACCGAATCCTTTGAGCCTGTAAAAACCCTGCAGAATGATGGTTCAGGCAGGACCCAAGGGGCAATCCTTGGAATTTGCACGGGACTCACAGGAACCGTCGACAGATTAATCTCCTTCATAACTTCACAAACTCTATAGCCAAAAGGATGTGGCATTCGAGGATGCTGACCATAATATGAACAAAAAAATTGACCCGAGACACGGGTACAAACAAGAGAGTCTGGAAGGCGCCGAATCCGAAACCAACAACGTACAACCACAGATTGACACAGTAAATCTAAAGGAGGTACACCAGCCTCCACCAGCAAGCTGGGAATCGGAGACGACCGAAAAGCTCCAGTTGCAAGACGGAGACCAGCATGATGAACAGCATCTAGAGTCTTAAGTCTGGAGTCCGTGGCAGAGGAGTAGACCTCACAGCCATACGACAGTTTGGATGTGACAAATGCCTGAAACAAATGCAGGAGTGTTCTGCGATCAGCACCCCAAGAGGTGTGTGACAGAACCCTTAACAGATTCAAAGCCTTAAGAATTGTCAAGTGCGGAACCCAAGTCAAACGGCAATCAAACGTGAGACCCAAGTACTTTGTCTCTGCCACACAACTGAGTCTCCTGCCACAGAGCATTAGATCAGGGTCTGGGTGAACCCCTCGAATCCTGCAAAAGTGCATAGCCACAGTCTTTGATGGGGAAAACCGAAAGCCCTTGGAATCAGCCCATGCAGAAATCCTGTCCAACGCAATTTGCATACGTTTCTCAATAGCAGACATGCGGGAACCAGAAAACCAGATAGCCAAGTCATCCACATATAGGAACGACAGCGTCTAGAATGCTATTGATGGCCACCTCAAACAAAAAGGCACTTAACACCTTACGAGCGGCCTATGCGGTTTATTTATGTGTACCGCCCAGCGGGGTGTTTTTAGCCAAAATAGGGCTGTTTCATGCCTAAATAAGACCCAGAACGTAAAACAAGTATCTATCCCTGAAAGGGCATAAACAGAGCTTTCGAATGACACCATAACGATCCTTGTATGATGGATAGTTTTCTTGCAATAACCGTGCAACGCGAGTGCAAAAAGCAGGTAATTCGGTACTTTCGGTACATAATTGAGTATGTAGCGAGTGAGAGAGGGAGGAGGGAGCTGAGATTTGTGTCAGTAGGTTCGCCGCGGTGGTCTGGAGCAGTCATACGCTCGCTAGTCTCCTGCCACCACTTGTCTCTCTCTCTCAGCCACATTACGTGCTGAAATTGCCACTCGAGTTATGTCGAGCGCCGCCACATAGTCCAGCTTTATTTAACTCGACTTAAGTGGTGAGCCTCTTTTTAGGGGTTAAGACACAACACTGAGCGACACCTTCCTCCTGGCACAATGGCGCAGAGAGGGAAGAACCCATACGGACCCGAAACACACGATCAGTCAAGAAGTCTCTAAGCAACACCGGCAGGCGACCACGTAATCCAAAAGCATGAAGTTGCCGTACAATTCCATGTCGCCAGGCTGTGTCATAAGCCTTCTCGAGGTCAAAAAACATAGCCACAAGATGTTGCTTAGATGCAAAAGCTTCACAGATTGAGGATTCAAGTCGGATAAGGTTGTCAGAAGTACACCGTAGTTTGCAGAAGCCACTCTGAGAAGGGTAGACATGGCCGCCCCTCTCCAGACACCACTCAAGTCTGACATTGATAATTTTTTCAAACAATTTGCATACACACGACTTTAAACAAATTGGGTGGTAATTAGAAACATTGCTATGATCCTTTCCAGGCTTAGGAATAGGAAGGACAATGCCCAACTTCCAGCTGGCAGGCAGAGTACCCTCACCCCAAATCCTATTAAACAAGTCTAATAAAAACACCAAGGAGGCATTCGGGAGATGACTAAGCATGGCCTATGGGATGTCGTCAGGACCAGGAGCAGTGACACCACACTCCGAGAGGGCCGCACGCAGCTCCTGAATACTGAAGTCAACATTATAAGTTTAACCGCCATGAGACCGGGACCCCCCCTGGGGGTTAGGGAATAGAATATGCCCCACGTGCCTTCTGCGTGTCGTAAGAGGCGACTAAAGAGGTTGGGTCGGTGGGCTTGCGACCCCCACCCGGAAAAAATATCGAAGCAAGGAAAAACGAACGAACAGCCTCGGATGCGGACGGAACCAACGTTGACGAACCACGACCGACTAAGGACATGCCTTCGGACATTCTGAGAATGGCTACGTGGAATGTTAGTGGCATGAATGATGGCACAAAAGAGAGAGAGGTTCTGGAAGTGTTAGTGAATGCCAGGCTGGATGTATGTGGAATGACAGAGACCAAATGGAAAGGTTCAGATGTGAGAGAGTGGGAGTGTGGAATGGGTGTGTGTGCTGGAGTGAGTGAAGGAACAGCGAGAGAAGGTGCATGTTTGTTTGTAAGTAGCAAATGGAAGGAATGTGTAAGAGAGTATGGGTCTGTGGGTTCAAGGATTGTGTGGGTGAGAATGAAAGTAGGAATACAAACGTGGGTGATTGTATGCGTGTATGCCCCGACAGAGGATATACTTGAAAGAAAGAAAGAGGAGTTCTGGATGAATGTGGAGGCGTGCCTGGAGAAGTTTGACAAGAACGAAAGAATATTTCTGATTGGGGATATGAATGGTAAGGTGGGTGATAGGAAAGTTGAGGGAGTGGTGGGAGGGTGGGGGGTACCATCAGAGGTGAATGGGAATGGTAGTGCACTTGTGGACGTATGTGTGGGGAGGAGGCTGTGGATAGCCAACACCTTCTTCCGACACAGAATGATCCACAGGTACACGTGGAAACGGATGTTGACGATGAAGGATAAGACAGTGGTGGAACGAAAGTCATTGATTGATTATGTATGTGTGGATGAACGAATGAAGAAATCTGTGATGGATGCTAGGGTGTATAGGGGTATTGGAGGGGGTCTGTCTGATCATTATGTAGTGGTAGCTAAGGTTAGGATACAAAAGAAGTGGGTGAGGAGAGCGGGAGGGAGGCGAGAGGAGGGTGGAATGGTGAGGAGGGTGGAGAGGTTGCAGGAGGAGGAAATCAGGGAGGAGTACAGGAGAGCAGTGGAAAGACGACTAGGTGGGTTCGACCTGGAAGTTATGGAGGAAGTGGAGGAGATGAGCAAGGTGTTTAAGGATGAGATCTGTGCAGCATGTGAGGAGGTGTGTGGAGTGAGGAGAAGAGGGAGGGGAGTGAAAGGTACAGCATGGTGGACAGAAGAGGTACGAATAGCTGTGGAAGAAAAGAAGAAAGCATATAGAGAGTGGTTGGGTAGCAGAGGGAATGAAGATTCCGAGAGACAGAAACGAGCGAGGTACGTGGAGAGTAAGAGGGTGGTGAAGAGAGTAGTGAAGGAAAGTAAGAGAAGAGTAGATGAGGAATTTGGAAGGAATCTGAGTGTAAAATGGAGGGAGAGTAAGAAACTGTTCTGGAAAGAAGTCAAGAAAGTTAGGGAAGGTAGCAAGGGAAACAGTAAGGGTGTGAAAGATAAGAATGGGAGAATGCTAGCCGAGAAGCAAGAGAGAGTCGAAAGATGGAGGGAGTACTTCAGTGAGTTGCTAAATGAAAGGAATGAAGAGCCAGCAAACATAGCTGGATATGGTATGGGAGGGAGAAGAAGAGAAGTAGTGGAGGAGGAGGTGGGGATCAGGAGGTCAGAAGTGTGGGAAGCCATGAAAAGAGTGAAGTTGGGGAAAGCACCAGGAACAGATGGAGTGTGTGGGGAAATGTTGAGGTATGGTGGTGAGATAGTGATAGAATGGGTATGGAAAATGTGCAAACTAGCATGGGAGAAGGGGAGTGCACCCGATGACTGGAAGACTGGCATAATAGTCCCCCTATATAAGGGCAAAGGGGAAAGAGGAGTGTGTGGTAACCACCGAGGAATATGTCTTCTAAGCGTAGTAGGGAAGGTATACAGTAGGGTAGTGATTGAGAGAGTGAGAGTGAGAACGGAGAAATGGATAGGCGACGAGCAGGGAGGTTTTAGGAAGGGAAGAGGATGTGTAGATCAGATTTTACCCTGAATTGTGTTGTGGAGAAGTATCTGGAGAAGAAACAAAAGGTGTATGTTGCCTTTATGGACTTGGAGAAGGCCTATGACAGAGTGGATAGAGAAGGTTTGTGGAAAGTACTTAGAATATACGGAGTAGAGGGCAAGTTACTGAAAGCAGTGAAGAGCATGTATGAGGGTGCAAAGGCGTCAGTACGTGTGGAGAGTGAGCAGAGTGAGTTCTTTGACCTGAATGTTGGTTTGAAACAGGGGTGTGTGATGTCCCCGTGGTTGTTTACTGTATATATGGATGGAGTTATGAAAGAAATACTATCAAGAGCAGTGGATGTTGGTGTATCGCTGAAGAGGGAGGGAATTGAGTGGAAGCTACCTATACTGCTGTTTGCGGATGATACAGTTCTGATGAGTGATAATGAATGGGAGTTGCAGGGTCTGGTAAATGAGTTTGGAACAGTGTGCGAAAAACGGAATTTGAAGGTAAATACGGGGAAGAGCAAGGTTATGGTCTTCGAAAGGGGTGAAGTCACAGAGTGTGAGGTGAAGCTGAACGGTCAGGCTATGGAGATCGTCAACTCTTTTAAGTATCTGGGCAGTGTGTTGAGTAAAGATGGGACTATGGATGAAGAGGTGCGGGAGAGGGTACAACAGGGGAAGAGGGTTGTAGGAACGCTAAAAGCAGTAACAAGAAATAGGGTGGTCAGTATGGAAGTGAAGAAGTCCTTGCATGACAGTGTGGTAATCCCGACACTGACTTACGGAAGCGAAGCATGGACGTTGGTTGAGAGACTCAGACCAAGAGTGAGAGCAGTGGAAATGAATTACTTAAGGAGTGCTTGCGGAGTTACATGGAGGGATAGACAGACTAATGAGGAAGTAAGAAGGAGGTGTGGTGTGGAGGTAGATGTGCTGGAAAGTGTGAAAAGGAACAACTTGAGATGGTTCGGCCATATGGAACGTATGGAAAGCGAGAGAATGACTAAGAGGGTGTATGAGAGCGAGGTGGAGGGACAGAGGGGGAGAGGTAGACCGAATATGAGGTGGAAGGATGGAGTGAGGAAGTACATGAACGAAGGTGGTGCTGGTTGGGGGGAGGGGCGTCGACTGACTGGGGACAGAGGTGCATGGGGGCGGTTCGTTCATGGCCACCCCTTCGGGGATCACGGCGTCAGGCAATAGATAGATAGATAGATAGACCGGAAATGAAGACCCTGTCTCTCTTGGCTACGTTGGGCTCTTGCACAAGGTTTGGCATCATCCCTCTGGGAGACCTTGCAAAAATTAGTAGCTAGGGCAGAGGCTACTTCACCAGGTGCAGGCACCAGATTACCTTGGATCCTCAACACTGGTGGAGAGGAGGGAGAACATTTTCCAGATATCTTGCGTATTCTCTTCCACACCATAGACAAAGGAGTTGAAGAAGTAATCGTAGAAACATAGGACCTTCACGAGCTTCGGCGAGCATCTTTCAGAACTCATCGATAATGAGGACGCATTTTGCGAAATTGAACTTTAAGAAAGAGAATCTCCCGGTTTGCATGATATCAAAGAGATGCAGATTTATAAACCCCCCGAGCAAAAGAGGAGGCTGCAGTCCACCACGGCACAGGTCTCCGGGAATATACACCCGAAGACCGTGGGATGGAACGAAGCCCCGCTTTAATCATAGTCGTAGTAAAATAATGTTGTGCATCATCAATAGCTAGGAAATCATGTACAGTCAAATCAAACTCACAGAGTTGTTCAAAAAGAGGCCAATCAGCCCTACCCAGACACCAGCGAGGCAAACGGGTAGTTGGAGTAAAGTGAGAGGACTGGACCAACACTGGATAATGGTCACTACCATGCAGATCATCCAAAATGTCCCAGGAAAAATCAAGCACACAGTCAGAAGTAATGGTGAGGTCAAGAACAGAAAAAGTGCCAGTCTGAACGTGGAAATGGGTTGGTCTCCCATCGTTCAAGACAACCAAATCCAGATCACCAACCAAGGGGGCCAGAAGCTCACTCCGAGGATTGTAAACTGAATCACCCCATATCGGATGGCGACCATTAAGATCGCCAAGTAAAAGAAAAGGAGTCTGAAGTTGTCGGATAAGAGTCTCTAAATCAGATCGCAATATTGGGACTGATGGTGGGAGGTACAGGCAACAGATGGTAAAACACTGTTCAAGGTGCATCTGTACTGCTACAACCTGAAGGGGAGACTGTACAGCAAAGGAGGTAAATGGGACATTGGAACAACATAAAATGGCACACCCACCGCTATGACCACCAGCCAGGGGAGGAGCGGAATGGAAGACTGAATAACCCTTAGGTGAAGGCAACGGTCAAAGCCCCACCATTGTCTCCTGAAGACAGACACACAATGGATTCAGATCTGAGAGAAGTAATTGTAGTTCCTTCCAGTTTGCCAATACACCACGACAATTCCATTGAAGACAAATTGTTGTAGCCATAAGGTGTTACTAATTAAAAATAAAAAATATAAAAGATTAAAAGCACAAATACCTATATAGGACTTTCGCTGGGAAGGGTTTTAAAGCCCTTCTTCCCAGGAGGGGGTACCGGTCTAACCAATCGAGAGGATGATGATGATAATCTAGCGTCACGACGCTTGGAGAAATCTCTATCCACAGTCACATCCGCCCTAGCAGCAGGACGTGGCCGAGGCACATAGACCCTGCTTTGAGACACACCTGCCTTGACCGCAGTTCTCAACGAGTGATCAGGTGCCACGACAGGGTCACCCGGACCATGAATGTTTCCAATCAAATCAACCGGAGGCTGGGTCAGAGGGAGCCAGTGAGCAAGCCGAGTGTGCGTCCGAGGACGCATCCCCTGTCACAATTGAGCTAGGTGCAGGAACTGGAACCCCAGAAAGGCTGTCCTTAGCAGCCACCAACGTTGATGCCAAATCATCTCGAGACCCCAAGGCAGGGGCACTCCCAGAGCCCCCGTGAGGGACGCTTGTTTGAACCTTAGAAGGAGGGGTCTCCTCCAAAGATTCCACACTCCTTGCCCTCTTGAGGTTGGCAATCTCAACCTCCATCTCTATGCCAGTACTTGCTGATTCGGAATTACGACCTGCCACAGAAGGAGGTCGCACAATGACAGAGGGACCATCAGCCTCGGGTACAGGTAGCGAGGGAGGTTCGACAGGATTCGCAGACTTCCCACGAGGAGGACCAGGAGGACGCTTGGCAACGGAGGAGACTTGCGAAGGAAGGCCCGTTCGTGGAGTCGAAGGCTTGTGATGGCTCACAGTAGGAACACTATGCAGCGGTGCAGCAGGCTTGGACTTTGTGAGGAGAGATGCAAACGAAACACCAGGTCGAACAAACATAGATGACACACGATCTTTAGCTTCAGTAAAGCTCAGCTTCTCTTTCGCACGTAGAGACAATACCTCCTGTTCAAATCTGTATCGATCACAAGACTTGGAGGAAGCAGTGTGTCCACCACCACAATTCACACAGGATACCGGACCCGGGCAGTCCATACCCTCATGTACCGAACCCCCACAGGAGACGCACACAAACGGCAGTCCCTGGGCAAGTCGTCGGCAGGAACGCCCGATATGGCCAAAGCGCTGGCAATGGAAACAACGTCGTGGTTGCGGAACATAAGGCTTAACCCTGTAACGGTACCAGGCAGCCACCAGAAGATCAGGAAGGATTAAGAGGTCGAAAGTAAGGATTAGGGTCGGTGTGGGGACAAGCTCACCATCAACCTTCTTTTTAATACGTTCAATTTTGATAACGTTTTGTGAAGCAAATTCTTCTTGGAGACGCACCTCATCATACATTACCAGTTCTTTTGCATAAATAACACCACGAGAGTGATTGAGGGAGCTATGTGGCGAACAACCAACCGGCTGGCCCGCAAGGGATGTCAAGGCCAGAAGGCGAGCACTCTGCTCCCCATCTTCTACCTCCACTAGTAGGCTACCATCCGCTTGCGGAACCACCTTCGGAGAAGGGCCACAGGCTTGAACTAAACCTCTGTGAGTGTTAAAAATTTCTTGTCGTCGCAGATCTAATCCTTCGGGGGCACGAACGACCACAAACTTAGTAAAGGGAACTTGTGAACATGGTTCAGGAAGGAACCCAACAGGTCTCGGAGGACGACGGGACCTAGATGACGGAGGCCGTTGTGTCCTGCCTGCCTGGAAAGGCTGCATTGTCACCACAAGAGAAGGGGAAGGATCAGGAGGGGAAACCGAAAGATCGCCAGAGTGGTCAACAGTTAAAGGTATGTTAGAAGCCATAAGACGATATTTAAAATTCACTGCAGCCGGTCACATACCCACCACGGAGCCACATTTAGAGGACAAGATAAAATTGTCCCAAGGATCCAGCCAGAGCATACGCCAAGGAAGAAAGGTGTCATGAAGGTTGCTCCGTCCGTCGAGTTCGGCACAACACCTAGCTCCCTGGCTTGGCGTAAATGGGCCACAGATGCGACCCCAGTTCAACGGGAATGAGTAGTAGCCACCCACAAACTCCCTCCAACAAAAACCGAAGAATAGCCAAATCAGAATGCCAAAGTATGCCAAGTCATCAACAGGAAAACAGGGCTGAGAGGTACGACACCACCGGAAGGCCCCACTCTTACCAGTGATGAAGGGGGAGCACTTTGTCCACGAGACCGATGAAATGAAGAGGGGGGGGGGGGGAGGAGTGATAGGAGGTATGGAGGGGAAATATCTCACTTAATCACTTATTCCTTTGTTTTAAGTGCTACTGGGGACTGTTTAACCCTTCCTCCCCGGGCTGGCCTTCTAAACGATGGCACTCCTATCCGGGCAATCTGGCCAAAAAACGTCGTAATAGGCCTAGGCCTATTTTTTTTATTTTTCTGCTAGAGAATTCACACACATCTTAAAATGTAGCCCTTACTTGTAGCTGTAGACTAGACTGGCGTTGAGTAGAGTTCTCTAGGTCAACTGGTTCAGTTGTGATGACGATTTCCGTGGAGAGTTTTGATGCGGTTTTAGCAATATCGGACACTTACAAACACTCATTTTCGTTCTACCAAACAACAACAACAAAGGTCCAACTTCTTCTTTTTGAAGCTGCGCGTCGCTCCGACCGGCTTTGTTTACAAACTTTTCGCCATGAGGCTTTCAAAGCACGCTTAATAGGCTTTCAAGCTTACCGATTTTAAAAGGGCACCCGGGCTCCTGCCCTTCGAAAGGGGTGTCATTTTAAAATGACACCCGGGCTTTTTTTAGGCCTTGGATCTTAAGAGGTTCGTCGCCTTTCACCACTAAAACCTTTTAGGAGTCTTCGCCGTTCTCGAGTTTAAGATACTCAACACGGTTTTCGTAATAAACGCTCCTACTTAACAAACTTAGACTTCTTCCACGATATTATCAACCTATATGATGAGAGTAAAGCTGTAGCTATTATATATCGTTATTTTCAAAAGGCCTTTGACAAAGTTCCCCACAAACGTTTATTGATAAAACTAAAAGCACTTGGAATACAAGACAGTGTGTTGAAATGGATAGAAAATTGGCTCAGTGACAGAAAGCAAAGAGTAGTCATAAATGGTAAAGCATCCAAATGGATCAATGTAAATAGCGAGGTACCTCAGGGATCGGTACTGGGGCCAGTTCTCTTCCTAGTTTACATTAACGGCATACAGTTGATAAGGGTCTCACCTGTATGATCTCAAAGTTTGCTGACAATACAAAAATTGCAAATAGTGTACTCTCAAATGAACATGTCAAAGATATGCAAAATAATCTAGATAAGTTGTCACATTGGGCTCAAATTTGGCAAATGTGTTTCAATGCGTACTCCATATCGGAAACCAAACTATTCAATGAATGCCACCCATCTTAAGAGTGTAGACAGAGAAACTGATTTAGGAGTAACAATATTGAGTAACCTAAAACCGAGTCAACAATGTTCAGAAGTTGTTAAAAAGGCAAACAAAATAATTGGCTTTATGGGCAGGTCATTTGAGCATCAATCCAAAAATGTAAACCTATCTCTTCACAATTCCTTAGTCCATCCTCTCCTGCAATATTACGTTCAATCCTGATGCCCTTACTACCAAAAAGATATAGACAAGCTAGAACGAGTTCAATGTACAGTTACCAAAATGATATCTTGCCTAAAGAACAAACCATATGACGACCCCGTCTTAGAGAATTTAATCTATTTCCTTTAACCCAGTGCAGAGAGGTGACTTAATTCAAGTGTTCAAAATCATCAAAGGCATTGACAATATGAACTGTAATAAATACTTTACTATCGACCAATCAATTTACACGCGGGGGAACGGTTACAAAATTATTGGTAAATCTTTTAACTCCTAAGAGTCTAAGAATTTCTTCTTCAATCGAGTCGTCAACTCGGGTTTCCCCCGAGCTGTCATAGACTTGCGCTTTCCGGGTTAAGTATGTTGTTTTCCTCTAAGTGATTTACGAGTTTGTCTTTTATGAGTGTTTTTGGCATTTTACATACAACTCAGGTTTATCTAAACATTTTAAAACTTCTCTCTGTAATGCTGATACTGCTTACGTCAGAATTATCTATTTTAACCGGCGATGATGTAGGGATATTACTAAGATCTAATGTAAAAACTGATGCAAAGAAGGTGTAAAGAGCATTATTAATTTTTGCTTCATCTCTTTTCTCATCGAGTAACGGTCCAATCGTTGAAGTTACTACTTTCTTCCTCCTGATGTAATTATAAAATTAATTCGGGTTTGTCTTACATTGATATTAATAGTGTGTGTTTTTGTTTTCCATCTAATATATTACTAACAATTGTCCCCTACTAACATCTCCTAATCCTGCCACTGACATTTGTCCAGTCTTCCCTTTCCATTTTCCCTTTACCCACTCTAAACTACAGTTAGGACACTTGACCAACAGTGTTTTGGAGGGCAAGCAGCCTTGAGGGGTTGCTGTAATTGGACGATAGTTACTAGGTAAGGATTTGCTGCCTTTTTTTTAATATCGGTGTTACGTTGGCGAGCTTCCACTGATAAGGCATAGTCCCAGACTGTAAGGATTTATTGAAGATCAATTTCAGTGGTTTGGATAGCTCATACTTAGCTTCCTTTAGAATTCTAGGCGAGATCAGATCCTGGCGATTTATTTACTTTGAGTTTATCTAAACATTTCAAAACTTCTCTCTTTGTAATGCTGATACTGCTTAGAACGTCAGAATTATCTATCTGAACCGGCGATGCTGTAGGGATATTACTAAAGTCTTCTGTTGTAAAAACTGATGCAAAGAAGGTGTTGAGAGCATTACTTATGTTTGCTTTTTATTTAGTGTAATCTCCTTACTCATTGACTAACGGTTATATAATTGAAGTTACTATTTTCTTCTTCCTGATGTAACTATAAAATTCATTCGGGTTTGTCTTACTTTGATTTGCAACATGTAATTCTAGCGTGTTTCTACTTTGTTTGATTAACATCTTGGCTTTATGTCGTAGATCTACAAATGTCACTTTATTTTCATATGTGTCAAATTGTTTTAATTTATCATAAGCATTCTTTTTAGCAGGCAGACAATCCGCAATGTTTTTATTCCACCACTTTGGGCTATTATTATGCACTGATTTGTGTAATGGTATACACTCATGTACTGCATTCGAATAAGTCTAGATGAAAAATCTCAATGATTGGTTTAGATCATCATTGTTAATCATAGAACTCCAGTCGATTTCCTTGAGTAGGTTCCCTGACATCTCAACCAGTAGACCATTTCAACCAGTAGCTCTCAACCAGTGCCAAATAAACCAAGACCAACCAAACCAGTGCCAAAATATAGTACTAACCTAACCTAACCATATTGGTTGATTTGGTACTGGTTGAGAGCTACTGGTTGAAATGGTCTACTGGTTGAAATTGTCTACTGGTTGAGTTGTCCGGTCACCCCTTGGGTATTGCTCCAAGTTTGCGGAAGTTTGCTCTCTTGAAATTTGGGACATTCTCTTTGCTGGTATCGAGTTCGTTGCTATTGAATTTTAAATGGAAAGTGATCGTACCATGATCACTCTTACTGAAAAAAGTACAAGTACAAGTTCAAGAACGTTATTAACACGGGTCGGCGATCGAACAAATTGATAGAGCGAACTCTCTTGCATGTTCCCATACGTTTACGTTTACGTTGAGGGACCCGCAGAGGGCCGCTCTCGGGCGGCATGATATGCGGAGGTTATGCTTTTTAGGACCAATGGTTGGGGACAGGATCAGGATTAGGGATGTAATGATTGGTGATCCTAGTTCTAAATGAATCCAGGGTGGGGTTATTAACTACATGAGATGGGAGGTGATTTCACTCTTGGATGCTGCGGGGAAAAAAATATTGTCTAAATATGTCCGTGCTTGCCTGATATGTGTGGTATTTTAGGTTGTGGCTGCGTCTCGTAAATCGTATACTTGTAGGGTGTAAATATATATCTTTGTCTATGTTTACTAAGTTGTTGGTGATTTTATATAACATCTGTTGTCTGTGCATTTGTCTTCTTGTTGCAAGTGGGTCGAGTTTAATGTCTTGTTTGAGCAAAGTGACAGATGTAGTGTGTCTGTAATCACGTCTGATCAATCTTGCAGCTTTGTTTTGTATGGTCTCTAATTTATTTATATTGTGAGTGTGTGGATCCCAGACGGTGTCGGTGTCGCAGTATTCTAAGTGTGGCCGAACAAGTGTTTTAAATGCTAGAATTTTTATGTTTGCATTACAATTGGTGAGATTCCTGCGCAGGAAGCCCAGGGCCCTATTAGTCTTTGCTCTGACGCTGCTAACGTGAGTGGTCCACCTCATATCCGCTGAGATGTGGACCCCCAAATATTTGTGGGAGGGAACAGTATCCAAAAATGTGCTATGGAGTTTGTAGGAGAATGGGATGATTTTATTTGAACGGGTGAAACGGATATGGTGACATTTGTCCGGTCTAAATGTCATCTGCCACTTGGCTTCCCACTCTTCAAGCGCAGTTAAGTCCTGTAGTCGAAGGCAATCGCCCTATTAGTAATTGGTCTATAAACTACGCTATCATCTGCGAAAAGTCTAGTAGTAGGAGTAAGCGATAGTGGGAGGTCATTTATTTATGAAAGGAAAAGTAGGGGACCCAGGACAGTGCCTTGTGGGACCCCAGAAGTTACAGAGACAGTGGAAGAATGAGAACCCTCAAGAACAACGCGTTGATCCCGATTGGTCAAGAAAGTCTTAATCCAGTGAAGAAGTGGTCCTCGGATGCCATAATAATTAACTTAGCTAACAGTCTTTGGTGAGGGACTTTGTCGAAGGCTTTGGCAAAGTCTAGTACTATGGCGTCAACTTGTCGAATTTTGAGGTCGTTAAGGGTTTGGGAAATGTCATGTGTGGTCACAAGTAGTTGTGTCTCGCACGACCGTTTGGGCCGGAAGCTGTGCTGTGCATCAGTCAGTATATTTTGCCTATTTAGATGGTCCATTAAATGTCGATGGATGATATGTTCTAAAATTTGCAAGGAACTGAGGTAATCGAAACAGGTCTATAGTTAACAAGGAGAGTTCTGTCTCCGGATTTAAAAATAGGAGTCGCGTTTGCCAATTGCTAGTCATGGGGAAGTTCTCCGGTGTCAGTGGTCTGTGAGAATATAACCTGCAGGATAGGGGCAAGAATGGCAGCATTTGCCTTGAGTATCCTGCAGGGTATATTGTCTGGTCCAGTCGCTTTGTTGATGTCTACCTCAGATAAAAGTTTCTCGATTCCCTGGGTATGTATAGTCAGTGGAAGTATAGGTGGGTGTGGTGATGGTGACAGTTCCAGCAAGTTTACTTGTTCTTGTGTAAAAACTGACTGGAACTGCGAATTAAGTGCATGTGCTTTGTCCTGTGGTAGTGTGACCAGAGAATCGTTATGTAATAATGTTGTTATGCCAGTCAAGTCTTGTTTGTGCGCTTTGAAGAAGCTGTAAAATTTGTTGTGGATTTGCATGTTGTTTGTGAGGAAAGTGGTTGTGTAATCAATTTCTGCTCGTTTGATTTCTTTGTGTAATGTTTTTGTGTGTGTTTGTAATGATACCAGTGTTCTGTATCGTTGTAACGTTTAGCTGTCTTGTATGCTATAATCTTGTTTCTATGTAGTCTTTGTAACTGTCTATTGAACCATGGTGGTGACTGGTTCCATGTAACGGTTTTCTTGGGTATGTGCTTGTCCATTGTGTCATGTATGAAGTTGCGAAGTCTGATCCAATTTAGCTCAACAGAATTGGCCATTGGGTCGTTGTCGAGGTAATTGTTTCTGGATGTTTGGTTTTATGTTTGCGTCTACAAGTATCATGTCGTGGTCACTAAGCCCTGGTAAAACCTGTGTTGTTCGTAAGGAACAAGTCTAATATGTTGGATGTGACCCCGAGTCTTATGTTAGGGTTGTTTCTAGCTACATAAATTTGTGTACGTGTTGGTTCGAGTACTGTTTGTGAGAGTGAATGGGTGTTGATTATGTCAATGAATTTTTCGTGTAATGATCTCCTGTCGGTCTCTGTGGTAGTATTATGTCGCCTTCATGGTCACCATTCTCCGTTGCCGCGTAAGCTGTCCAGTTAATGTCCGGTAAGTTGAAGTCTCCAGCCAACCATATGTTCTTGGAGGAGGGATCAAGTTTAGATAAAGATTCGTCAAGGGACTGCAGGTAATCTACGTTACTGTTAGGGGGCCGGTAATATTATCCTATATAAAGTGTCCTGCAGCCCTGTATCTGTGTTTTAATCCATAAAATTTCTGCGTCCGCGCTAAGTACGGTGGCTGGTGTCACGACTAGTCCTGGCTTCGTCGTTATCATGACCCCACCGTGGTCTCCGTTCTGTCTGTCTTTTCTATGTAAAGTCATGGTATAGGGACTGTCTGTCGGGAAGACTTCACTGTCTGAAATGTCAGGATTGAACCAAGTCTCTGTCCCTATAACGATGTCAGGGTCATAAGTCTCAAGGGTATGGTGATAAACGGCTCTTTTGTTTATAATGCTGCGGAAGTTGATAATGAGGGTTCTGAGGGTGGAAGGATCTCTGTTAGGGGGGTTTTCGGAGGTGGTTGTGGTAGAGGGGGAGCTAGGGGTAATTAAAGAGTTGGGTGGTGCTATGGGGGTTATAGATAAATTGGGCTTATAGGTAGAATGATTAGGTGTGGAATGGTAGGGTTGCTGATGCGTCGGGGAGGTCAAGTCATGCAGTCTGTTATGTTTAGGGGAGGAATAGTCAAGTTCTTGCGTAAGTCTAGGGTTGGTGTTAGCTACGGGTGAGATGGGGTGGTGTGGTATTGTTGGTCGCAGAGGGGAAGGTGTAAATTCAGGAAAGGAAAATCTATTTGAAGTGGGTATTGGATTAAATGAGAGGGAGGAAGCGTAATTTGGGACTCCACAATCCCAGCAGATCCATGATAGACAAGTCATGTCTGGAGTGTTTAGTAAAACTTGACCACAGATAAATTAAAGTCACCAAAATTACGGTATCTTGGGAGTTACTGACATCTGCAATTTGTTTGAACATTTCTCGGTCAGTTTCCACTGATTGAGCTGGAGGTCTACATATTAATGCAAGTATTGTTGTTGTACCTTTATTATTATTTATTAGCACAAAGGATGTCGACATTCACATTTTGGGGTTTTGACAAGAGGGTCGGGTTCAAGGTGAATTACGGAGGCAGAATAAAAAAGATGAGTTACTCACATAAACCAAACTATATATGAATATAGTTATCCACAAATATACCAGACACTGATAGTTAGACATAATTCATATGAAACAATGTATAATAATAACAATACTCGAAAGCAAATAGGCAACCATTTTTCGCTACGATGATAGGCGCATCGTCTGATGGCGTCACCTGTTACCACAACAAACATGACACAAGGTAGAGGTCTCACAGATTCTCCCTATCACGATGATGAGCAAAATGGGAACAAATTATGATTATGAAGTGCTGGTTCCTGATGTATCATTTACACAGTATATTGTATTAATCCCCATATGAGTCCGTGTTTACTAGTCTAGGGCATTCTCAGCTGACGAAAATAGATTCCACAGCAGACCATACAAAATGTCTACGTCCATCAATAGGCTATAATTTAGAAATACTTTGGGAGTTGAGAATTAGCCGTGGGGTTCTTGGTTGGATTTTCTCTGATAGGGATGTGGTTGACGCTCTGTATATACGGGTTTGGTTGATTACATCAGGCAAGGTTTACCTTGATGATAAAGGCTAGACTAGGGTTACACACTTCGATCATTCTTACCTCGGTATTTATGAGATGCTTACAAAGTCTAGGCTAGACACTTCATCATTCTTACCCTGGTATGAGATGCTTACATTTAGAAATTTAGAAGCACATTTAGCCAAGGCCTACATTCTAAAACAGGGCCGGATCCAGGACTTTTGAAAAGGGGGGCGAGGTGTTGAGAAGGGACTATGAGGAGTGTCGCCCCCCGGCCGTCGACGAAACACCATAGACGAGACTCAAACATCAGATATTCATGTTATTTTTCTAGTTAGGCCTTGCAACTTTTCGTCGATATGCCAATACAAAACATAATAAAGTTTGTAGCAGCACTACTTCAGAAACACTAGGCTATATCAATGACCCATACAAAAGTTATTCATGAAGCTAGGCCCTACTAAATATTTGTTTTTCATGTATGTAAATGGAGCCAGGACATCACCCCTAACACGTACAAATAGGCTGTTACGACCGGGACTCGTATAAAACAAGGGCTCTTAATCATTGGACTAGAAAGGCACACAGCCACAACGGTAACACTAGATCCAACCTCCGAACTTATAAAGCCGGCGCACAAAAACACCTATACCCTCCAGAGTTAAATCTGCGATAACGGGGTATCCTATAACTCGGTATAAATGCACTACTACTACAGGCTGATGATTTCTGATACAGCCTGATCACAACAACAAACAATTACGTTAATAATGTATACAAGGAAAAGGATAGAGAGATTAATTAAATCACTGAAATGATTTAATGCAAACAAGAAGAAGGTATAATTAAAGTTACTCTAAACAATAATAAACTGTCACTCCTATATTAAAGAAAGTGAATGAAAGTCCTAAAGCATCGAGCAGGAATCTTCTGAAGAAAGTCTGATGCTGCTTAAGATGATCGAATCGGATTTTGAACTATTATATAAAGCAGGAACAAGATATGACAAGTGTAGGGACATACAGTGTTAACTGGCACAGGAATAATAAATGCGCAATAGTATTATCTCCAACAACAAAAGAAGTACTTGCTCAGGCAACGCAAAAAGCCTGCTCGGGTTGTGCAACTCAACAACAACCAAGGCTTACAATCAACGTGAATAAAAATGCTGCATACATAACATAAGAGCTTATAATCCTAATCGGGTGTCTGCTAGGCGAATAAAGTCTAGCTGGGATGTCGTAGGCTAGGAAACAATGGCTGAGCAAGCGGCTCGTACCCTAGTGAGGTCCTTAAGACTGTACGGCCAAATTACGTTAAATGACGGGGTGCTCTCTTGAGAGATCCAGATCGCTAGTATCTGGTTCTCTCCTGGCGACCCTCTCAAAGTCAAAGCAAAACGAGTTTGCACAGTGTTCGGTGGCAGAGGCAAAAGCCCTCACTCGCAACAAAGTGCTAAACTCACAAGGTACACAGTCAGAAAGACAACCTAGGCTTCCCACGTTTCCGTTGCGATTGTACAAGTTCAACAAAACCTGGTACACATCGGAAATCACAACACCAGTAGCCTTACCCCAGTCTAGCATTAAATAGCCCAGCAGACAACCAAGAACTAGGTAGGGAGACACCGCGAGTGTGTCGAACCTCTACAGACAAAATGTTAACCCCTCCAAAATGTCTAACTAAACATGGAATATCTGAGAGCTTCAGCATATAATACGATGGCCGATGTATGAAATCGTGCAGAACCAAAGGGGAGTTATGATATTAAATAGATTGAAAGAATGAGAGGTAAGAAGTTGAGAGAGAGAGAAAGTGTTCTATAGGTAGAAGTCGGGGACAGGTGGCAAGGGAGGTGTGAAGGGTATGCTGGTCAGGCAAGCTCTGAGCAAGGAAGACACAAAGGCAGCAGGGAGTGCGGGGGGACCACTTCCTGACGCAGCAGGAGGGTGGTAAGGCGGCCAGCCACTCAGAGGGCCCGGCCGTGGCATGACGTCACCGAGACAACATGTAACACTACGCACACTACCCTCTGCCTCCTGCACTTACTCACTCACACTCTCTAGCTGTATCATTCAGACTTATACATTAAACTTATAACTGATGATATAAAATATAATCCCTTGTCACAGGCGAAAACAAAGACCACTTCTATACTGCCTGTGACATGATGATTCACAAGAAAGAATGTACAACATTGTAGATAGACTGTAGCCAAATACATTGCCCTGGCGAGTGTTAGCGAGTGGCCAAGCGAGCGGCTGAGCCCACGTGGCGTTCTGCTAAGCTGCAGACGTCCCCCCCCCAAGATATTAGACGCTCAACCATGAGCTCCATATCTGACAAGAAGAACGCCGATAAGACACGCCACCCCTAATCACTTCGCAACAAAGAAGGCAAAGCTCAGTTCTCATCAACAACAAAAATTACAACCCCTCCCAACACAATAGCTTAATTCATACTGCTATGCTCCTAGAGCGAGCTTCTACTAGCCCAGCCTTCTGAGAGAAGTACAGGTTCGACTCAGAACTTCAGCTATAACATACTTAAAAAATTTAACTATTAAAGAAAGAGTTTTTATAGAAATTTAATTTTTAATATGTTTATGGCGGCTGCACTTACAGGGGCAATCCAATTTTACTCCACGCAAACCCGCACACCTGTGGTAGCCTAACTCGGATCCTCCACCCTCGATAAACAATCAGCAATCACGTTATCTCTACCGGCAATATGGCGAATGTCTAAATTGTACTCCTGTAACATCAACGACCACCGTGTCAGTCTCATATTCCGATTGTGAAACTGATTGAGAAATTTATGAGGGTGGTGATCAGTATACACTACCACGACTGGTCCATAGGCCGGAACATACACCTCGAAGTGCCTGAGCGCCAGCACTATCGCCAGTAATTTTTTCTCCACCACTGAGTAATTCTTCTGGGCCGAATTGAACATTTTGAAGACAAAACTTACTGGGTGTTCCAGGCCCTCTTCGTCTGTCTGAATCAAGACGGCACCAGCCCCAACCCCGCTGGCATCAGTTGCCAACTGAAACGGCCTGTCGAAGTCTGGGGCCCTGAGTATTGGATGAGTGCATAAAAGGTGTTTAACAAGTGAAAATGCCTTTTCACACTCCGGCGCCCACAGAAACTTCTTGTCCTTCGCTAATAAGTCAGTCAAGAGGTGCTAACACAGTTGAATATCCTTGAATAAAGCGGCGATAGTACCCGATCATGCCTAAAAACCTCATAATCTGCCGCTTGGTGGTCGG
This sequence comes from Paralithodes platypus, assembly GCA_032716605.1. Taxonomy (NCBI): domain Eukaryota; kingdom Metazoa; phylum Arthropoda; class Malacostraca; order Decapoda; family Lithodidae; genus Paralithodes; species Paralithodes platypus. The sequence continues at coordinate 10,598,969 of CM064576.1, read as the reverse complement.
TCTAGGGAACTGATTGATAGCCTGTATCTTATTCTGAGGAGGGCAAACCTGGCCTCTCCCGACCACAAATCCTAGATACTGCACAGTTGCCCTTACAAAGTCACACTTTTTCAGATTCACCACCAAGCCCGCTTCACTAAACTTGTTAAACAAGGCTTCAATGTGTGCACAGTGACTTTCAAAGTCGTCGTCATAAATTATCACGTTGTCTAAATACACAGTACAGTTAGGGATGTCTGCTACTAGGTCATTCATCAGATTCTGGAAAGTCGCTGGTGCATTCTTGAGTCCATAGGGCATGACGTTACAACGGTAGGTGTTACCACACACCCGCAAACCTCCTTCGCTCGCTCCGACAGCGGCACTTGCCAGTAACCTTTCACTAGGTCTACCATGGTCAAATACTGTGCCTTTCCGATCTTGTCGACACTGTCATCCACACGAGGAAGGGGGTAAGCATTGGTGGGGGTTAAACCGTTTAACCGCCAGAAATCAACACAAAACGAACTTTCCCATCAGGCTTAGGCTGCAGAGTGACGGGAGATGTCCACCTAACTGCACCCTTTTCTATCAGGCCCCGATCCAACATATACGCTAACTCGTCCCTGACTGCTGGGAGTTTGATAGGAGGGACTCGGTATGGCACAGATTTAAAGGGTGGGTGATCTCCTACATCCACATCATGCACCGCATGAGTTGTGAGGCCTGGGTGCTCCGCAAACACAGCAGGGTATGAACCGAATAGGTGCTGCACGGCTCTAGAGCCTCGTGAGCCACCTGTCTCGAGTTCCCCGCCCTCTGGTCTGCGGAGACATGACAATCCCAGTTATCCTCCACCTGAGCATGACTGTCCCTTCCTCCTTCTCCACCTTGACTGCTGCAAGTCATCACCGGGACAGTGAGAGGCTCAGGGGGGCGCCTCATAAACTCCTTCATCAGATTTACGTGGCACAACTGATTTCTTTTCCTCCTGTCTGGAGTGGCCACCAGGTAATCAAGGTCGGAGATCTTCTCCACTACCCTATAAGGACCAGTATACTTAGCGGATAAGGGATGACCCACCAAAGGTAGCAAGATCAACACCTCCTGACCCACTTGAAACTCCCGGAGTTGCACCTTCTGATCGTACCTGTCCTTCATCAGGGCCTGGGATCCCACCAGATTTCGACAGCCAACCCCAAGCTCTTCAACATCCGTTCTCTGCTCTCGAGGACATATTTTAATAACGAACACGGCTTAGTAGTACCCTCCCAGATCTCCTTAACCATGTTGAGAGGGCCTCTGATGCGATGACCAAAAACCAGCTCATTTGGACTAAACCCGAGGCTTTCACCAGGTACCTCTCTCGCAGCGAACAATACGTAAGGCAAACCCAGGTCCCAGTCCTTACCATTCTCCAGACAATAACAACGGAGCATACTCTTTAAGGTCGAATGCCACCTCTCTAACACCCCTTGGCTCTCAGGGTGATAAGCCGACGACACTACAGTAGTGATCCCATGTTGCTGCATTGTCTGTGTAAATATGTTCGAGGTAAAGTTAGACCCCTGGTCAGACTGTATTTCCTGCGGATAACCATACCGGGAAAAGTACAAAAGCAAGTTCCTAACCACCGTCTTTGCCATGCCATTCCTCATGGGGTATGCATCAGGATAACGGGTCGCGACATCCATTATCGTCAGGAGAAATTTATTACCGGCACTAGTAGGAGGGAGGGGACCAACCATGTATATAACTACCTTACTGAAGGGGGGCGCCATGACAGGAATAGGTTGTAACGGAGCCTTTGGGATGCATTGGTTCGGTTTACCCACTTTCTGGCAGGTACTACACATTGCCACCCATGACACAACCTGTGCTTTTAAACCTGGCCACCAAAACAACTTAACCAAAGCCGCTACCATCTTGCGTACTCCCAAGTGTCCTGCCAACGGCACATCGTGGGCAACCTTAGTAGGCTATCCCTACACGCCCTCGGCACAACCAGCTGGTCTACCACTCCTGACCCACCCTCCCAACTTCTCTTCGGGTCTAGAAATCGCCGATACAATATTCCCTCAATATTAAAAAAAATCTGGCTTTGCATCCCCGTCCTCCTCGAGCTCGACAGCACCATTACCACACTTCTGAACTTCCGGATCCTCCAACTGCAGTATACTAATATCCGAGGGAGCCAACCTGTCTAGATGCTTCCGAAGCAACCCATGTCCTCCCCCAATATCAAACTGAGCAACCCTTTTTTTCTCTCCGTGTGTAACGTTGCTGCCTCGGAGTCTCTTCCTGCCCTACCTCCTCACTAGCTGTGACAGGTCCTGGGGCTTCTCCAGACTCCAACAATGGTGCCAATACGGAGTCGCCAAGAAGAGCTGCTGGTACTAAACTCTCCAAATTCTTACCAACATTACCCATCTTCTTCCAACCGTTCCTCCGTTGATCAGAAGACTGAGGAATAGGCTGTGACACTTTGGATGCAAGACATCTTGTAACAACGCAAGCCATAGGTTGTACATGACACTTCTCTACCCACTCCTGTTCCTCCCTACTCACGTCGGCTGGCTTCTCGGCAACGACTAAGGGTGAAACCTCAGAAGTAGGCACCGCAAAGTTGTTGCCGAGAAGGAGGTCGACGCCCCCAACAGGCAAGTTCTCCACAATTCCCACATCCAACTCTTGTGTCACACCATCTACCTCCAGTTCCATCCTGACCAACGGGTATGACCTGATAGCATTGATACCTTGCACCACAACCACCCGTGCCGCGTTTATTGGTCTACCAGTAAAGTTCTTCAACAAAGTCTGAGAGGCACCCGTGTTTTGCAACAGCTCAACTCCATGCTTCTTACCACCCCACTTCACGCAGCCATGCCCTCGATGGTCACAAAAGACATCGCGGACAGGGTTCGAGCCTTCCGGATTCTTCTCCACTGGCTGTGTCCCAGCCTCTGACGTTATACCCCGGGCAAACTCAGACGACTTCGGGGACACCCCAATGTTGCGAGCCAAAGACACAACTGCATTAGGTAGCTTGCTTGGACAGGCTCTTGCAAAATGCCCCTCCTTATGACAATGGAAACACTCTAGCTTTCCCTTGGGCTTCCCTTGAGGTGGGGAAGGACCCGGACCCTTTCTAAACGGGACGGTACTAGGTTTATGGTCAGTTTTGGTGTCGTTGCTCTTGTTCTTAGTGTAATTATGTGTATCAGTGTTTCGGGGAGGGGGAGGGTTACGCTCCTTATTGCCTGCATCACTTCTCTGTGCAGAACCGAACCCACGAATCAAAGATAACCGAAGGTCAGCCATCTCAGCTGCCTCCTGAAGAGTTTTCGTTTTTTTTTCTTTAAGATTCAACGTCAGATCGCCGCCCGTACACTTGAAAAATTGTTCTAGAAGCATCAGCTGTTTCAACTCCTCAAACGTCGATGCTTTCTCAGAACGCAGCCAGTTTCTAAATGCATCGGACAGATCCCGGGCATGCTCAAGAAAGGTGCACTCACGACCCTTCGTTACACCCCAGAACTTCAATCTGTAAGTCTCTGGTTGTAACTCATATGCCCGCAGGACAGCCTCCTTCAATACCTCATAATCGATGCAAGACTCCAAGGGCAACGCATCATATGCCTTGAGTCCTTTGCCAACCAACCTAGAGGAAACAAGGGCTGCCCACTTAACCTCGGGAAATTCAGTGACACCCGACTCGTCAAATACAGGGACTAACTTAAGAAGGTGCGATAAAGACTGATCAAGACCTCGATTCCCAGAACCGAGACGCTGCCCTGTCGACTCCACCCTAGACTTCTCAAGATGTATGTCTGCACAGTACATGGTCTTTTTCTCCTCAGACTGAATCCTGAGCTCAACCTCATGTCTGGCCTTTCTCTCTTCAGCCTGAATCTTAAGCTCAGCCTCCCGTTGCTGCTGCTGAATCTTAGCCATCTCTATGTGGAAGAGCATATCTGCAGTTAAACCTTGAGGAGGAGGAGATGCAACAATTGGAGACTCACCCAAGTGCAAACCACGCTGCCAGTGACTATCGGCCTGCGGGAACGTACCCGGCTCCGGAGCCCAAGGGGGCGCCATGGTAGGAGTCGAGTGGAATGGGGGCTGGGCCGAAAGTGCCCCAGCTCCCGCTCCACCCGAAGCCCCATGCACCCCGCTGAGCACACAGGCCACCAGGTCACCTCTCGACATGCTGCTAGTGCTCACATGCTCCATGACCGTGGCCAAACACTGGAGACCATACCGATCAATCCCCGACACCCAGTCAGCAGTAACAGGCATCTCCAGAAACTTTCTTGCATCCTCCTCACTAGTTATAACTCTAATGCCTTCTAACAAACCCCGCTGCTGCACCTCAGAGCCTGCTTCCCGTACTGTGTCCTCACTGTACACTGATCCGTCGTCTGACATAGTGTCCACCGAAAATTCTCAACGTTTATTTAAAGTACCTAAACTCGCATGTAGCACTATTCACTCAAAAATGCAAAATGCTCGAAGACTCTTAAGTGTTATACTACTTGCCAAAAAAAAATCCGTGTCCACTATATTCCTTTAAAAAAAAAAAAAAAAAATGACCACAACACTCCTGCAATATTTCTCTAAGTTCACAAAATCCTAAGCAAGGTCGCCATTTGTTACGACCGGAACTCGTATAAAACAAGGGCTCTTAATCATTGGACTAGAAAGGCACACAGCCACAACGGTAACACTAGATCCAACCCTCGAACTTATAATGCCGGCGCACAAAAAATACCTATACCCTCCAGAGTTAAATCTGCGATAGCTGGGTATCCTATAACTCGGTATAAATGCACTACTACTACAGGCTGATCACAACAACATACAATTACGTTAATAATGTATACAAGGAAAAAGATAGAGAGCGTAATTAAATCACTGGAATGATTTAATGCAAACAAGAAGAAGGTATAATTAAAGTTACTCTAAACAATAATAAACTGTCACTCCTATATTAAAGAAAGTGAATGAAAGTCCTAAAGCATAGAAGGAATCTTCTGAAGAAAGTCTGATGCTGCTCAAGATGATCGAATCGGATTTTGAACTATTATATAGAGCAGGAACAAGATATGACAAGTGTAGGGACATACAGTGTTAACTGGCACGGGAATAATAATAAATGCGCAATAGTATTATCTCCAACAACAAAAGAAGTACTTCCTCAGGCAACGCAAAAAGCCTGCTCGGGTTGTGCAACTCAACTTGTGCAACTCAACAACAACCAAGGCTTACAATCAACGTGAATAAAAATGCTGCATACATAACATAAGAGCTTATAATCCTAATCGGGTGTCTGCTAGGCGAATAAAGTCTAGCTGGGATGCCGTAGGCTAGGAAACAATGGTTGAGCAAGCGGCTCGTAGCCTAGTGAGGTCTTTAAGACTGTACGGCCAAATTACGTTAAATGACGGGGTGCTCTCTTGAGAGATCCAGATCGCTAGTATCTGGTTCTCTCCTGGCGACCCTCTCAAAGTCAAAGCAAACCGAGTTAGCACAGTGTTGGGTGGCAGAGGCAAAAGCCCTCACTCGCAACAAAGTGCTATACTCACAAGGTACACAGTCAGAAAGACAACCTAGGCTTCCCACGTATCCGTTGCGATTGTACAAGTTCAACAAAACCTGGTACACATCGGAAATCACAACACCAGTAGCCTTACCCCAGTCTAGCAGACAACCAAGAACTAGGTAGGGAGACACCGCGAGTGTGTCGAACCTCTACAGACAAAATGTTAACCCCTCCAAAATGTCTAACTAAACATGGAATATCTGAGAGCTTCAGCATATAATACGATGGCCGATGTATGAAATCGTGCAGAACCAAAGGGGAGTTATGATATTAAATAGATTGAAAGAATGAGAGGTAAGAAGTTGAGAGAGAGAGAAAGTGTTCTATAGGTAGAAGTCGGGGACAGGTGGCAAGGGAGGTGTGAAGGGTATGCTGGTCAGGCAAGCTCTGAGCAAGGAAGACACAAAGGCAGCAGGGAGTGCGGGGGGACCACTTCCTGACGCGGCAGGAGGGTGGTAAGGCGGCCAGCCACTCAGAGGGCCCGGCCGTGGCATGACGTCACCGAGACAACGTGTAACACTACGCACACTACCCTCTGCCTCCTGCACTTACTCACTCACACTCTCTAGCTGTATCATTCAGTCTTATACATTAAACTTATAACTGATGATATAAAATATAATTCCTTGTCACAGGCAAAAACAAAGACCACTTCTATACTGCCTGTGACATGACGATTCACAAGAAAGAAAGTACAACATTGTAGATAGACTGTAGCCAAATACATTGCCCTGGCGAGTGTTAGCGAGTGGCCAAGAGAGAGGCTGAGCCCACGTGGCGTTCTGCTAAGCTGCAGGCGTCACAAGGCCTAATACCCAACTGTGAAATATAGGGGAGGGGCGCAAGCAGGCTGAAAACAGTTACTTATTATTTATTACCTATTGAATAAGTAAACCGCACATTGAAAACAGTTACTTGTTACGTATTCCAATAAGTAACAGAGTCCTGAAAACAGTTACTTGTTACTTATTCCAATAAGAAAGTTACTTATTCGAATAAGTAACAGTCCTGAAAACAGTTACTTGTTACTTATTCCAATAAGTAACAGAGTATTGAAAATAGTTACTTGTTACTTGTTACTTATTCCAATAGGTAACAGTTAGTTATTCGAATAAGTAAGAGTCCTGAAAACAGTTACTTGTTGCTTGTTACTTATTCCAATAAGTAAAAGTTACTTATTTGAATAAGTAACAAAGTATTGAGAACAGTTATTAGTTACGTTACTTATTCCAATAATTAACAATTACTTATTTGAATAAGTAACAGTATTGAAAATAGTTACTTGTTACTTATTTGAATAAGTAAGTCTTAAAAAGTTACTTGTTACTTATTCTTATAGGTAACAGTTACTTATTTGAATAAGTAACAGTCCTGAAAACAGTTACTAGTTACTTATTCCAATAGGTAACAGTTACTTATTCGAATAAGTAACAGTCCTGAAAACAGATACTTGTTACTTATTCCAATAAGTAAGTTACTTATTCGAATAAGTAACAGTATTGAAAAGTTACTTGTTACTTATTCCCAATAGGTAACAGTTACTTATTCGAATAAGTAACAGAGCCCTGAAAATAGTTACTTGTTACTTATTCGAATAAGTAAGTCTTGAAAACAGTTACTTATTCCAATAGGTAACAGTTACTTATTCGAATAAGTAACAGTCCTGAAAACAGTTACTTGTTACTAGTTACTTATTCCAATAAGTAACAGTTACTTATTCGAATAAGTAACAAAGTATTGAAAACAGTTACTTGTTACTGGTTACTTATTCCAATAGGTAACTGTTACTTATTCGAATAAATAACAGAGTCCTGAAAACAGTTACTTGCTACTTGTTACTTATTCCAATAGGTAACAGAGTATTGAAAATAGTTACTTGTTACTTATCCCAATAGGTAACAGTTACTTATTCGAATAAGTAACAGAGTCCTGAAAACAGTTACTTGTTACTTATTCCAATAAGTAGCAGTTACTTATTCGAATAAGTAACAAAGTATTGAAAACAGTTATTTGTTACTTATTCCAATAGGTAACAGTTACTTATTCGAATAAGTCTAAATTATTAATTAAGTTAATTAGAAATAAAATGTTCTCGCTTAAAAATCAATTTAATCTTTCAGATTTTATAGACTATAATTATAATAAGCTTAAAGCTGATTTAATAAATTTACATAAACATTTTGTAATCACTACAGTAGATAAAGCCAGCAATAATTATAGCTTCACATGTAAGAAATTTTATCTTGAAAACATGAAAACAGAATTAGACATTAAGGGTAACATATTACGTAAAAATATTTGCGGTAATTCTGTTTATGAAATTCAAAATAATCTGAATATTGATAACTTAATCGATGAACATACCAAGAAAAATATAACATTTGATATTAAACTTTCTGATAAGAACAAGTGCAAGGTAACAGTTACTTATTCGAATAATTAACAGTCCTGAAAACAGTTACTTGTTACTTATTCCAATAAGTAACAGTTACTTAATTGAATAAGTAAGTCCTGAAAACAGTTACTAGTTACTTATTCCAATAGGTAACAGTTACTTATTCGAATAAGTAACAGTCCTGAAAACAGTTACTTATTACTTATTCCAATAGGTAACAGTTACTTATTCGGATAAGTAAAAGTATTGAAATTAGTTAGTTACCTATTCAAATAAGTAACAGTCTTGAAAACAGTTACTTGTTACTTATTCGAATAAGTAACAGATTATTGAAAATAGTTACTTGTAAGAGTCCTGAAAACAGTTACTTGTTACTTATTCCAATAGGTAACAGTTACTTATTTGAATAGGTAACAAAGTATTAAAAACAGTTACTAGTTACTTATTCCAATAGGTAACAGTTACTTATTCAGATAAGTAACCGTATTGAAAATAGTTAAGTTACCTATTCAAATAAGTAAGTCTTGAAAACAGTTACTTGTTACTTATTCGAATAAGTAACAGAGTATTGAAAATAGTTACTTGTTACTTGTTACTTATCCCAATAGGTAACAGTTAGTTATTCGAATAAATAACAGTCCTGAAAACAATTACTTGTTACTTATTCGAATAAGTAACAAAAAATTAAAAACAGTTACTTGTTATTAGTTCCAATAGGTAACATAATATTGAAAATAGTTACTTGTTACTTATTCCAATAGGTAACTGTGTCCTGAAAACAGTTACTTGTTACTTATTCCAATAAGTAACAGTTACTTATTCGAATAAGTAAGAGTCCTGAAAACAGTTACTTGTTACTTATTCCAATAAGTAACAGTCCTGAAAACAGTTACTTGTTCCAATAAGTAACAGTTACTTATTCGAATAAGTAACACAATATTGAAAACAGTTACTCGTTACTTATTCCAATAGGTAACAGTTACTTATTCGAATAAGTAACAAAATATTGAAAATAGTTACTTGTTACTTATTCCAATAGGTAACAGAGAATTGTTAAATGTTACTTATTCCAATAGGTAACAGTTACTTATTCAAATAAGTAAGAGTCCTGAAAACAGTTACTTGTTACTTTTTCCAATAAGTAACTTAACTGTTACTTGTTACTTATTCGAATAAGTAACAGAGTATTGAAAATAGTTATTAGTTACTTATTTGAATAAGTAAGTCCTGAAAACAGTTACTTGTTACTTTTTCCAATAAGTAAGTTACTTATTCGAATAAGTAACAGTCCTGAAAACAGTTACTTGTTACTAGTTACTTATTCCAATAAGTAACAGTTACTTATTCGAATAAGTAACAAAGTATTGAAAACAGTTACTTGTTACTGGTTACTTATTCCAATAGGTAACTGTTACTTATTCGAATAAATAACAGAGTCCTGAAAACAGTTACTTGCTACTTGTTACTTATTCCAATAGGTAACAGAGTATTGAAAATAGTTACTTGTTACTTATCCCAATAGGTAACAGTTACTTATTCGAATAAGTAACAGAGTCCTGAAAACAGTTACTTGTTACTTATTCCAATAAGTAGCAGTTACTTATTCGAATAAGTAACAAAGTATTGAAAACAGTTATTTGTTACTTATTCCAATAGGTAACAGTTACTTATTCGAATAAGTCTAAATTATTAATTAAGTTAATTAGAAATAAAATGTTCTCGCTTAAAAATCAATTTAATCTTTCAGATTTTATAGACTATAATTATAATAAGCTTAAAGCTGATTTAATAAATTTACATAAACATTTTGTAATCACTACAGTAGATAAAGCCAGCAATAATTATAGCTTCACATGTAAGAAATTTTATCTTGAAAACATTAAAACAGAATTAGACATTAAGGGTAACATATTACGTAAAAATATTTGCGGTAATTCTGTTTATGAAATTCAAAATAATCTGAATATTGATAACTTAATCGATGAACATACCAAGAAAAATATAACATTTAATATTAAACTTTCTGATAAGAACAAGTGCAAGGTAACAGTTACTTATTCGAATAATTAACAGTCCTGAAAACAGTGACTTGTTACTTATTCCAATAAGTAACAGTTACTTAATTGAATAAGTAAGTCCTGAAAACAGTTACTAGTTACTTATTCCAATAGGTAACAGTTACTTATTCGAATAAGTAACAGTCCTGAAAACAGTTACTTATTACTTATTCCAATAGGTAACAGTTACTTATTCGGATAAGTAAAAGTATTGAAATTAGTTAGTTACCTATTCAAATAAGTAACAGTCTTGAAAACAGTTACTTGTTACTTATTCGAATAAGTAACAGATTATTGAAAATAGTTACTTGTAAGAGTCCTGAAAACAGTTACTTGTTACTTATTCCAATAGGTAACAGTTACTTATTTGAATAGGTAACAAAGTATTAAAACAGTTACTAGTTACTTATTCCAATAGGTAACAGTTACTTATTCAGATAAGTAACCGTATTGAAAATAGTTAAGTTACCTATTCAAATAAGTAAGTCTTGAAAACAGTTACTTGTTACTTATTCGAATAAGTAACAGAGTATTGAAAATAGTTACTTTACTTGTTACTTTATCCCAATAGGTAACAGTTAGTTATTCGAATAAATAACAGTCCTGAAAACAATTACTTGTTACTTATTCGAATAAGTAACAAAAAATTAAAAACAGTTACTTGTTATTAGTTCCAATAGGTAACATAATATTGAAATAGTTACTTGTTACTTATTCCAATAGGTAACTGTGTCCTGAAAACAGTTACTTGTTACTTATTCCAATAAGTAACAGTTACTTATTCGAATAAGTAAGAGTCCTGAAAACAGTTACTTGTTACTTATTCCAATAAGTAACAGTCCTGAAAACAGTTACTTGTTCCAATAAGTAACAGTTACTTATTCGAATAAGTAACAAAATATTGAAAACAGTTACTCGTTACTTATTCCAATAGGTAACAGTTACTTATTCGAATAAGTAACAAAATATTGAAAATAGTTACTTGTTACTTATTCCAATAGGTAACAGAGAATTGTTAAATGTTACTTATTCCAATAGGTAACGAAGGATTTGTGGTTACTTATTCAAATAAGTAAGTCCTGAAAACAGTTACTTGTTACTTTTTCCAATAAGTAACTTAACTGTTACTTGTTACTTATTCGAATAAGTAACAGAGTATTGAAAATAGTTTCTAGTTACTTATTTGAATAAGTAAGTCCTGAAAACAGTTACTTGTTACTTTTTCCAATAAGTAAGTTACTTATTCGAATAAGTAAGAGTCCTGAAAACAGTTACTTATTCCAATAAGTAACTTAACTGTTACTTGTTACTTATTCCAAAAAGAAAGTTACTTATTCGAATAAGTAAGTCTTGAAAACCGTTAATTGTTACTTATTCCAATAAGTAACAGTTGCTTATTCGAATAAGTAACAGAGTCCTGAAAACCGTTACTCGTTACTTATTCCAATAAATAACAGTTACTTATTCAAATAAGTAACAGTGTCCTGAAAACAGGTACTTGTTACTTATTCCAATAGGTAACAGTTACTTATTCGAATAAGTATGTTTTAGGAACAAATAATATTCCCCGAGAAACCTCACGTCCAGTACACTCTTGCCCCCCTCAACTCTCACGCTCAGAGGTCAACTAAAAACGTCCTCGAAACTCTGCACCAAAGTTCAACTATATACATACACCCTTAGTTCTTCCAGTAACCTATAAATCCAAATAAAACCTAGACTTACCTCACATCTAAACATCATACCATCTTGATTAACTCTTCAAGTATAGCAGAGTAGTATCATAAAGTAAAAGAGATAAATCTCCCCTAGGACAAGAAGGACTTCTTGTCGTACTAGAAATAAATACGTACGCCCTTGCTATCATTCCACAGAGGATGGGTACCCCCCAGTAATGGTGTACATTAGGACAAGGAAGTCTGAGGGAAGTAAAGTAACTCTAAGGTTTCTCACTTGTCGGCACCCCACTTTGAGAAACATTATTTTTACCCTTCCAAGCAGTCTGGATATACGTCACCCCGAAGTCCTTATACTGTCTGTGAATAAGAAATCCTATTATAGGAACTTTGTTAATTGTGGCAACCCAATCATTTAACATAGAGACCTCTAGTAGGCGGTATCTCCAATGTTAAAGTCTGAAGTGTGTAGGCACCCCTCCACTTCTCTTTTAATATTGTAAATATTAGATACAAGTAACTTTATTATTTCTGGCACCCCAGGGATTAATATAGTTATCTTCTTTAGGTTATACTTCTTTATAGTTAAAAGTTGAAAGACACAGGCACCCCTACCTTTCAACATTTTACTAATGGAAATTACACGACCATTTCTCACAGAAGATCTAAGTTCTAAAACGATCTTTTGTGTTATAAGGGTTTAGCGAGACCCCCTCACCCTCTGCATATATAAGTCCTAGGTGCATTTTGTCTGTGGCTCCCCAACAGAATTTGCAACTAAAAGGTTAACACCACCCTGAGTTCTTTGAACCTCTTACAACGGTTAGTGAGTCAAGAAGAGCAATACTTAAACTCTTCTTGCGTTCGTCCGATATTGTGTTATTCAGTCATCACCAAGACACAATATTTAAAACCTTACTACAAGAGTACCTTAACCGAACTTCATCACCGGTTAATATAAAGGTCAGGATAGTCGAGTATATTTGATAAAGCTATAGGCTTAAATAGTCCGATATGGTGCCCAACTGTTTCATTACAAGTTAATTAAGACCCCACGCCCATTAACCCTTCTGTAACTTTACTTCATTACAAGTTAATTAAGACCCCACGCCCATTAACCCATCTGTAACTTTACTTCATTACAAGTTAATTAAGACCCCACGCCCATTAACCCATCTGTAACTTTACTTCATTACAAGTTAATTAAGACCCCACGCCCATTAACCCATCTGTAACTTTACTTCATTACAAGTTAATTAAGACCCCACGCCCATTAACCCATCTGTAACTTTACTTCGCAAGTTAATTAAGACCCCACGCCCATTAACGCATCTGTAACTTTACTTCATTACAAGATAATTAAGTCCCCACGCCCATTAACCCATTAGTAACTTTACTTCATTACAAGTTAATTAAGACCCCACGCCCATTAACCCATCTGTAACTTTACTTCATTACAAGTTAATTAAGACCCCACGCCCATTAACCCATCTGTAACTTTACTTCATTACAAGTTAATTAAGACCCCACGCCCATTAACCCATCTGTAACTTTACTTCATTACAAGTTAATTAAGACCCCACGCCCATTAACCCATCTGTAACTTTACTTCGCACGACCGGCTAACCTGGACGGCCCATGGAGCATCAGAAGACATCAATCAACTAGTGTATATATCTCCAAGAAAAGAAAGAATAAAGAAACTACCTAAATCAGTAAAAGTGATGATGTATAAAATTAGTTAGAGTTCAAAAGTGATAACAATAAACAGAGTCCCTACTACCGCTTGATTAGTATAAAATCCGTAAATCTGTTCAAATAATTTAATCTACATAAACGGATTACTTTTATGTATGTACTAGTGAGAAATATATTTAGTATACATTTCTAACTCAAAGAATAACAAATATCCAAAATAAGGCGGATTTTGGACATAAACTAACTGTCATATTTTCGCCAAGTGAGAAAATAAAAAGAGTCCATAACTCCTGAATTTTGAGTTTATAAATTATCAGTCTTCCATTAACATAAATCCATAGAAAGAGATTACTTACATGGGAGTAAAGTGATAACGACGTATAGAATACCTTTTTAACTCAAATAGCGAATTAAGACCAAATAAGTCAGTTTCGCACATTAACGAACTCTGAAATAATTTCAACCAGTATAAAATATGTTAGTCCACAAAACTTGAACTCAAACTAAGGAAGCACATCAGTGTATAAGAAGCTTCCATATTCAGCGCCAGGAAATATTATAACTTCCTGTAATCTCGTCCAAGATTATCCACTAACTAAATCCAAACCAAGGTATATAGTAAATATTAATATAACCTGATTAAGTGTTTCTATAATCAGCTTTCAACAAGAGAATAGTGCGTATGATTCTCCATAAGAAGATTCAATTTCTAGTTGCATTGAATATACCTGATCTCTCTCTAGATCCGCGATCGTGCTATGAGAATTTAAATTGAGTTGTGCCACTTATGTTCCCGTGTCTTCTAGTGATTCTGATTCTTCATGTTTGTACCTTCCTCTATTATCTTCCTTATTTGTATTTGTATGAACTCAGATATCCCAGTCTCGAAAGAACTCACCCTAACTAATAGTTAAACCTGAATAAAATCAGGGCATAACACTTATTCTAATCAGTAACAGTTACTTATTCTAATCAGTAACAGTTACTTATTCGAATAAGTAACTGTTACCTATTGGAATAAGTAACAAGTAACTGTTTTCAATACTTTGTTACTTATTCGAATAAGTAACTTACTTATTGGAATAAGTAACAAGTAACAAGTAACTGTTTTAGGACTCTGTTACTTATTCGAATAAGTAACAAGTAACAAGTAACTGTTTCAGGACTGTTACTTATTCGAATAAGTAACTGTTACTTATTGGAATAAATAACAAGTACCAAGTAACTGTTTTCAGGACTGTTACTTATTCGAATAAGTAGCTGTTACCTGTTGGGATAAGTAAAACGTAACAACTAACTGTTTTCAGGACTCTTACTTATTCGAATAAGTAACTGTTACCTATTGGAATAAGTAACAAGTAACTGTTTTCAATACTTTGTTACTTATTCGAATACGTAACTGTTACCTATTGGGATAATTAACAAGTAACAAGTAACTATTTTCAATACTCTGTTACCTTTTGGAATAAATAATAAGTATCAAGTAACTATTTTCAGGACTCTGTTACTTATTCGAATAAGTAAGTTACTTATTGGAATAAGTAACAAGTAACTTTTTTCAGAACTGTTACTTATTCGAATAAGTAACTGTTACCTATTGGAATAAGCAACAAGTAACTGTTTTCAGGACTCTGTTACTTATGCGAATAAGTAACGGTTACCTATTGGAATAAGCAACAAGTAACTGTTTTCAGGACTCTGTTACTTATTCGAATAAGTAACGGTTACCTATTGGAATAAGTAACAAGTAACAAGTAACTGTTTTCAATGTTCTGTTACTTATTCAATAGGTAATAAGTAACAAGTAACTGTTTTCAGGACTCTGTTACTTATTCGAATAAGTAACGGTTACCTATTGGAATAAGTAACAAGTAACAAGTAACTGTTTTCAATGTTCTGTTATTTATTCAATAGGTAACAAGTAACTGTTTTCAGTCGGCTAGGGGCGTACACCCCCCACCTAAATCCGGCCCTGTAAAACTTTTAATTATCTTGGTGTAGTGACTTGACTAGGCCTAGTTTAAGCTACTGAACACAGCGGGTAAACCAATAGGAAGAGGTCACACCTTTGGGAAGATAGGAGAAGATTGGGTTAGGTATAGGAGAGGATAGTTAATATTAGAATAAACCAACGGATACTCTTAACGTACAACTTTAAAATATTTTGGGTTAGCATAGCCCAGTGGTCAGCAACCCATAAAGCTAGAAGAGCAATTTTTTTTAAAGTTTCATAACAAATTTGTACTGTCGGAGCCGCAATTAAAAAAAAAAAGGTCTCATCAACCGAAATCTACAGTACTTCAGAAATAAGAGAATATACCCTACTTCTGAACTTAACAAATTATAGTGATATTGTTCAATGTCCGGGTATTCACAAGCTTAGGAAAGACTTGTCACATTTATATTAATCATAACGATTGATACCTAAGCCTATACATCTTTTCGAAGTTGAATTAACAAATCTAATGTTGCCTTGAATGTGTTCTATATGATGCCTTCATTATGAAGCAAGAATTATTATTTCTGAAGCTTCGTTCATTTTGAATGAAGAATTATTATTTTTGAAGCTTCTGGAGCCACACAAGTGTCTTGAAAGAGCCGCATGCGGCTGCTGAGCCGCAGGTTGCCGACCCCTGGCATAGAATAATGGTATTCCAAACCTCCTAGGATAGACTATATACTGTAGATATTAGAACTGTGGCACTGGAAAAATTGTCAGTCTAAGTAAATATTAATTTTAATGTTCAACCAGAACTAAGTCTAGGCTATAGTCCTATTCACATGAGCTAATATAGTATTACATTTAATTAGGATAAAATACATTACCCAATGGTAAAATTAGTTCTAGGTTATGTTAATATCTAGCCTACTAAATGGATTGGGGGAGACTGATTATTCAACTAGATATGTCACGTAGGCCTATTTGGAGTTTGTAAATAGGACTAGGCCCTATATATGTTAGGCTATTAGGCCTATTATTTATTTATTTTTAAGAACAGTTCTAATACCCAAAGCAAAGCCTGCAAAGGAATACTTAAAGATGTAGTTGGTATAAACTAGCACCAGGTTATGATGCTCAGACCAAATTCATGTAGGCTATATAACTTCAATTAGACAATTCCTGAAAGCCACCTAACTTTATGATGATATCTGACTACTGACAGCTACATGATGACGACTTTGCACCTCCTCACCGAACACTAGCCTTGTGAGGGCCCTGGCCCAGAGGGCTAGTATAAACTAAACTCATCAACAACAACAATCCAGGATGCTTCTCAAAAATACGTCTGGTCTAGCTTCAAGTAAAACGAAATTAATCAAAATATTCTCACTGTATTGCTTTGAGTTAACTTTGGCATAATTCACTGGTGCCCTAGAAAGATTTGTATACCATACCGTCACACAGTTCGCCATTATTAATGAATAAATGTCACAGAGGGTATCATCCCACCTTTACTTATATGGGTTTGTTTACTGTCTTCAAATTCTCCCGGTCTTAGTTTATGTCACGAGCCTGCGTAGCCAATCAACACACACCTTCTCTCCCAGCTGTTTTCTGTCAGCAAGCTTCAACTACGCGCCAGAAATAAAATTATTGCACATTTGTATTATTAGAAGGTTTATTTATAGCACCGTAACGTTCAGTAATGCAACATATCTTGACCATTACTACATTGTAAAATAATAATTGCAGCACTGATTTGCTTCCGTAATTCACCTTTAAGACTTTTTGATAATAAATAAAACGCCACCTTCATTTCTATCAATTTGTTCTCAAACATTACATAACCGGGAAGTGAATACTCTGATAAAAAGTCTGTCTTTGAGCCAAGATTCTGTCATGCCAATTAAGTCATAATTTTCTGTAAACACTAGCTCCTCTAAATCTGAAGATGTATTGCGTAGAAAACCTTTTAAAGTTGTGGTTTTAGAACTCACGGAACGCTCTTTAACTAAATTTTTGGTTCTGGTCGGACCTACATTTACGTTCATGGCTGTCCTCAGTCCTAATCCCTGGCGGTTTTGGATTTGGACTTGTTGATGTAACTTTATCCAAATTCGTGGTTCTTGACAGATTAGCATTTAAGTCCTTCGCAGGTCGCAGTCCTAGCTGTCTTCAGTCCTCCTTCCTGGTTGTCCTGTGTCGAGTCGATTTCTTCTCCGAAAATCCTTCACCGCATTGTTGAGAAAACGTCCAAACGGTGCTGCTCCAACCTGGTTCAGATGAACTCCATTGTCCGAAAACAAAAAATCATTGTTATGCCACATTTATAATAAAACGTGAGATAATCTGATTGCGATTGCCACCTTAAGAATCAGCGCTAATCATCAACTTAGGTACCTCTCTGCTGGGTAAAGACTGGCCTTAGCTCTATAAACTACACTCTAGTAATAAACAATGGACACAAAATACATAGTTAAGGTTCACAAGTTTTATTCCTTAATAGCTAGGGTACATTCTCAATATGTCTATGGAATAATATACATAACATTCATATATAAAGAACAATAATGTTACAACAGAACATATGAATAATAATATTGCGGCACTTAAGGTATTGAAAACAGCACAATATTTGATCTCAAAATGAACAATAAGTTAAACAACTTGATCTAGATATAAATCTCTTAATAACTCAGAGTAACAATTATGAAAATAACTTCATGAATATATGATATAGATAATAGTCATGTATGCGTGACTGAGTTTCGAAACGAACAATAAGTTAAGGTAACTTGAATAACTCATAGAGCAAGAATAACTCAAAGAATAAGTATATGAAATATACTTCTTAAAGCTGTGATTATAACAATAGTCATAACTATGTGACTGAGGTAAAATACTCTGTGAATGAACTTTCTATATTAGTTCTGTACCCAGATGATAAGAGCATGAAAACTAAGGTCTGAGTAAGCTTTCACTGTTTGACGTGTAAGTGTATGTATTTATACCCGTTCAAACATATATATATTTCCACATTAAGAATACAGGAGCCTGTATTCGAGGAAGTATATAAATATTTACCGCACGATGGATATGTGTACTGGGTATAAGTAAATGTCCAACCAGTGACGGGCCCCATCGATGATTATTAGTGTGTTATCACTTTCATGAACGATACTTTGTTGGTGTACATGTAATTACCGTCGCAAATTCGCTATAAGTGAAAAACGAGAAACTGTAAAGAATCCCTCCCTGTCGATGGCCGCGCCGCAATAGTACACAATGGCCGTACTTCAGGAGCTCTTACCCTCAACCTTACAGTCGAACGTAACTACGCCTAGAGGTCTTTTTAGGAATCATGAACCAATCACAATGCTTCCCGTAACTCATGGAACCAATCACAGCCTTCCATCAAATTATCAACCAATCACACAGTATTTCAGTCGAAACGTCGCGCCCCTCGCCGAGCCGGGGCCCGGCTCAGTTTGAAGATGGAGCCTGAAGACGGAGGTCGTATGTGCTAAGAGTTTTTCAGGTAATTTGTTGTAGTTTTGTAGTTTTAGTTCCCGGATCAGTCTGAAGATTGAGCTCGTATGTGGTTGCTGTAGTCCGACACCTAATATTATTAAGACTACACCCTGAACCTACTGCATCAACCTCTTCAGCCTCTCATTAAGGTATGTCGTCTAGGGGACATATACTAGGTGAAGGTAATGTTAGGTTCTTTGGCTAGGTTAATGGCAAAAGTTGGCTCGGATTTAAGGGATTTAGCGGGGGTGGCAGCCCCCACCCATAATACTAGGTTACGTTAGGTTAGGCTAGGCAAGGCTAGGCTAGGCTAGGCTAGGCAAGGCAAGGCAAGGCAAGGCTAGGCTAGGCTAGGCTAATGTTAACCTCATAAAACTAGGTTAGGTTAGGTTAGGCTAATGTTAACCCCATAATACTAAGTTATGTTAGGTTAGGTTATTTGGTTAGGTTAATGACAAAACTTGGCTCGGATTTCATGGATTTCCTTCCTATCCTTCCTTTCCTATCCTTCTTTCTCTCCACACGACATACTCGGGCACTATCCTCACTGAACCTGGAGGATGACACTGGGTAATCCCCTACACAAGGCAAATGCAGAGTTTTACCAGGCGTACTTAGATTGACTATTATTCTGAGTATCGGCATGGTACAGCAAGACTAATTCAGGCAGGATAATGTTAACTGAATTAGCTTCAAGGCTACCTGTACTTGTACTGTTAACCCTCTCTGACATATGACGCGATGTTGAGCCGATTAGGGATACTTTAAATCCTTTGTTACCATCAGGGGTATTAAGAAACCTTTAGTTTAGTTACTTCAAGCTCTGCAGTTGTCTTTGAGTTAGCTGTGGGCAGAAAACTAATTTTGGAGAGGTAATTATAAGAGTGAGAGAACTATATTTATTATTGATAATCTGGCAACCTCTGCATCATAAATGCGTGAAAGGGTTAAGCCTCCGTTGAGTGCTGGTAATAGACTAACCCTTTTCTTCTTGGCGCATAATGTTATCAGGTAACCTGCCTCATGATTTCACAGTTTCGATTACCGGTATGTATCATTCATTCGATCCCGTAAATAATGAGACTATATTATGAATAAATGAAAGAGTCATAAGTATTGACTATATGAACAAGTGAATCATTAATTGGCAACGTAAGTAATATTTATGTACTGTACGGTAACTTTAGTATATATTTTATAGAAACCCAATAATAAAACTGACACGTACGGGCTTGAGTTGCCGCTACTCATCTAGTTCTCTGTCTAATTGTATCATTCAGCTGTGTATCTTCAGGACTTGTGCCAGATATCTCTAAAGGAAGCAGTTTATCTTTAGTTCTGAGGGACGTTTTACCATGGCTCAGGACCTTCACTACTCTTAAAGTTCCACGTTTATCAGGGTATATGGTTACAATTTTTCCATTTGGCCATCTTGATCTTTGAGAGTCGCAATCAATTAAGACTATATCTCCTGGCTTCAATGGGCAAGACATATTGGTTGACTTTGCTCCATAATAATGTTCCCTGAGTGACGTTAAATATCCTTCACGCCATATTCTATTCCACTTATTAAGAACTTTACTGATGTGATTGAACTGGGCAGCCATATCCTTTGAGTCGAGGTTTCCTACCTTGCAGAGATAATTTGGATCTTTCTTGAAGTCATTGTTTATGATCAGTGGTATTATGTCAATGAGAGAACCATGTAACAAGTGATTAGGTGTAAGAGCTTCAGGCTCATCAATTCCCTCTTGAACATAAGTCAGTGGTCTATTATTTACTCTAGCTTCTATTTCAACTAATTGGGAGGTTTGACGTACCTCCCAACCTACCAAATAGGAAAACCTACTATTTGGTAGTAGTCTTGGAAAATCCAACGTCAAGGCTATTAACCTAATTGCAATGACGACTTGTCTATTTTGACTGCTATGTCGTCATTCCAACCGCGGTTAAAAAGAAAACGTCTAGAGTCTACTCCTTATCTTGCTCTAGGAGACGTTGTACATTAACCGAAACTACCGGCGAAGGTGAATAAAGTATAGAAGAGAAGAAAAAGGGGTTTACCTTAGTTACCGCTCAAGGCCCATCCCGTGTTCCGTCATGCGCCGATTCCTGTCGAACGTGCGCATGAGCGACCCTCTCTTGTTATCACATCTCACGTCAGCAGAAGAACGCGGTCCGGCGTGAGGGAGGGTATTATGTACGTTGGATTTTCCAAGACTACTACCAAATAGTAGGTTTTCCTATTTGGTAGGTTGGGAGTACCTCCCAATTTGTTAGTAGTCTTGGCAAATCCAACGTCAAGGCTGCATAACAAATAGGAGGAGGACATCCAAGCCCAACCTACCAAAAAAACCAATGCATAAGACAAAATTATGAATGACAAAGAAACACAATTTAAACAAGAGAGTTTAATAAAAGAGTGAAAAACTGAGGAGTAGCTAAAAAGAGCAGTTTTAACACGTGCCCGTCATTCATAGTAATGCAAAACCATATACTTGTCTTAAACCAAAAAGTACTGTACACAAAATCCCTTTTCTTCCAAAATGAACAAAAACACTGATCACAAAAACAAAACACAATGAACAATGAGGCAAAAACACTTATGTACTGTATACTATAACATAACCC